>CM019067.1:17495468-17917615 GCA_009667805.1 Leptobrachium leishanense
CCTGTGGTCTGTGTCCATGCAGCCAGCAGCTACCTTGCCTCAAGGGCTACATATCCAGTATAAAAGGCCCACCTTGGCTCATGCCGGTTGCTCCCGTGACAGAGATCAAGGAGTGGTGACACACAGAGAAGACAATGATTGAAAATCCTTAAAATTCTCTTCTCTATTTACACAATTTCACAAGTTGTTACTACCAACATGTACACCAGCACCACGAGACAATGTATCTCTACCACATGCAGCAGTATCTTGTTTCCAGCTGGTATCAAACGCGCTAAGAGTAACAAACGCATCGGCAATTACAAACTCTAGCCCAAAGCATTTCCTATTTGATGTTTTGTTAGAGTCAAACACGTCTAAAAAGTGTAAAATCTAACAAGACAATGAAAAACAATCTAAATGTAGGCATTTCCATTAATACTAAATCAGTTTATTACATCCCCGTTAATGACTCGCTGCCGCTATGCTTATTTATTCCTTGTTAAAAGTTTTGGAATATGATCAGCTCTTGTGTCTTTGGACAAACAAGGCCGACGTCAAAAAGAAAGCCGGCGCTGTGCGACTTTGTAGCATGCATAATTGTCTAATATATTTATTGTCTGGAACACCTGCCAATAAGTTAATTCAATTCCTCAGAATTCCAATAAGAAACACAGCTTGTCCATAGAATTTTGACAAACTGAAACAGCTTTATTTTCTTTCGCAAATTAAAGCAAACAGATTGAGCAGAGCCCTGAAGGAGGAGGTCAATATCTCAGGGATCAAAACCGGTGTTTACGCAAGCGCATCCTCAAAACATTTTAAATAATAGCCCGTATTTTCAAGTATTTCCCCACATTTCATATATTTTTCAGGTACTTGTTCATGGTAAGAAAAAAAAGATGTAATTAGCGCTTATCCCTATAATGCCATGGGAAACAAAACACAATTAGAGGTTTTAGTTTGTTTGAATTGGCCAAGGCACCTCCAGTAAGGTGAGTCCTATCCAATAAAGACAAAAGCTGCTCCCTGAGCAACCATATACGCTCATGCTGTGTCTCAGTCATGAGACAGACTGGTGGGGGGGTTATACCCTCCCCAAAAAAATTCTACTTTGGGATTGAAAACAAAACCACAGCATGGGACAGCTGCAAGGATGACCTGGCTGGAGATACGACAAAATATACATACAGGGTTATCCAAAGAGATCCGAATTGCTTGAGAAAGGTAACCGAACGCTGAAAATCAGCGTTCGGTTACCTTTCCTGGCCACTCGGCTATCCAGAAAGCAGGCAATTCGCCAAATCCTGGCGAATTGCCTGCACATAAGGTGCCTGTTCGGTTCCTGTTCGAGGGCAGTGAAATCCCCATAGAGAAGCACTGCTTCGGCTATTCAGAGAGCACAAACCAGCAGTGAAAGGTTCCCCTAATGCCCTGCCATTCGGTGGTTTAATTCGGCAAATTTATTCAGGAGAATCCCATAGGCTTCAATGTTAAAAATATTCCCGTTTTAATTCAATATCTAATAAACCGTTCATTATAAAATTCTGCAGCAAAAAGTCTCTTTATTCATTGATTTTTTAGGATACTTTAAGCATTTTTCAGATTTTTTTTTTTTTTTTTTTCAGTTTGCTTATTTTTTTTGTAACAGCTCTCTTTATTATCATTCCCTGGATCTCCTGTGAAAATTTCAGACATTTTCGCTCAGTAGTTTCTTTGCAAACAGCGTTTCATTTTCCCAGATTCATACAAATGGTTTTTCTAATTTATTCACTGCCTCCTCTACGTCACAGCTGCTTCGGCTCTGTGTGATTCGGCTCCTTTTCGGCTCCTGTTCGGCTTTTTCGAAGGTTAATCCAGATGTTTTTGCTTGTTTTCAGCGTGCATTCGGTTAGTTTTTGTCAGGTGTTCGGCAGCTTTTCCCTGCAATTCGGGGGCCCTGTGGTGCTTGCTGAATACACCGCAGGGTCACCGAAATGCAATCGGCAAAACGAACCGAATTGAAGAGAACGAAAAGTCACCGAACGTGCGGTGACTTTTCGAATCTCTTTGGATAACCCTGATAGATACAGGAAAATGGTGTTGCGCCTGATCCCTACCAGAACGGCTGCAACAACCAGACGTATCCAGCCCACTAACATGTATAAAACATAAAAAGAAAATTTCACTTGCCCCTATAACACCATGGGAAACAAAACACAATTAGAGGTTTTTGTTTACTTGTTCATGGTGTCATTTATGTTTAATGCAATTAATTAAACAGTGACTTTTTGAGGTATTATATATATATAATAACTCAAAAAGTCACTCTTTAATTAATTGCATTAAACATAAATGACACCATGAACAAGTAAACAAAAACCTCTAATTGTGTTTTGTTTATATATATACAGTATATAGTATATCCAAAATACCGACACTCCTGGGACTTTACAGCAAACAAAACAATTTATTACAAGTGCTACAGTTTGTCAATGTTTCAGAAATTCCACTTTTTTTTTTACCGTGTCCTGATGAAAGAAATGTGGAATTTCTGAAATATATTTGTGTTATGGAATAGACTTAAACAGTCTCTTGTTTGAATGCCTGCAGCTGCCAAATGATGGAGAAGTCAATCAAATCAAGTGCGCACTGAAAGAAAACACACAGACTCGCTGGATAGGTGTCTATGTAGCCTTCCTCAGACAAGGCCGGGTGACTTCTCTCCTCTTTATTGAAAAGATACAAGCTTTTATGCTACTTCGTGCGTAACGAAAACAGGTTGTTGCCCAACATTTTAATCGTCATTAATATTGTCATTAACATTGTGAAATTGCAGACAAATGTAAACATCAGCTTATCGGTTTGTCCCCTTAGTCGTCAAAGGCGTTGTTACAGGACGTTTTCAGGATGTTACAAGATGTTCCAAAATATTCTCTTCTTGATACTAGAAAGAGGAACTACATGTGCTACAAAACACTCGGCTAAGATAGCGTGTTAAGCAATAATCTAAATTTGATTCTTATAAAAACAGTTTATTTAGCGTTCTTTTCTTAAAGCCGTACTGTTATATTTGAAATGGGCATTTTTCTAAGCTTTCCTTTATTTATTAAAGCAGATACATATTCATGTCCATAACAGTTGTACAAAAGGTGTTTGTGGTTGATTGTGGGATCATATGAAATACCCTTTTGGTAAAAAAATGAAAAATGCTAAAACAATGATAAATTTTTTTTACTAAATAATAAAGAATTCTCAGAAATTTCCAGCTGTTTATTTCCCAAATTCATGGGTTTCACATGGATTATAAATGAAATGTCTTTTATTTTGATACATTTTAAAATACAAATAAAACATTCCACATTCCCTGTTGGGCAGCTGGGTAACTAATAACCAAAGGCACACTCACCTGTCTCTCCCCTGAGGGTTCCTGGTGATGATCTGAGAAACCTGTCCTGCTTTTCCCTCCCACATCCCAATGACTGATGGCAGCAGCTCATTCCTTGATGTAAACCGCTGGGGGGGCTCTTAATCCCCTCGCACAGTCTGTCTAGTTACTCACATTATTAATAATATTATACTTTGTTTATAGGGAGCCAGCAGATTCCGCGTCAGCCTGCAAGGATGTATAAAGTGGAGGGAACAACACTTCAAAAAATATATGAAAAAATATTAGTAAACACCATACAGTAAAAAAAAATAAAAATGTATATATATGTATTAATAACACTAAGATTAAATATGTAAAAATATATATAATTATTATAACCACAGTATGGTTAAATATATACATATATAGCATCCAGGGGACCTGCGGCCAGGATCTAAACTATTTTCAGTGCTCCAGTGCAAACAGCCACCAAGAAGAATAGTTCATCAAGAAGGTCCGCACTCCGAGAAGCCTCGTGAATTAATATTTTATTGTGACCACAAAAGGATAAATGTTTCAGTCCTTTGAGGTCTTTTCTCAAGATGCGACTTATTGGATATAGCTATAGATATATATTTAAGCTGTGGTGGAGGGAAAAAGATGAGATTTAGGCTGGGGTCAGACGAGCGCACTTTTTGCGTCCATCTGATCGCACTGTTTGTTGTCCGTTTTAGCTTTTTCAATAGAGTCAATAGAGAACAACACACCAAGCATGTGTGCACTATTTCACGCTCGCGCAACGCATGTTGCAACAGACGCCAAAATGGCATCGATGTGAAAAAGCTACACGGACGTAGAGAAACCCCTGCATACAGCTTTTTTTTTCTTTTTCTCAACATCAGTCAAAACTAACTGATACAATGTAACCACAATCTCATCCGTTATAAAGTGCATCCGTTACTGTGTGCAATCAGTGCGCTCGTCTGACCCCAGCCTAAAAGCCTCCACACTGTAATTAATAAAGTTTATTATTGCAGAAGCTGTTTGCACATCCCAGCAATTCAACAGAGCTCAGGTGTTACATTCCCCATATGCAGCACAGAACTCTGGGTAAGACATGCAAATGACGTCTGTCTCATTTTTTTGCATCCTGGGTCTGTTTTCACACAGAACCCTCCAATCAATACCATGCCATACTAGATGGATTTTTTTGCATATACCTGATCTCTGCTATAAAAAGCCATCTAGTATAGCGCGGTATTGATTGGAGGCTTCCTTGTGAAAACAGACCCACGATGCAAAAAAGTGACAGGCTTAAACAGGCTTAAACTGAATTTTGCCATATTCTCATGGCGAATTGGGATCCTGTAGTGAATCCAAACCAGAGGCACACCCAGGCCTCCCAGTCCAGGCCCACCCAGAGGCACAGCCAGACCTCCAGGTCCAGACCCATCTAGAAACACACCCAGATCTCCAGCTCCAGCACCATCCAGAGGAACACCCAGACCTCCAGGTCCAGGCCCATCCAGAGACACACCCAGATCTCCAGGTACATCCAGAGGAACACAGACCCCCAGATCCAGGCCCATCCAGAGACACACCCAGATCTAAAAGCTCCAGGCCCATCCAGAGGAACACCCAGATCTCCAGCTCCAGGACCATCCAGAGGAATACCCAGACCGCCAGGTCCAGACCCATCTAGAAACACACCCAGATCTCCAGCTCCAGGACCATCCAGAGGATCACCAAGACCTCCAGGTCCAGGCCCATCCAGAGGAACACCCAGACCTCCAGGTCCAGGCCCATCCAGACACACCCAGATCTCCAGCTCCAGGACCATCCAGAGGAACACCCAGACCGCCAGGTCCAGACCCATCTAGAAACACACCCAGATCTCCAGCTCCAGGACCATCCAGAGGAGCACCCAGACCGCCAGGTCCAGGCCCATCCAGAGTCACACCCAGATCTCCAGCTCCAGGACCATCCAGAGGAACACCCAGACCGCCAGGTCCAGGACCATCCAGAGGAGCACTCAGACCGCCAGGTCCAGGCCCATCCAGAGGAACACCCAGACCTCCAGGTCCAGGCCCATCCAGAGACACACCCAGATCTCCAGCTCCAGGACCATCCAGAGGAGCACCCAGACCTCCAGGTCCAGGCCCATCCAGAGACACACCCAGATCTCCAGCTCCAGGACCATCCAGAGGAACACCCAGACCACCAGGTCCAGACCTATCTAGAAACACACCCAGATCTCCAGCTCCAGGACCATCCAGAGGAACACCCAGACCGCCAGGTCCAGACCCATCTAGAAACACACCCAGATCTCCAGCTCCAGGACCATCCAGAGGATCACCAAGACCTCCAGGTCCAGGCCCATCCAGAGGAACACCCAGACCTCCAGGTCCAGGCCCATCCAGACACACCCAGATCTCCAGCTCCAGGACCATCCAGAGGAACACCCAGACCGCCAGGTCCAGACCCATCTAGAAACACACCCAGATCTCTAGCTCCAGGACCATCCAGAGGAGCACCCAGACCGCCAGGTCCAGGCCCATCCAGAGTCACATCCAGATCTCCAGCTCCAGGACCATCCAGAGGAACACCCAGACCGCCAGGTCCAGGACCATCCAGAGGAGCACTCAGACCGCCAGGTCCAGGCCCATCCAGAGGAACACCCAGACCTCCAGGTCCAGGCCCATCCAGAGACACACCCAGATCTCCAGCTCCAGGACCATCCAGAGGAGCACCCAGACCTGCAGGTCCAGGCCCATCCAGAGACACACCCAGATCTCCAGCTCCAGGACCATCCAGAGGAACACCCAGACCACCAGGTCCAGACCTATCTAGAAACACACCCAGATCTCCAGCTCCAGGACCATCCAGAGGAGCACCCAGACCTCCAGGTCCAGGCCCATCCAGAGACACACCCAGATCTCCAGCTCCAGGACCATCCAGAGGAGCACCCAGACCTGCAGGTCCAGGCCCATCCAGAGACACTCCCAGATCTCCAGCTCCAGGACCATGAGGCCTTTAATCCAACACTGGCTGTTACAATAAAAGCTTTTCAGAGTCTATCGACATGAGAAGAACACGATATAAGTGGAACATGGGCAAGTCACAGTGTGCCCCAACCACTTATCACTTTGTGAATAGAAAGCGAAACGCGCACTGTATTCATTTACAAGGCATTTGGAAAGTGTGATCGATACTATATTTTTTTGTAGTGGATACTATGTTTTATTCTTAAAGAAAACGGATTAATTACATTTTTTGCGAGGACTGAAGTGTACTCGATTGACCGAGATTGAATAAAACACTTTAACTCCCCTGTACGTGGTTTTAATTGATTTAGAAAAAAGAAATGCCAACAAAAAGACAACAAAAAGCATTGTACATAAGAGCGCGCTATTATCCTGAGATTGAACATCCCGTAACATACAGGAGAGGAAAATACATTTTCTCAAATGGCAGAAAAAAAATATTTCTTCTCCTTAACCACTTGCTGAAGCACTTGAAAGTGACACTGATTTGTAGTTATACCCGATGCTTACAAACGGAGCATTTTGGAAACCATTTTGATAAATGATACATCCCTTCACAATTGGTCTGCGGCGGCAGCAATGTCACTCCTAAGTGCCTCTAAATTACCCCGCGCTATTAAGAAGTCATTCATGCTCCGCTGATGTTTTCTCTTATTCCTAAATTGTGAGCACTTAAACGTATACCTTGTCTGAAGCCATAATGAAAACATTATTCTCTGTTCTATAGAAAACAAAAAGCCCAAACACGCCAAAAGCAGGAGACAAAATCCTTAAAACATTTATAGCAAACACGTCAAAATATTGCACCGAAAAAGTGCCTGGAACAAAAGGAATGTGAGCGGGAAACAGGCTTTTACAGAAAAGCTTCCATCAGGGTTATTCAAAGAGAATCGAAAAGTCATCGCTCGTTCGGTGACTTTTCGTTCTCTTCAATTCGGTGCGATTTGCCGATCCCATTTAGGCGACCCTGATGTATTCAGCAAGCACCACAGGGCCGCCGTAATGCAGGGAAAAGTCGCCGCAAATCCAACGAACACTCACCGCAAAACCCGGCGAACGCTCACCGAAACCCGCTAAAAATCTGGATTAATCCCGCGAACACGCCAGAGAAACCCGACTAGCCACCGATCACAGCGCAGAGCAGCCGCCGGAAAAACCCGACACGCAGACAAATGGAGTGAAAAAAAACCCAAAACAGTACGCTTTAGGCTAGGGTCAGACTAACGCATTTTTATGTTGTCTGTGAAAAAGTGCGTTCGAACGAATGGACGCATTTTTTCACAGAATACGTGATAGTGGTCATACTATGCGCATTTTCGTCCGTGATTTTGTACGGATCATCAATAAAACACTTCTTGCATCTGGACGTTATGTTGGCCGGACATTAGCAGCGTCTGACGTCTCCTAATCACGCACACACGCCGCTAGCGGACGCAGCGCACTCTGTACGTCAGTACCTGCGGTTTCACGTTCTCGAAAAAATGCGTTCATTTTCCACTTGCGTTGCGCAGCCGGACTTTTGTGCGACCGTACTTCGTATATTGGCCGTCATTGCCCGGCATCTGCTGCTAGTGCGGCCGTGATTAAGTGCGGCTGCACGCGCGTTCGCACTGCCTCAGTCTGACCCTAGCCTGAATGTTTGAAAAGTGAAACGCTGTTTGCAAAGAAACTACTGAACGAAAATGTCTGAAATTTACATAAAATCCAATGAATGATAATAAAAAGGGCTGTTACAGAAATAAAACGAAAAAAAATCTTTCGCAAAAAAATTCTGAAAAATGCCTAAAAGATCCTAAAAAATCAATAAATAAAGAGACTTTTTGCTGCAGAATAAAATAATAAACGGTTTATTAGATATTGAATTAAAACGGGAATATTTTTAACATTGAAGCCTATGGGATTCGCCTGAATAAACCTGTCGAATCAGACCACCAAACAGCAGGGCATTTCGGCAACTTTTCACTGATGGTTTGTGTTCTCTGAATAGATGAAGCATTGCTTCTCTATGGGGATTTCACTGCCCTCGAACAGGCAGCGAACAGGCACTGTATGTATTACAATCCTCGCGCATTTTTTCATCCGTCAAAAAATAACGCTCGTAAAACGGACGTGCAAATATGCACGCGCATTAATGTTGCGAGGTTTTGCCCCTCGCGTTAATGCATTTTTGCGCGCTCGCAAACGTTTGCGCAAAGAATGTAATAGGACCCTGTATTTCTTATCCACAGTCACACTTCGCTTCCATCCTCTCCTCTGCTGAAGGTAGGTAGGAAGGTAGGTAGGTAGGTAGGAAGGTAGGTAGGTATCTCCAGCTAAAGGTCCACTTCTGGATTAACCTCTAACACTATGGCAAACAAACACAAGTTTATGTGAGCAGTGAGAAGAGAACGGGAAATGACGTAAGCGGCCAGCCCTTCGGTGAGTCCTCGCTCAGGTCTCAAAGGGTTTTAGCTCTATATTGCCTTTATAGAGAGGACTATACATATTCAATACAGTCCACTATGGCCCAAAAGGTTCAATATAACTCTCCACTCAAAGACAGAGGGAAGAGGGGCTATGAAGGACAACTCAATATTAAGAATGTCTACGTCTACGACTGAGGATGAGTGCTACTCCACATGGTAAGAATAGGGACAGGACCTCAAAGCTCGTTTTCTGACCGTAGTCTTGGACTAGAAATGTAGCTTTGATCAACAGTGAAAGCACGAGAGGCGTTTTGCAGCTGAACCCTGCGATATGTTGTAAAGTCCAATGCACAATCTGTAAAAAAAAAGTTACACATGAATAAATATGCAAATTTGCACAGAAAATCACAAGGAATCTGAAAACACTGCTAGCTCTTAAGCTGTGATTTGGAGATGTTCTCCAGGAGGAGAGGCACTTCAAGAACACAGGAGAGTTTCAGGGAGCTCAGCGACGTCAGCTCTTGAAATCTCTGTATATTAAATTAAAAGAGGGAATTCGGGTTTTATTCCAATATTTTTATAAAGCAGACTTTGTTCTTCTATTCTGTGTTTATCTTGTTTTATTTGTACAATATATAATGCCTTTTGTGAGAGTGTGATAAGGGGCAGGGTGATAAACCACAGTTTTATTAGCAGGTGGATGGAGAACGCCCGCTTTCCCCTATAGGGTTAATAATTAGCTGATGCCTGATTAGGGCTGCCCTGCCCTTAGAAGAGCTGTGGTTCCCTCTGAGAGGGGCAGTTTTTGTGCTGGGTGCAGGAGAGAAGAAGGAAAAACCCTGATGTTTAAAAGAGAAGTACATTGTTTGTTTTTGCATTATTGGTAAACGGCTTAGCCGCCCAATATTACAGTTAGGAATACCGAATGTTTAGTAAGACTCCGCATGAGGCGTAGGTTTTGATTTATATTTGTTATATTTTTGTTGAATGAGTACTAGTCTGCATGTGCTGTGGCTGCCCAAATAAAGAAAACACTGTAACACTGACTTGTGTGTCCGGAGGTTATACCACAATATACACTGAGTGGGCAGATTATTATGACCACCTGACTTTTTTAGGCAAATTAGCTATAATTTGGCGTTGAAGCTGCTAGAGGGTCAGTCCATTATAAATAGTGAAGCAGGTTGTTTACCGCGACAGTAGAAGTGATTTTTTTTCTGAAGATATGGATAAACAACGCAATTTAATGGCCTTTGAACGTGGGATAATTGTTGGCGCTCGGAGCCATGGAGCGAGTATCAGCAAAACAGCAGAATTCGTTAAATGTTCAAGAGCAGCTGTTGTTAAAGTGTTTAAAGACTGGACTGTCAGCCGAAAATCTGGGTCTGAACGTGCGAATTGTGGCCGTCAGCGACTAGTCAATGTTAGGGCAGAATGGAGAGTGACAAGACTGGTACCAGTGGCGTAGCGTGGGTGTCAGCACCCGGGGCCAGCCAAGAATTGTGCGCCCCCCCAACCTGTGGACACGTTATCGATATTGCCGCAGCTCTCACAGGAATATTGCCCCAGCCAGCTCTCACATGGATATTGCCCCAGCTCTCACATGGATATTGCCCCAGCTCACACATGAATATTGCCCCAGCCAGCTCTCACATGGGTATGCCCCAGCTCACACATGGATTTGCCCCAGCTCTCCCATGGATTTGCCCCAGCTCACACATGGATATTGCCCCAGCTCACACATGGATATTGCCCCAGCTCACACATGGATATTGCCCCAGCTCACACATGGATTTGCCCCAGCTCACACATGGATTTGCCCCAGCTCACACATGGATTTGCCCCAGCTCATGGATATGCCCCATCTCATGGATATGCCCCAGCTCATGGATTTGCCCCAGCTCACACATGGATTTGCCCCAGCTCACACATGGCTTTGCCCCAGCTCATGGATATGCCCCAGCTCATGGATTTGCCCCAGCTCATGGATTTGCCCCAGTTCTCACATGGATTTGCCCCAGCTCATGGATTTGCCCCAGTTCTCACATGGATTTGCCCCAGCTCATGGATTTGCCCCAGCTCACACATGGATATGCCCCAGCTCATGGATTTGCCCCAGCTCACACATGGATTTGCCCCAGCTCATGGATTTTCCCCAGTTCTCACATGGATTTGCCCCAGCTCATGGATTTGCCCCAGCTCCGGATCCAGCAGGGGTTGGGGCCCAGATGCCGGGCAGCGGGAGTGCTGCTGCCCGGTCCTGAACAGCTTGAGAGTCCGTCCGTGTTGAAGGGGAGGCGCTGCGTGCGTGCGCAGGTCACGCGGTCCGGCCAGTCAGGTGGTACAGAGACTCAGTACCACCTGATTAGCCGGACCACGTGACCGGCTACGCCTGCACGCAGCCGCATCCCCTTCAACACGGATGGACTCACTGTTCAGGACCGGGCAGGCACTCCCGCTGCCCGGCATCTGGGTCCCCTCAACCCGCGGGCCCTTGGGCGGCGCCCGAGGGCGCCCCTAACAAAACTGTGCCCGGGACCACAGCCCCCCCAGCCCCCCCCATGCTATGCCACTGACTGGTACAAGACAACAGAAGAGCAACAGTGCATCAAATGACTGCAGATCTTAATCAGGGATTCTCTCAAATGGTCTCTGAACGCACTGCTCGCCGTACACTGCATCGTATGGGATATGGAAGCCGAAGGCCTGTTCCAACACCTTTGCTGTCTGCAGTTAACAAGATAAAATGTCTCCAATTCGCACAGGAACACAAGGATTGGACAGTCGAGCATTGGAAAAAAGTCATGTGGTCGGATGAATCACGTTTCCAGTTGCATCATGCAGATGGCAGAGTGAGAATTTGGCAGAAACAGCATGAAAGCAGCACCCAACATGTTTCTAATTCCCTCCCCATCTAGATTGTAAATTCCCATGGGAATAAGGTCCTCATATCCTCATGTATCTGCTGGCAGGAATACTGACCTGTCTCCTGTATGTATTGTCCTGTCTTTACCCATTACACCTTGTACAGCGCTGCGGAATGTGTTGGCGCTTAATAAATAATAATAATAACCCTTCAAGCTGGTGGGGCAGTGTTATGGTTTGGGGCCCTTTAATTCGTGTGGAACAATGTCTGAATAGCACAACATACCAAAGCATCGTTGCTGATCAAGTTCATCCTATCATGTTGATGACGAATACCAATGGAGATGGCTTCTTCCAACAAGACAATGCGCCCTCATGCCACGGTGCTTGTATTGTGCAGGAGTGGTTTCAAGAACATGAGGGAGAATTTACCTTGCTTAGGTGGCCCCCACAATCACCAGATCTCAATCCAACTGAGCATTTGTGGGATGAAGTTGAAAGAGTCATCAGGCAGCTGGTTCCACAACCATCAAATCTCATAGAACTGGACAGTGCTATTCATCAGGCATGGTGTCAGATTCCTCACATCACCTTTCAACATCTCGTGGAGTCAATGCCAACAAGAATTGCCGCAGTATTGAAGGCAAAAGGTGGTCCAACCAAGTACTGATGGGGTGGTCATAATAATCTGCCCACTCAGTGTATATATACAGGCTGAGTATCCCTTATCTGAAATTCAAAAATTCTAAGACGTTTCATTGATCACATTTTTTTATGAGTGCAGACATGGCGCCAGAAGTGGAATATTCCACCACTGAACTCATGTAATGGGGGGGGGGGGAATGAAAAATCCTATATAAAATGCCCTTCTGGTTGTGTGTATAAGGTGTGTGTGACACATAAATGAATGCCGTGTTTAGACTCGGGTCCCTGAGATATTCCACAGTATACGCGATACTCAGCCTGTGTACGAGGACACAAAAATCCTGCTGATACTTTTAACAAAAATGTGATATCTCCACAGACAATCATGGAGACACGAGGGCCGGTGGTCGGCGAATAGAATCACTCTGCCAATTTCATAGCGGTTTCTCTTCTTTGAAGACCTTAAAACCCATCTTGGTGATGAAGCTTCAGGTCTCCAGAAAATTCACAAGTGGATTAGCAGATTCAAGTCTAGACATTTTGACGTTTGTGATGAACCAAGCGAGCGATGGCCCTGCAAGTCCACGGATGAGACCATGGAGGTCAAGGTGAAGGGATTCCTGGATCAGAACCTCAAACCACTATCAGAAAGCTTGTGGAAGAGTTGACATCCCTATAAGAAGCATGTCGAGGATTCTTCATGACGAGTTGGACCTCACCAAGAAGTGTGCCCGCTTGGTTCCACTTTAACTGAACGCAGAACAAACAACTGCTGGAATTTGCCAAAAAGCTCCTGGTCATGGTGGAAGATGGGAGGTCTGCAGACATCAAGGCAATGGGCACTGGAGAGGAAGCTAGGTTGACACAAGATGGTTTTCAGGGGTGTTTTGAGAAGTGAATGCACCTCTTGAAAACATGCCTTGAGATTGCCGTGATTTTGCTGAAAAATGTTGAATACACGAGATTTATTTGATTTCATTGATTTTTAGCTTTACTTTTTGCCCTCCACTCATGTTTACTATATAAAATCGTGCTACTGTATTCATTATTTTCTGCGTGTGTATCTCTGTGTCGCTCCCCTAGCTTCTAGGTATATGGGCGATTCCCAGGTGGATTCTGGTTAAAAAAAATGTATTTATATATAATAAACATGGAGTTCATAATCAATATTAAGCATATTCTAAAGGTGTGAAATCTTTTAAAATGCAGAACCTTACATTAGTTAATGTTCAAAAACCATTTCTATTTAATAATTTCTCTAAACCAAATTTCAATGAATCTCCACACCAGGACCCGACTCACGGCTTGCGTTCCTTACTGTACTCGGCGTCTCCTATACTTAACATGGGAAGCGCATGTCGTGAGAATAGTGTCCTATTCCAAGATGCTGAATAAACGTAACGTCTGGGGAAAAAACGGGAAATGTAACCCCTCCTAAAAGCTGGTGTGACGCTCATAACGACACGTAAACCCTGGTGTAACTTCCTGAGCAGGTGAAGTCTATGGAGCTGTTACGGCTCTGGTTAAGTTTACACCAGGACTGAGATACACACACACACAGGTGGTTACTGAGTATTAGCTGCGCATGCATCCACTTTCAGCAGCGCCAGCCGGTAAGGTCATTGCTCCACACACTGCAAAACGTCTCGCTCAGAGATTTTAGCGGCTGCAGCTGACATTAGCATCTTGTTCAGAATACGGACGTTAAAGGTGAGATGCTAATGGGTAACCTTTTTTCCATCAGCGACTGACTTGTAACGTCAACCTTTGAATAGGGTCCCTAGTGTTTTAGGTTGTTTACTAACAACAGCAATATCAATAAAACGAATCATATTGTTTAAGGGACAATCCAGAGATCATTAACTTAAAGAATGTATAAACACACGTATTTATTTATATATATTTATACTCAAACACACAAACAACAAAAGTTATTACAGTATATATATTGTGACAATGTGATTAGAGGCAGGGTAGTAGACCACAGGTTTATTAGCAGGCAGATGGGAAAAGCCCTTTGCACCTATAGGGTTAATTATCAGCTGATGTCTGATTAAGTCTGCCCTGCCTCTTATAGGTATGGCGGTTCCCCTCTGTGAGGGCTCAGAGCAGCCTTGGTGCTGGGTGCAGCAGGAAAGGAAGCTAAATCCTGAAGCAAAAAGGAGAGTGCATTTTATTTTGATTTGCTTATTGGTAAAAGGCTTAGCCGCCCAATAGTATAGTTAGGAATAATGAATGTTTAGTTAGGCTCCGCCTAAGGAATGCGCGTTTGTTTTATATTTGTTTTATTTTCTTGCTTATGATGCACCCTGCATGTGCCGTGGCTGCCTAATAAAGAGAAGCGTGAAGAACTGATCCGTGTGTCCAGTGGCAATATCACTATATATATATATACACACACACACAAACACACAAACACACAGCATAAAATTATTGCAATATATAAAATATAAAATACACCAGGAGGGCAGCACTAAACCTGTACTAAGCATAACACTCAGGTACTACTCAAGAAAAAAAATACAACAAACCAGGAGGAGGATACATTGGCGTCGTGACAGGCTTAAGCAGTTTATGGCACTATTTTGTTAACTAAATTCACATAATTTTTTAAACAGAACTTACAGGGTTAATCAGAGAAAGGTGCAACTCTGGAGAACTTTTGGAGAAGTGAAAATTCTAGGTCAAAATAGCCGATTTGGAAAGTGAGATAAATGGGAGAATTTTTCTGGGTTGGCTAGTTTATCCTACAGGTCTATTCAAAGAAAGGTGAAACTCAGGAGAACTGATAGCTGATTTGGAAAGTGAGATAAATGGGAGAATTTTTCTGGTTTGGCTATCTTGACCTAGAATTTTCATTTCTCCAGCTATTCTCCTGAGTTTCAACTTTCTTTGAATAGACCTGCTAGAGTTTTCACTTCTCTAAAAGTTCTCCAGAGTTTCACCTCTCTCTGAATAAACCTGTTAGGGTAACACATTCGTGAAAATTCTTCAATGGGTTAAAAAGTGTTAAAATTTTGAAACGGCTAAGAGTTCTTGGAGTCTTGGAGATCTTTTTAATCTTTAAATGTGTGTTAATGCTGTTCAATGATCTTAAACCCAGGACATTCTTGAAAACGAGAGAAATCCCAACGTATCCTACCTGGTAAAATCCTTTATAAACAAACAAATAAATAAATGTGGTTGAATATATGAATTGGAATGCTCTCCTCCTGGTTTGTTGTGTGTGTGTATATACAGTCATGGCCGAAATTGTTGACACCCCAGACATTTTTCCAGAAAATCAAGTATTTCTCACAGAAAAGTATTGCAGTAACTCATGTTTAGCTATACACATATTTATTCCCTTTGTGTGTATTGGAACAAAACAAAAAAGGGAGGAAAAAAAGCAAATTGGACGTAATGTCACACAAAACTCCAAAAATGGTCTGGACAAAATTATTGGCACCCTTTCAAAATTGTGGATAAATAAGATTGTTTCAAGCATGTGATGCTCCTGTAAACTCACCTGGGGCAAGTAACAGGTGTGGGCAATATAAAAATCACACCTGAAAGCAGATAAAAAGGAGAGAAGTTCACTTACAGGGTTATCCAAAGAGATTCGAATTGCTTGAGAAAGGTAACCGAACGCTGAAATTCAGCGTTCGGTTACCTTTCCTGGCCATTCGGCTATCCAGAGAGCAGGCAATTCTCCAAATCCTGGCGAATTGCCTGCACATACGGTGACTGTTCGGTCCCTGTTCGAGGGCAGTGAAATCCCCATCAAAAAGCACTGCTTCGGCTATTCAGAGAACACAAACCAGCAGTGAAAGGTTCCCCTAATGCTCTGCCATTCGGTGGTTTAATTCGGCAAATTTATTCAGGAGAATCCCATAGGCTTCAATGTTAAAAATATTCCCGTTTTAATTCAATATCTAATAAACCGTTCATTATAAAATTCTGCAGCAAAAAGTCTCTTTATTTATAGATTTTTTAGGATACTTTAAGCATTTTTCTGAATTTTTAAAAAAAAAATTAAAAGTCCGATTTTTTTTTTTTTTTTTTTTTCAGTTTACTTATTTTTTTTGTAACATTCCTCTTTATTATCATTCCCTGGACCTCCTGTGAAAATTTCAGACATTTTCGCTCAGTAGTTTCTTTGCAAACAGCGTTTCTTTTTCCCAGATTCATACAAATGGTTTTTCTAATTTATTCACTGCCTCCTCTACGTCACAGCTGCTTCGGCTCTGTGTGATTCGGCTCCTTTTCGGCTCCTGTTCGGCTCCTCTTCGAAGGTTAATCCAGATGTTTTTGCTTGTTTTCAGCGTGCATTCGGTTAGTTTTCGTCAGGTTTTCGGCAGCTTTTCCCTGCAATTCGGGGACCCTGTGCTGTTTGCTGAATACACCGCAGGGTCACCGAAATGCAATCGGCAAAAGGAACCGAATTGAAGAGAACGAAAAGTCACCGAACGTGCGGTGACTTTTCGAATCTCTTTGGATAACCCTGTAAGTCTTTGCATTGTGTGTCTGTGTGTGCCACACTAAGCATGGACAACAGAAAGAGGTGAAGAGAACTGTCTGAGGACTTGAGAACCAAAATTGTGGAAAAATATCAACAATCTCAAGGTTACAAGTCCATCTCCAGAGATCTAGATTTTCCTTTGTCCACAGTGCGCAACATTATCAAGAAGTTTGCAACCCATGGCACTGTAACTAATCTCTCTGGGCGAGGACAGAAGAGAAAAATTGATGAAAGATTGCAACGCAGGATAGTCCGGATGGTGGATAAGTGCCCCCAAACAAGTTCCAAAGAAATTCAAGCTGTCCTGCAGGCTCAGGGAGCATCAGTGCCAGCGCGAACTATCCGTCGACATGTAAATGAAATGAAATGCTTTGGCAGGAGACCCAGGAGGACCCCACTGCTGACACAGAGACCTAAAAAAGCAAGACGACAGTTTGCCAAAATGTACTTGAGTAAACCAAAATCCTTCTGGGAAAACGTCGTGGACAGATGAGACCGAGATAGAGCTATTTGGCAAAGCACATCATTCTACTGTTTACCGAAAATGGAATGAGACCTACAAAAAAAAGAACACAGTACCTACAGTGAAATATGGTGGAGGTTCAATGATGTTATGGGATTGTTTTGCTGCCTCTGACACTGGGTGCCTTGAATGTGTGCAAGGCATCATGAAATCTGAGGATTACCAAAGGATTTTGGGTCGCACTGTAGAGCCCAGTGTCAGAAAGCTGGGTTTGCGTCCGAGATCTTGGGTCTTCCAGCAGGACAATGACCACAAACATATGTCAAAAAGCACCCAGAAATGGATGGGAACAAAGTGCTGGAGAGTTCTGAAGTGGCCAGCAATGAGTCCAGATCTTAAAATTGCTGTTGGGAAAAGGCGCCCTTCCAATAAGAGAGACCTGGAGCAGTTTGCAAAGAAAGAGTGGTCCAAAATTCCAGGTGAGAGGTGTAAGAAGCTTATTGATGGTTATAGGAAGCGACTGATTTCAGTTATTTTTTCCAAAGGGTGTGCAACCAAATATTAAGTTAAGGGTGCCAAGAATTTTGTCCAGACCATTTTTGGAGTTTTGTGTGACATTATGTCCAATTTGCTTTTTTTCCTCCCTTTTTTTGTTTTGTTCCAATACACACAAAGGGAATAAACATGTGTATAGCAAAACATGTCTTACTGCAATACTTTTCTGTGAGAAATACTTGATTTTCTGGAAAAATGTCTGGGGTGCCAACAATTTTGGACATGACTATATATATATATATATATATATATATATACACTCTATATATCTATAAACATAAAATTATTACAGTGTATAATTATAATAAATATACACATATAAATTTATTTATAAATACAAAAACTATAATACTTAAAATATTCCTCCAGTAGGACATTATGCAGCCCTTGAAATATTCATGTCCCGGTCTGTTCACACATATCTATTTAAAATGCTTCGACAGTAAAAACACAAAATCCTCTTCAAGCAGAACAAACAGAACCCGATGTAAAAGAGACAGAGACAGAGAGAAACGCGTCCACATGAAACTCCTTTGCGAAGCCCTCGTGCCGCATTTCATGTTTTTCTGAGTTTTATGTATTTATTTTATATGAGATAACTACTGGAGAGACAAGCAATATATTTCTCCCGGTGTTCTCCGACTCGGCAGACTCTTTATTTTTCACCGACCAGATCTATTCTTGCAGTTTTAGGTATAAAGTTTAACAATCGATGTCCAACAAAGGCAGTACATTCCACAAAGAAATACTTTCCTTGTCACTGCGGCTCGGGGACTTTCATTCCGGATGTGACTGCGCCGAGCTGATATACAAAAGACATTTTTATTTCCAGCCGATATTAAAATACGGATAAGCAGCTTTTCTGCAAAATGTACAAATCTGAAGCCCTGGTAAAATACCTGCCCGGCTACAAACGGAGGTTTGCGCAGAAGTGTTTAAAAACAATGACAGGTAGGCTATGGATTTTCATTATTAACCCCTTCACTACCAAGAGAATATTTTTTAAAAAAAACACTTTCAGGAACCAGTGTTTTGTTTTTTAAATCATTTTTGATTAATCTAATCATACAGTAATAAATATATGGAAATATCCACAGTGTATTCCTTACTGTAATAAACTACTTGCAGGGAGATCTTCACTTTCAGGTACTACTGTCCATGGTCTAAAAGTGAAACATGTTATCAATCTGTTTCACAATCAGGACCATGGTTAACACCGGCAGGCTTGGAAGTGGTATTGTCCATGGTCTGACACAATGTAATGTATCCAGTTGCTGAACGCACACAGTCTGTAAGAAAATAATTCAGCTGCATGCGTTCAGCAAAGAAAAACAGACCTCATTATTACATTTAAAATAAGTTAGGAAACCTAAATGGTCACCCAAAAAATCCCGAAAAATTACAAAAAAAAAATCAAAAAAATAAATATAAAATGTCTGTTTGCTCCAGTTGAAAATAATAAACTGCTTAAGAAATATTTAATAAAAACTGGGTTTTTTTATCATTGAAAACTATGGTGGAAAACTTTAGGAAACCTAAAGATAAACCCAAAAATTCCTGAAAAATTACAAACAAAATCCTAAAAATAAAATTTTAAAAATGTCTGTTTGCTGCAATTGAAAACTAATAAATGGTTTAAGAAATATTTAATAAACAGTTAAACACGGGTATTTTTTTTAACATTGAAAACTATGGTGGAAAATTTGAATTGATATCAACTATCAAATTGATATCAACCATTGAATTGATCTTTACTTACAATAAAAGTACTAAGCAAACGACTTTATGAAACAAATTAATTTCGTTTTGCTGTTTTAACTTGACTCAAATACTAAATCTGTTACACAGCTTAATATTTAACCATAGCTTATCTTTTAACAGCAACATTTGATAAACTGGGGTGCTATTTAGTGATCCGAAATTCGTATGGATATCAGCTATCGTACTGATATATCAACTATCCAATTGATACATCAAATTCGAATCAATATGAAATATCAAATCGATCCAAAACGAAACAAAATGAAACCAAATTAACAACGAAATTCTGAAAATGAAATAATTTTAAAACTAAAAGGAACGAAGCGAAACACATTTTTCAGCAGTGCACATCTCTAATTATTTTAATTAAATGTGATTTTTAATCTTCCTTTAACAGGAACATAAAGAGATTTATTTCCGTGTTTCTCCCTCGCACAAGAACAGAAATCTTGCTTCAACGTTTCTCCAAAATTCTGTTTATGACCTTGTGCGTGTCTCTCCTAACCTTCCATCGTCTCCTTTGCTGCTTCACACTGAGTTAACGGTAATTGATGCCAGACTTCCCTTTCAGGCCGCCTTTTAGAATAACTCTGTGCTCCGGAATTCTTCTTATCCTCGTTGATTCCCCATGGCCTCGTGAAGATGATTCTTATCCCGTGGAGACAATATGTTTTTGTAGGTGAAGATGGAGGTGATATATGAATGGGTATTTTTATATTACGAGCTCAGTGTGAATATCATGGATGTAAACATAATAACAGGAAGTGACACTGACTGGGGTTTGGATGGTGCGTTTTGGCTTTGATTTTTCCTTTTTGTCTCCTGTGAGGGCACCAATTGGATCTGCGATCCAATTCGAATGGTAAAATTTGAGGTAAAGGAGTATAAAAAGCCCGAGTCCAAAATGACAAATAAAAACAACAATCTGAAGCAAATTTTGAAGAAGAAGAACATTACTGACTCCACACAATGACAATCAGAATTATCCTTCCATCAGCAAGCTGTGATCCCATATTAACTCTTATATCTGGAATATTCTGTTATCACATAGTGTCTATTACATCCGGAATATTCTGTTATCCCATATTAACTCTTAAACGATCACAGTGAATACCGAAAATGGCGGAATGCATGCACAAAACAAACAAAAATGGCTAAAGCCTAATACTTTAATGAAAATTTAAACAATAACATATCAACCCCTAGAAATGTTTGGAAAATCATAAGTAACATACAAGCACCCCAATCCACTCCCAAACCAGCTACTGTCAAAGTAAACAACCAAACTGTACAACACCCCCTAGATGTAGCAAATGCCTTTAATAATTATTTTGTTGGATGCGCCACCACCCTGATTGCTAAGCTAGGAAATGACACGCAATCAGAAAGGCCACACACAGGTCAGACCCCACCAACTGTGCAAAAACCCTGTAACACAGAGAAATTCAGCTTTAGACCAGTGCCTGTCAGTGTTATCACTAAACTTCTCATAACCAAAAAATGAAATACCAGTCTGGACCTGATCAAATCCCAGCAATGCTGCTGAAAATCAGTGCGCCGGCAATTGCAAATCCTGTTGCAAGGCTAATCAATGAATCACTGGCGACTGGATACATACCCAAACTCTGGAAGACTGCAAGGGTGGTACCTATCCATAAAAGTGGAGATAATACTTTGCTATCCAACTACCGCCCGATATCACTGCTCCCTCTAATGTAAAAAATTCTGGAAAAATTTGTCTACACTCAATTACGTGATTATTATCAGTATCGGAACTATTTAACCTCAGATCAATCAGGCTTTTGTCCAAGTCATTCAACTACAACTGCCCTTTTAAAAGTTTGTAATGATATTCAAGCTGGCATGGAACAAGGAAACCTAACTTGAGCCATCTAACTTGATTTTGCCAAGGCCTTTGACACAGTAGACCATGGAATCCTATTACAAAAACTTAAAAACTCCGGTATTGGTGATAGCACACTAACCTGGTTTCAATCATATGTATCTGATCGGTCGCAATATGTGTCCATTTCTGACAGCTCCTCACTCCCCCTCCCAGTTACATGCGGTGTACCCCAAGGCTCAATACTCGGCCCCCTTCTATTCACGATATTCATAAATGATCTGCCCAATGTCTGCAAAGCCTCAACTGTACACATGTACGCAGACGACACTGTAGTCTAAACCAGCAAACCAAATCTCCCTCCACTGGAGGCCGTGCTGCAAGAACAATTCACAGGGGTAGAAAAGTGGATCGCAGATAACAACCTTTTTCTAAATACTGACAAACTGTAACAATGCTCTTTGGAACAGCACCTAAACTACACAAATTGCAAACACCGCATCTATGTGTCAGGACAAAATCAAATGACACGCTGACTACAGTCACTTCTGTCAAATATCTAGGTATGTGGTTAGACCCAAATCTATCCTTTGGCCCCACATCGAAAAACTCTCATCTAAACTCTACCCCAAACTAGGTGCCCTGTACAGAAACAAATCCTGCCTGAGCCACGCGGTAAGAAAGCAGATTGTACAACAAATGCTTATGCCACCCATTGAATACGGAGATGTAGTGTATGCAGCTGCCCCTCAAACACACCTCCAGAAACTTACTACATTGTATAACTCATTCTGCCGCTTTGTGCTACAATGTAACTACATGACCCACCATTGTGACTTGTTAAAAGAGCTAAACTGGCCATCGCTGGAATCCAGACGCACCCTTCACCTTTCCAACCTGGTGTTTAAGAGCTTTTCTGGGAAGCTACCACCCTACCTGAATAGGCTGCTTGCCCCAGCAGTTCCCTCATCCTATAACCTCCGATCTGGGACCGGCACCTTACTTGCAATACCACAGTACAAAAAGACAGTGGCTCGGTCCTCATTTTCCTACAGAACACCACAATTATGGAATAACCTCCCAGACACCATCAAATCTTCCTCCAGTCTAAAGTCACTCAAGAGCTCCCTTTAAACATACCTCAATAAGGAATGCACCTGTAAACATGTAACATAATGACTTTATTTCCAACATATTTATTTTTCTGTTAATCTGTATATTTGTTTTTGTGTTAATATCTTGCATTTTACTGTTTAGTATTTCAGTAACAATTCAATGTTCTTGAACCCAGGACATACTTGAAAACGAAAGAAATCTCAATGTATCCTTCCTGTAAAATCCTTTATAAATAAATAAATATCTGTAATATTCTGTTATCCCATAGTAACTATTATATCTGTAATATTCTGTTATCCCATAGTAACTATTATATCCAGAATATTCTGTTATCCCATAGTAACTATTATATCTGAAATATTCTGTTATCTCATAGTAACGATTATATCCGGAATATTCTGTTATCCCATAGTAACTATTATATCCGGAATATTCTCTTATCCCATAGTAACTATTATATCCGGAATATTCTGTTATCCCATAGTGACTATTATATTCGGAATATTCTGTTATCCCATAGTGACTATTATATCCGGAATATTCTGTTATTCCATAGTGACTATTATATCCGGAAATATTCTGTTATCCCATAGTGACTATTTTATCCGTAATATTCTGTTATCCCATAGTAAGTATTATATCCGGAATATTCTGTTATCTCATAGTAACTATTATATCTGGAATTTTCTGTTATCCCATAGTGTTACGGATCCTAGTATCCTAGGCGCCCCTTTCTGCTGAAACACAGGAGATATTTCCACACACAGTAGACGACACGTACTATGTAGATGTTTCTCATTTGAAATCCAAATGGAGAATGCTTCTTTATTTCAAATACAAACAGTTAACAGTTGAGACAACCCCCTCCCCTAAAGAATACATTACAGATAAGAGCAAGAGTCTCTAGTCAGAGAACAATAGAAAGAGCCATCTAACACAATGGAGTGGTTACACATGCCTTCTCATCTTAAAGGAATCTTCTTACTGCAGGGAAAATACAATTTACAGAGGGAGGTAGCCACAGAGAAGTACAGTATAAAGACAGAGGAAAGCTAATACAGAGATGTACACTATACAGAGAGAAGGTACACAGAAACAATACTCTACAATAAACACATAAGGGAATATTAATGTAACACAGACATCAGATAATAGCTCACACAGAACAAACACACTACCTTACAGACAGAGACAATAAACTGTAATGCAAAATAACTGCAAATAAACATTGGAACGCCCGTTTCGTCACATATGTCTCCATTCCAGAGCGTCAGGGCGAGCTTTGATCCCAACGGATCGCTTGCCACTGACAAGACCTCTCCCTTTGCTGCACCATTTGTAAATTTCCAGGATGCTAGCGCACAAGCGCCATCAGTGAGGTCTGACGGTCGCTGCTGGGTTGTGGGTCCATAGTCCCGGGGTAAGAGGCAAGACACCCCTCTTGTCCAGTGTGCCACGCAACAGGCCACCACAGTACACAGAGAAAAATTGTTCGGTCTTGGGAACACTGGGCCTCCTCCCCACATGTCTTTTTCTCCAGCATATTTCTGAAGCCCCAGGACCAGACCCCAGTCAGCATTTACAGTTCCCAGTCTCTTCTTCTGTTGATGCCCCCCTCCCAGACATTCAAAAGGGGCCCAGCCCACGGCAATCCCCACAATCCCAAATGGGTGCAGCCTCTCAGGATTGTCACTCACCAGTCGCCTTGGCAGGTGGGCAGTGGTCGCCATCTTCCTCGATGACCCAGCACGCTTTGTTGTCAACACAGCGTCCGGCTCCAGTAGAACAGAGTACACTCGCCGCTGGGTAGCACGGCTGACTGCCTCCTCTCCCTGATGCCCACTTTGTTCTGCATCTGGCTCCTCACCTGGGGCCGTGTTGAGCTCCACTGGCAATGTGAGGCTGATCTCTTTTCCCAACTCATCTGTCTGGTGTAACTCCTCACCGATGGCATGCCGCCTGACGATCTTGGCGTCCAGCTGTACCTCTAGCCGCATGGTCCTTGCTTTCAGTTCAGCAATTGATGCCAGCAGCTCGGCCTGGATCTGTTGATGCCGCACAGTCTGAAGCCTCTCGTTTTCCAGCTGTTGGTGGGCAATGCGCAGCATACTTTCGGATTGTTTCAGCTGCTCACCAATACTGTGGCGTTGTTGGGACTCTGCAGCAAGCTGCTCCTGTAGCTCTTGATGGGCCTTCTCGCAGAGCTGGGCCTTGACTTGCTCTGCCTCTTTGTCCGCTCTCAGCTGGTTAATCTGCAGCATGGCCTTCTCGAGATCATCACCTACTTGATCCGCGTGATTCTGCTTGTCTTTTAATTTCTCTTCCAGCTGAAGGATCTGGCCTTCCAGGAGGCACTTTTCTTCCTGGGCTGCCTGGACTTTTAAAGCATCAAAGTCTATGGCCTCATCTCACTCCCGAGCAGCATATTCCTTGGCTCGCTCGGCAGCTTTCAGTAACTCCCGTAAGCCAGTCCTCTCCATTTCCAGGCGCTGTACATTCGCCTCCGCAGCACCTCTGGATAGTCTCACCTCATCCAGCTCTCTCTGGCCATCTTGCAGCTGATCCTGTAGCCGTTGCAATTGCAGGCCAGTCTCTTTCTCGCTCTGGGTGGCAGAGTCTAGTCGCCATTTCAAGGTCTCTACCTCCCTTTGAAGCAGGTCACAACATTTGCCTTCTCGATCCAGCACCACCTCCATTTCTTTCACCCGTCTACCCCTCTGCTTCTTTTTAGCCTGACTTGTGGGGGGTGGGTTGACGGTCATGGTTGGCGCAGAGGCATATGTTATCTGGGTGTATGGGTTAGTACCCAGCCAGTTCTCCTCCTGGCTGCAATTGTTCTCTGGTTCGATAAAGACCAAGAACTTGTCCTCGTTACACTCAACATCTTGAGTGCCAATATTTTCTTTATCCAGCGTAGCTCCCTCGGATGGTCGCATCTCTGCCCAGCGGTCTCTGCGTTCTCTTTCCTTCTTTAGAAAAAGCGTCAACCTCTTTCATGATGGCTAGGATGAACTTATCAGAGGGGTTAGGACCGACCAATGCCAACCTCATCCGCATCTCTTTTTGAAACTCTGACTCTTCTACTGAGTCTTGGGACAAGGCTGACCTGGCGCGGTTGTCCTCCATGGCTTTTGGATTGTTGCTGGATGCCAGTCCCGGAGCCTCTGCCAATTCTTTCAGCTCCCTCCAGCTGGAAAGAGCAATATCACCCTACTGCCAACCAGTGTTACGGATCCTAGTATCCTAGGCGCCCCTTTCCGCTGAAACACAGGAGATATTTCCACACACAGTAGACGATACGTAGTATGTAGATGTTTCGCATTCTAAATCCAAATGGAGAATGCTTCTTTATTTCAAATGCACACAGTTAACAGTTGAGACAATCCCCTCCCCTAAAAAATACATTACAGATAAGAGCAAGAGTCTCCAGTCAGAGAACAATAGAAAGAGCCATCTAACACAATGGGGTGTTTAAACATGCCTTCTCATCTTAAAGGAATCTTCTTACTGCAGAGAAAATACAATTTACAGAGGGGGGGTAGCCACAGAGAAGTACAGTATAAAGACAGAGGAAAGCTAATACAGAGATGTACACTATACAGAGAGAAGGTACACAGAAACAATACTCTACAATAAACACATAAGGGAATATTAAGGTAACACAGACATCAGATAATAGCGCACACAGAACAAACACTCTACCTTATATACAGAGACAAACTGTAATGCACAATAATTGCAAATAAACATTGGCGCGGCTGTTTCATCACACATAGTAACTATTATATCCGGAATATTCTGTTATCCCTTAGTAACTATTATATCCTGAATGTTTGTTATCCCATAGTAACTATTAGATCCGGAATATTCTGTTATCTCATAACAACTATTATAACCGGAATATTCTGTTATCCCGTAGTAACTATTATATCTGGAATATTCTGTTATCCCATAGTAACTATTAAATCTGGAATATTCTGTTTCACATAGTAACTATTACATCCAGAATATTCTGTTATCTCACAGTAACTATTATATACAGAATATTCTGTTATTCCATAATAACTGTTATATCCAGAATATTCTGTTATCCCACAGTAACTATTATATACAGAATATTCTGTTATTCCATAATAACTGTTATATCCAGAATATTCTGTTAACCCATATTAACTATTATATCCGGAATATTCTGTTATGTCATATTAACTATTATATCCGGAATATTCTGTTATCCCATAGTAACTATTATATCCGGATTATTCTGTTATGTCATATTAACTATTATATCCGGAATATTCTGTTATACCATAGTAACTATTATATCTGGAATATTCTGTTATCCCATAGTAACTATTATATCTGGAATATTCTGTTATCCCATAGTAACTATTATATCCGGAATATTCTGTTATCCCATAGTAACTATTATATCCGGAATATTCTGTTATTCCAATCAGGGTTATCCAAAGAGATCCGAATTGCTTGAGAAAGGTAACCGAACGCTGAAAATCAGCGTTCGGTTACCTTTCCTGGCCATTCGGCTATCCAGAGAGCAGGCAATTCGCCAAATCCTGGCGAATTGCCTGCACATACGGTGCCTGTTCGGTGCCTGTTCGAGGGCAGTGAAATCCCCATGAAAAAGCACTGCTTCGGCTATTCAGAGAACACAAACCAGCAGTGAAAGGTTCCCCTAATGCCCTGCCATTCGGTGGTTTAATTCGGCAAGTTTATTCAGGAGAATCCCATAGGCTTCAATGTTAAAAATATTCCCGTTTTAATTTAATATCTAATAAACCGTTCATTATAAAATTCTGCAGCAAAGAGTCTCTTTATTTATAGATTTTTTAGGATACTTTAAGCATTTTTCAGATTTTTTTTTTTTTTTTAAAAGTCCGATTTTTTTTTTTTTTTTTTTTTCAGTTTGCTTATTTTTTTTGTAACATTCCTCTTTATTATCATTCCCTGGACCTCCTGTGAAAATTTCAGACATTTTCGCTCAGTAGTTTCTTTGCAAACAGCGTTTCATTTTTCCAGATTCATACAAATGGTTTTTCTAATTTATTCACTGCCTCCTCTACGTCACAGCTGCTTCGGCTCTGTGTGATTCGGCTCCTGTTCCTCTTTTTCAAAGGTTAATCCAGATGTTTTTGCTTGTTTTCAGCGTGCATTCGGTTAGTTTTCGGTGGGTTTACGGCAGCTTTTCCCTGCAATTCGGGGACCCTGTGCTCTTTGCTGAATACACCGCAGGGTCACCGAAATGCAATCGGCAAAAGGAACCGAATTGAAGAGAACGAAAAGTCACCGAACATGCGGTGACTTTTCGAATCTCTTTGGATAACCCTGATAGTAACTATTATATCCGGAATATTCTGTTATCCCATAGTAAATATTATATCCGAAATATTCTGTTATCCCATAGTAACTATTATATCTGGAATATTCTGTTATTCCATAATAACTATTATATCCGGAATATTCTGTTATCCCATAGTAAATATTATATCCGAAATATTCTGTTATCCCATAGTAACTATTATATCTGGAATATTCTCTTATCCCTTAGTAACTATTATATCCGGAATATTCTGTTATCCCATAGTAAATATTATATCCGGAATATTCTGTTATCCCATAGTAACTATTATATCTGGAATATTCCGTTATCCCATAGTAACTATTATATCCGGAATATTCTGTTATCCCATAGTGACTGTTATATCCGGAATATTCTGTTATCCCATAGTATCTATTATATCCGGAATATCCTGTTATCACATAGTAACTAGTATATCCGGAATATTCTGTTATCCCATAGTAACTATTATATCTGGAATATTCCGTTATCCCATAGTAACTATTATATCCGGAATATTCTGTTATCCCATAGTGACTGTTATATCCGGAATATTCTGTTATCCCATAGTATCTATTATATCCGGAATATCCTGTTATCACATAGTAACTATTATATCTGGAATATTCTGTTATCCCATAGTAACTATTATATAAGGAATATTCTGTTATCCCATAGTAACTATTATATCCGGAATATTCTGTTATCCCATAGTAACTATTATATCCGGAATATTCTGTTATCCCATAGTAACTATTATATCCGGAATATCCTGTTATCCCATAGTAACTATTATATCCGGAATATTCTGTTATCCCATATTAACTATTATATAAGGAATATTCTGTTATCCCATAGTAACTATTATATCCGGAATATTCTGTTATTCCATAGTAACTATTATATCCGGAATATCCTGTTATTCCATAGTAACTAGTATATCCGGAATATTCTGTTATCCCATAGTAACTATTATATCTGGAATATTCTGTTATCCCATAGTAACTATTATATCCGGAATATTCTGTTATCCCATAGTAACTATTATATCTGGAATATTCTGTTATCCCATAGTAACTATTATATCCGGAATATCCTGTTATCCCATAGTAACTATTATATCCGGAATATCCTGTTATCCCATAGTAACTATTATATCCGGAATATCCTGTTATCCCATAGTAACTATTATATCCGGAATATCCTGTTATCCCATAGTAACTATTATATCCGGAATATCCTGTTATCCCATAGTAACTATTATATCCGGAATATTCTGTTATCCCATATTAACTATTATATCTGGAATATTCTGTTATCCCATAGTAACTATTATATCCGGAATATCCTGTTATCCCATAGTAACTATTATATCCGGAATATTCTGTTATCCCATATTAACTATTATATCTGGAATATTCTGTTATCCCACAGTAACTATTATATCCGGAATATCCTGTTATCCTATAGTAACTATTATATCCGGAATATCCTGTTATCCCATAGTAACTATTATATCCGGAATATCCTGTTATCCCATAGTAACTATTATATCCGGAATATCCTGTTATCCCATAGTAACTATTATATCCGGAATATCCTGTTATCCCATAGTAACTATTATATCCGGAATATCTGTTATCCATAGTAACTATTATATCCGGAATATCCTGTTATCCCA
The DNA here is from genome assembly GCA_009667805.1 of Leptobrachium leishanense. Taxonomy (NCBI): domain Eukaryota; kingdom Metazoa; phylum Chordata; class Amphibia; order Anura; family Megophryidae; genus Leptobrachium; species Leptobrachium leishanense. Next base: position 17,525,032 of record CM019067.1, read on the forward strand.
TAGTAACTATTATATCCGGAATATTCTGTTATCCCATATTAACTATTATATCTGGAATATTCTGTTATCCCATAGTAACTATTATATCTGGAATATCCTGTTATCCCATAGTAACTATTATATCTGGAATATTCTGTTATCCCATAGTAACTATTATATCCGGAATATCCTGTTATCCCATAGTAACTATTATATCTGGAATATTCTGTTATCCCATAGTAACTATTATATCCGGAATATTCTGTTATCCCATAGTAACTATTATATCCGGAATATCCTGTTATCCCATAGTAACTATTATATCCGGAATATCCTGTTATCCCATAGTAACTATTATATCCGGAATATCCTGTTATCCCATAGTAACTATTATATCCGGAATATCCTGTTATCCCATAGTAACTATTATATCCGGAATATTCTGTTATCCCATAGTAACTATTATATCCGGAATATTCTGTTATCCCATAGTAACTATTATATACGGAATATTCTGTTATCTCATAGTAACTATTATATCCGGAATATTCTGTTATCCCATATTAACTATTATATCCGGAATATTCTGTTATCTCATAGTAACTATTATATAAGGAATATTCTGTTATCTCATAGTAACTATTATATCCGGAATATTCTGTTATCCCATAGTAACTATTATATCCAGAATATTCTGTTATCCCATAGTAACTATTATATCTGGAATATTCTGTTATCACATATTAAGTGGTTACATTTCAGCAAATGATCGGGGGAAGAGGGATATAAAGTGCCCCCTCCGTCTCACCGGGATAGCGGCAGGTTTTAGTAACGCTTGCTCTTTATGTGTGTTGTGTATTTTCTTTGTTCCCTATGGCTTGATTTGAAAACCCTGTATCATTATGTACAAAATACCGTCACAATTTTTGAGTGGATTTTGTAACACACTCATCAAGTTAATAGTCTCCCATGTGGCTCTGCGAGGTTTCCACTTTGCTTCTCATTTCAAGTGTAAGAATATATGTTATTGCTGTGAAGATCTCCACGGGAGCAGAGACGAGATGCCGCTACAACTAGATGTGGAATATTCCTCAGAAAACCACCTTTTATGGCAAATAGACATTTTAAAATCAAATATATGCTGTCTGTCTCCTTGTATCTATCTATCCATCTATCTATCTGTATCTATCCATCTATCTATTTGTATCTATCCATCTATCTATCTGTATCTATCTATATGTTTCTATCTGTATCTATCTATCCATCTATCTATCTGTATATATCCATCTATCTATTTGTATCTATCCATCTATCTATCTGTATCTATCTATCCATCTATCTATCTGTATCTATCTATCTGTATCTATATCTATCTATATGTATCTATCTGTATCTATCTATCTATCTATCTATCTATCTATCTATCTGTATCTATCTATCTGTATCTATCCATCTATCTATCTGTATCTATCCATCTATCTATTTGTATCTATCCATCTATCTATCTGTATCTATCTATCCATCTATCTATCTGTATCTATCCATCTATCTATTTGTATCTATCCATCTATCTATCTGTATCTATCTATCCATCTATCTATCTGTATCTATCTATCTGTATCTATATCTATCTATATGCATCTATCTGTATCTATCTATCCATCTATCTATCTGTGTATATCCATCTATCTATTTGTATCTATCTATCTATCTATCTATCTGTATCTATATCTATCTATCTGTATCTATATCTATCTATATGTATCTATCTGTATCTATCCATCTATCTATCTGTATCTATATCTATCTATATGTATCTATCTGTATCTATCTATATGTATCTATCTGTATCTATCTGTATCTATCTATATGTATCTATCTGTATCTATCTATATGTATCTATCTGTATCTATCTAACAGCGTTATTCAGAGAGCACTGAAATGTGGCCAACATTTCGGTGCTCTCTCGTTACCCACACTTCGTGGAATCAAATTCCCCGATCCTGCTGTGAATTCAGCATTTACCGCAGGGTCCCCAAAGTGAAGGGAACAATCCACCGACCGCATCCAAAAATCAGCTGCAAAACCGCTGCATCAAATGGAAAAACCACTGCAAAACTGCAGCAAAAGCACGGCACACATCTGAAAAAAGCCGACCATCCCTGCAAAACGCTCAAAAGTGTCCGAAAAAAGCCGACGATCTGCCGAACACAGCGCTGACCAGCCACTGGAAAAAGCGGTCATTCTGCAAGTCTAATCCACAACCACCAGAGACTCTTGGCTGAGTTTATTGCTGCCAAAGGAGGATCAACTAGCTATTGAATCCAAGGTTCACATATTTCCCTATCACTGAATGTTTAATGGTATGTGTGCAACAACAACATGAAAGGTTTTGGTTGTTCCCTGTCTCAGGAATGTGTTAATATCTCTATATTTGAGTAGTTTGTCAATCTGCTTTGTGAGGCAAACACTGCCTCATTATCTGTTTGCCAATTACCATTGAATTGTCTTGTCTGTCTAGGAATGCTGAGCGAATGTTTAATCTATTCTAGGGACGGCTTTTGTCTATGTAAATGACCCATGTTTGAGCGTATTACTATGTGTGCCTGTCCCCAATTAAAAGTGTTCCATTCTGACCCTGAAGACCTCCAGATATACAGCCTTGCCTTATTTCTGGGGGGATGCTATCAGGCTCTCTACGTGTTCTTAAGCTTCGTCTGAGGACTGGAGAAATGCACGAGAGTCTGCCTGGGGATAACACGGGCAAGGAAGTAGCATTGACAGATGTGACCCAGTCGGGGTACTGAGATCTGTCATAGGGTGTTTTTCATTTTTTTCATCACCTACTTTGAGTAAAACTGAAGATTTTGTAATCCACGTTATATTATTAACCCTTTCTGTCATGTAATAAGCAAAACAAATGTTCTAGAAAACTTAGTTTTGTAAGAATTTTGGAAATTGTTCTTGTCTTCATATACTGTATATATTGAATAAAATGTTACTTTTCAAATGTGTGTGCTCATTTATGCAGAGCAATATATATATATATATATATAAATGTATGTGCTGCCTGAGTGATATAATATTGAACATAATAAGAAATATAACGATTCAGACACGTCCTCCATTAATCTTTGTCATCGCTTGTCCCCTTTATGAAAGCCTCGATGCAGTAATAGGGTGTTAAACAGAGATAAATATTGAGCCTTTTCTACTCACCTTGGTTTGTCCCAAAGATGCAGCGACGCGGCAATTGTTCATGACAACCAGAGCGGATCATTTTTTAACATACTTTGCCCTTCGTTATATTAACACAGGAGCTCTAGACATGAACTTGGTCGGAAATAAGTGAAAATGACCCAAAACTTGTACAAACTTACATTCAAAATGCGTATAACTGAGTGCAAGAAGCAATGAGGGCTCGATTTAATGCAACCACCCCATTACCAAAATCAGCAGCTTTTTTTGAGTGCAATTCAGCCATTTTTTTCTGTTTGGCATATTTATTTATTTTTGAGAAAGGATTTTCCCAGGAAGGATACATTGAGATTTCTCTGGTTTTCAGTATGTCCTGGGTGGCGAGTATGTACCGTTTGGTGTCTTTCCCAAGGACACTTACTGGAGAGGTGCTCGTCGGGATCGAGCCCATGTCTCCACAGGCTCTCTCCATGCAGAGCAGTGATGTTACCTCTACTCTCTACCCAGCCGGTACAAAGAAATGTGTACCGACATGGGCAAAAATATCCTTTTTCTGCTATTTTACCGGTTAGCTTTATTTTGTGATTGAACTTTTTTCAATTAAACCAGCTGATATTTAAAAAAAATATTGTCCAAAACTCACCCGTGTATTTTTCCAGCTAAATACGGCTTTTTGGGGAAAGGGAGGTGTTTATTATATATATACGTATACATACAGTTGTGTTCAAAATTATTCAACCCCCACTGAAATTGAGTGTTTTGGCCAGTTTGACATTGATTTTGATCATTCAGTCATCTTGCTTACAATTAAATCAAAGAGGCACGTGTAGGTCAGACAAATATAACATAACATTTATAATGAAATAACCACAAATGTCTTTTCTGTGCTCACATCATTATCAGTTTTATTCAACCCCCAAGTGACATTCAATCTTAGTACTTAGTACAACATCCTTTTACAGTTATAACAGCTTTTAAACGTGAAGCATAGCTTGACACAAGTGTCTTGCAGCCATCTATGGGTATCTTCGCCCATTCGTCATGGGCAAAAGCCTCCAGTTCAGTCACATTCTTCAGTCAACCAGTTATTCAGTCCAAAGGTTCACATACTTTTTCCACCCTGCACTGGGAATGTTTACATGTTCTGGTCAATAAACACATGAAAACATATAATGTTTGTGTTGTATTATTTTAAGCAGACTGTGTTTTTCAAATTGTTGTGACTTAGATGAAGATCAGAGCACATTTTATGACCAATTCATGCAAAACTCCACGTAATCCCAAAGGGTTCACATACTTTTTCTTGCCACTGTATATATATATATCTATATATATATATATATATAGATAAGCATAGGCGTGTGCAGCCTATTACATTAGGGTGTGCACCCAAAAGTGCAAAATGCACGCGCCGCGTATAATAATATACACACACACACACCTGCGTGCAATCAAAATAAATCATTACTATATGTATGGTTCATGTCAGAATATCATATCAAAAAAATAAATAAATTATATTTCCATTCACATTTCAATCATTTGCAGCATGTAAATTTATTTACAATTATCCAAACCTTTGTGGTTATAAATTCTATGGGTTACTCATAATCAGGAATAGAGACCCTGTTACAGGGCAGTGACGCCGGTGTACGTGGCGGATGTCCCACAGCAATGGTTGACATCAAATGGATGCACCCAGTGACATATATTGTGTGATATTTTCCTCTATATGTGTCACTGGAAGCATCCATTGTGTGATATTTTCTATCTTTCCATCACTTGCTCCTCACTGTGTTGCTTTGGCCATTGAATGGGTCAATCACTGACTCACATCATTGTATCGTGTGGAATGTATTCAAAGGACATCACCAGGGGGAGAGTATGAGGCTTTTAAGTTCCCTGTCTTTTCTCATTGAGCTACCAGCTCTTATCTCAGGTAGCCTGGAGAACACAATACACCACCTGCAACAGTATCTAAACATTTCCTCCTCCACCTAACTAACTGTAGATTAATGAGCAAAATCTGTGCAAACGTTTTTCTTTACTGCTGTTCTTTAGATAAACAATAGCAGTAAAGTAAAACTTTTGCACAGATTTTGGTAAATGTTACACCATGGGAAAAATACACAAAATGGAAACAGGAGATAAAATAACCCAAGTTTATTTTTCCTTTTTTTTACATTCTATTACTTCAAAGAAATAAACATCAGTATGTGTTTTATAACGTGGTTTTATTTGTAATGCACAAGTAATCTAGTTACAGCTTATGTGGTAGTGTCCCTGTCAGGGGAAAAAAGGGAGGGATGAAATTTGAGGAGAGTGGCCATTTAAGCTCTTGCTGCCCAGCAACACTATTTAGTATCCTACCTGCTCCTCACATTAAATTTACGATGCCTGCAATCGGTCTTCGTTTACGGAGGGCATACACGGTCAGGGTTATTCAGAGAGAGATAAAAAATCGGAGAATGACTGGAGAAGTGAAAATGTGAGGTCAAAATTAGGGATGAGCTGTTCAGTTCTATCTGTTCAGAGTTCGCATCGAACATTGGCCGTTCGACAGTTCGCGAACTTCGAACTTTTTGGGACGTTCGCCAAAAGTTTGAAAAAAAAAAGTTTTTGAAAAAAAGTATAAAAAATGCTTAAAAAATACTAAAAAAATCTAGAAATAAAGAGACTCTTAACTGCAGAATATTATAAGCAACGGTTTATTAGATATTGAATTAAAATGGGAATATTTTTAATATTGAAGCCTATGGGATAAAACATTCTTGTTACTAAAACATCAGGCAGACATGGCCCTCTAATCAGGCACTGTAGAGGGCAGCCTGCAGGGGTCTCCCAAGGATCCCCTTGAGGAGCATTGAGGAGCATGCAGCCGCCGGATGACAGAGCTGCGACTGTGCGGGCTAGCCGCCCGGGCGCATGTGGCAGAGACAGGCAGCGCAGGGAGGGAGCCACTGCACACGCGGCCACGGCAGACCCCCCCCAACTAGGGATGAGCTGTTCGGTTCGATCTGTTCGGAGTTCGCATCGAACATCGGCCGTTTGGCTGTTCGCGTACTCCGAACATTTCCGGGTGTACGCCGCATGTTCGCCCACAATACACCACAATGCACTTTTCAACTTGCCTGAAGCTTTAAATTGGCTACAGCCTTGCACCTGACCACAGGTCAAGTGCAAGACAGGTGCAAGACTATGCCAATCACGGCTCAGAGTCCTAATTGGGCAAATTTTGCCCAATCATGGGATCACAGAGCTAAGTCCCGCAGCACACTATATAAGGCTTCAAACAGCGCTTCAGCACGTGTTTGAGAGGAGATTGTTGTTGTGTTAGTGTGTGTTAGGGATGTGCGTTTCGGGTTTCGGAATTTCGGAATTTTCACGAAATTTCCCGATTCGTGTTTTCGGATGCGTCCGAATTTCCGAAAAATTTTAGATCCAAAATTTTCAGATCCGAAATGTTTTCCGAGCCGAAACGAAATATTTTCGGATTTTTGAATGGACTTGAAATGTGTCAAACGAGGAGAACCGATTTTCCGAAAAACGAAAATTTTCCGAAAAACGAAAATTTTCTGAAAAACGAAAATTTTGGAAAAACGAAAATTTCTGAAAAACGAAAATTTTGTAAAAACGAAAATTTCTGAAAAAACGAAAATTTCTGAAAAACGAAAATTTTCGAAAAAACGGAAAGTCGATACAAAAAACGGGCAAAATGACACGAAAAATACGAAAAATGGTCGATATTCTGAAAAATGTGCAATTTCAAAAAACGGAAAATTTTCGAAATTACGAAAAGTCGATACAAAAACCGAGCACAGTGACACGAAAATACGAAAAATGGTCGAAATACCGAAAAGAAAATGTACCCGAAAAACGTGCCGAACCGAATCGAAACCGAAATCGGTCGAAACGGGCCGAATCGAAAAGTTTAAAAATCCGAAAAATCAAACCGAATCGAACCGAAAAAAAAATCGGTGCACAAGCCTAGTGTGTGTTCTCACTGCCAGTCTGCCACCAGCTACTGGGGGGGGGTCTCATTTCTACAATATTTCTGGGAATTGTTCTAATCTGTGTGTTCTCACTGCCACCAAGTATTTTGGGGGGTCAGTAATTTCTACAAAATATTTGGGAATTGTTATAATCCGTGTGTTCTCACTGCCACCAAGTATTTTGGGGGGTCAGTAATTTCTACAAATTATCAGGGAATTGTGGTAATCTGTGTCTTGCCACTGCCACCTATCAGGGCAAATTTTGCCCAATCATGGGCTCACAGAGCTAAATCCCGCAGCACACTATATAAGGCTTCACACAGCCTTCAGCACGTGTTTTTTGAGAGGAGATTGTTCTGTTAGTGTGTCTTCTCAGTGCCAGCAGCTATTGGGGGGGTCTCACTTCTACAAGATATCTGGGGAAGTGTTGTAATCTTTGTGTTTTCACTGCCAGCAGCTATTGTGGGGGTCTCATTTCTAGAAGATATCTGGGAATTGTTGTAATCTGTGTGTTCTCACTGCCAGCAGCTATTGTGGGGGTCTCACTTCTAGAAGATATCTGGGAATTATTGTAATCTGTGTGTTCTCACTGCCAGCAGCTATTGTGGGGGTCTCATTTCTAGAAGATATCTGGGAATTGTTGTAATCTTTGTGTTCTCACTGCCAGCAGCCATTGGGGGGGTCTCACTTCTAGCAGATATCTGGGAATTGAAATCTGTGTCTTGTCACTGCCACCCATCAGGGGGTCTCACTGATTTATAGGAGGTTCCTGGGAATTGTAATCTGTGTCTTGTCACTGCCACCCATCAGGGGGTCTCACTGATTTATAGGAGGTTCCTGGGAATTGTAATTTGTGTCTTGTCAGTCACTGCCACCCATCAGGGGGTCTCACAGACTTGTAGCAGATATCTGGGAATTATAACCTGTGTCATCACTGCCACCCATCAGGGGGTCTCACAGATTTGTAGCAGATATCTGGGAATTGTAATCTATGTCTTGTCACTATTGCCAGCTATCAGGGGGTCCTATCAGGGGGTCTCACTGATTTATAGGAGGTTTCTGGGAATTTTAATCTGTGTCTTGTCACTGCCACCCATCAGGGGGTCTCACTGATTTATAGGTGGTTTCTGGGAAATGTAATCTGTGTCTTGTCACTGCCACCCATCAGAGGGTCTCACAGATTTATAGGTGGTTTCTGGGAAATTTAATCTGTGTCTTGTCACTGGCTGCCAGCTTTCAGGGTGTCTCACTGAGTTATACCAGAGTTCTGGAAATCTTTAATCTACATAACACAGTTGAATCAGAGTTCTGCATATCTCCATTTTTATAACAGAGTTGAATCAGAGTTCTGTATATCTTTAATCTATATATCACTCACCATGTCAGAAAGACCAAAAAGGACAGGCAGACGCTCCCAGACACAGATAAGAGGGCAAGCGGCCTCTGTGTCGAGAGGCTGTGCCTCTGGTCGTCGTAGACGTGGTGCATTCTCTGAAGGGGCATGCTTGTCCTTTCTAAGTGATGCTGGCCGTCTTCTTAAGCAGTAGCAACATACAGAGGATTTGGTGGTTTGGCTAACCAGGCCATCCTCATCCTCCGAGTCCTCTGCCAGCCAGGCTTCTAGTGCTTTACCGTCCACCTCAGCTGCCAAAGCATCTAATGCAGCCTCCATGTCCACAGCTACTCCTGCGTAGCCTCACTATCACACACGGAGGAGTCAGCTGAATTGTTTGACTACAATGACAGTGACATGTTGCTTGAGGATGCGCAGCAAGTACAGTGCTCTGATTCAATTTCTGAGGTTGAGGAAGGGAGTATAATCAATCTAGAGGAAGGGGGTGCCAGTGATGACACACAAATAACTGGCACTCATGTTGCCCCAGCAGCTGCAGCATACTGCCAAGTTGGCTCCAGTAACGAGGAGATAGGGGGTGATGACAATGATGATGAGGTCACTGACTCCACCTGGGTGCCTGATCGAACAGAGGAGTCAAGTGAGGAGGAGGCACAACAAACACGAGACACAACGTCCTCTATGATCAACCGTAGCACTAGCCAGTCCAAAGCATCAGATGTCAGAACTGCTCAGGTGCAGAGCGCTGTTGTCTCAAAGCACACATCCAGCAACTCTTCTGTCTGGGAGTTCTTTAAGAAATGTGCAGCAGACCGCACCGTTGCTATTTGTAATCTATGTCAGATGAGGATCAAGCGTGGGAAAGACATCCCACGCTTGGGTACCACGTGCTTGAGGTGACATATGACCACCTGCCACACATTTATTATTATTATTATTCTTTATTTATAAAGCGCCAGCATATTCCGCAGCGCTGTACAATAAGCACAGTATAGACATTCCATTGGCACAACACTTTGCATAGGTCCTCCTCCTCCTCATCTGTCTCTACCCCAACTATATGTCTTGCCATGTCATTGCCTACAACCTCCACTGACAGTGATGATGCTACAGTAATGGGTGTACCAGGTCCTTCCTCACAATGTGACAGCATCCCATCAGCTGAAGATTTACGCAGTCAGATTACATTGCCCCAGCTGCTGCAGCATAAGAAAAAATATAGTCCCAACCATCCCCAAGCACAGCGTCTAAATGCCAGCTTAGCAAAATTACTCGCATTAGAGCTGTTGCCTTTCCAGCTGGTGGACTCTGCTTCCTTCCGTGAATTTGCTGAATGTGCTGTACCACAGTGGCAGGTTCCAAAACCCCATTTCTTTTCACGGAAGGCCATTCCAGCACTATACCAGCACGTGGAAGACAATGTTATGGAGTCATTGGAAAGGCAGTCAGCAGCAAGGTGCACGTGGTCCAGCAAGCATGGACAGGGCCGTTACAATTCCTTCACGGTACACTGGGTAACTCTGATTGCAGCTGGGAGGGATCCAAGACGGGGCTCTGTGCTGGAGCTTGTTCATCCACCACGCCTCCAGAAATCTGCTTGTATGAGGTCTGTCTGCTCCACCACCACCTCTTCCTCTTCCTCCTCCTCCTTCTCTGTCTCTGGCGAAGTGGCAGTTAAACCGACGCCTGACAGGGGCTACGCAATGGCTCAAGAAAAAAGATGCCATACTTTGGCTTTGAGCTGGTTTATTTAGGGGACAAGAGCCACACTGGACCAGAAATTCTGTCAGCTCTGCAGGGGCAGGTGCAGAGATGGTTAACACCACGCCAGCTTGAGATGGGAATGGTCATCTCTGATATGGCAGCAACCTTCTCTCCGCCCTATGCCTGGGTAAGTTGACGCATGTACCATGCCTAGTACACGTCCTAAATCTAGTGGTACAGTGTTTCCTAACCAGGTACCCAGGGCTGGCAGAGCTTCTCAGCCAGGCCAGAAAAGTCTGCTGCCACTTCAGACGGTCATTCCCAGCAAGTGTTCACCTTGCAGAAATTCAAAGAGAATTCCACCTGTTTATGAATAGATTAAAGGAAAACCATTTACCGTCATTTGAAATGTCATTTTTTTGTTTTTAAATGTTTCTATACATCCTACAAATCCGCCACTTCACGGGCTGGTTATGGGTACCTCCTAGGCATGATATTTGAAGGATTTTTTCGTTTTTATTCTTAACCTTTATTTCATGGAAAGCTCACTGTTCCTTTTTAAAAACTTATTTTTTTACTTTTTGTCCTTGTTTCCTGTCCCCCAGAGCACTACCCGGACCCCCATACACCTTTTATGGCAAATATCTTGCATACATGCCCTTTTGGAGGGCACTCTAAAAATCGAACATTCAAGTCCCATTGACTTGCATTGAGTTCGGTTCGTGTTCGAGTTCGAACTCGAACTTTTGAAATTGTTCGAGTTCGAATGCGAACCAAACACGGGGGTGTTCGGCTCATCACTATATATCAACACGCAGATATATATATATACACCCACCCACAGACCTCAGACCATACATACACATACGCACATGGGGGGGTGGCATGTGGACAATCTCAACTAAATGCACCCCCCATTTGGCTGATCCCTCCAGAAGAAATGTTGAACCCGACAGAGCAGAGAATATATATATTATTCTCTGCTCTATCGGGTTCAACATTTCTTCTGGAGGGATCAGCCAAAGGGGGGGGGCAATAAGTTGCCAAAATGTGTGTGTAATACAAGTCTGGATATATATATTTATAAGAATATAGATATATATCTTGCCTATATATATCATACCTGCCCTTACCTTCCCCTATAAATTTGCTAAAAATATACACAAAAAAACAAACCACTGCCTGAGACCCTGCGCAGCCCACATGTCACTCCCCTTTACCTGGCTGAATGTATCTAATATATATATTTAAATACATTCAGCAAGGTAGAGAAAGAAAAAATTTTTTATTTTATGTTCCCGGGGACATTTAAAAATGTCCTCGGATTAAATTTTTTTAGAAATGTGTCACCTTACCTTAGCCTGGTGGTCAGTGGGGGCTCCCTGGATCCTGGTTGTGGGGGGGTCTGCTGTGGCTGCAGGTGAAGTGGCTCCCTCCCTGCGCTGCCTGTCTCTGCCACATGCACCCGGGTGGCTAGCCCGCACAGTCGCAGCTCTGTCATCCGGCGGCCGCATGCTCCTCAAGGGGATCCTTGGAGGCCCCGGCAGGCTGCCCTCTACAGTGCCTGATTAGAGGGCCGTGTCTGCCTGATGTTTTAGTAACAAGAATGTTTTATCCCATAAGCTTCAATGTTAAAAATATTCCCGTTTTAATTCAATATCTAAAAAAACGTGGCTTATAATATTCTGCAGTAAAGAGTCTCTTTATTTCTAGACTTTTTCGTATTTTTTTCGTACTTTTTATATTTTTTTCAAACGTACCAAAAAGTTCGAAGTTCACGAACTTTCGAACAGCCGATGTTCGAATCGAACTCCGAACAGATCCGAACCAAACGCTCATCCCTATTTATAAGTTCTCTGAATTGCTGGGATGTGTAAATGTCTTCTACAATTATTAACTATTTTATATATATATATTTATGTGTGTTTGCATTGCAGCCTAGTAGTGGGATGGTGGAAGAATAAAACCCTGAGCCTTTCAGAATTAATATTAGAAGCCTCCCTGCTATTTGAACAACCCTGCCCCCTGAGCCATCAATCGCTGTGAATCACAAAGCCTGAATGTTCAATCCTTCCCACTAAAGAGAGGAAGCAAAAAACATGGCCGCCTCCATGCAGGCAGATTAGGAGCTACAAAAACTCACAAAACTGCACTGGAATCTGTAAAATTAAAAGATTTACTGGATCATTTAAGCTACAGCAAAACACATATCAAAAATCTCTAACAGACGGCGAAGGCAATTTAAAGTTGCTTACACATGAAACCAATGAGAAAGGAGCATCATTCAATAACATCACTAGACTGCGTCAACGCACTAGAACATGCAGTGTGTGTTTTGTGTCCAGAAATGTTAAGAGGTTACATAGGCTGAAAAAAGCTGCGTGTCCATCGGGTTCAGCCTTTCACACGTTACTTACTGCTGTTGATCCAAAAGAAGCAAGAAACCGATTCTGAAGGGCTCGCCAACATGCAACATACTGGGAAAAAAATCCCTTCTTGACCCCAGATGGCGTCAGATTTCTTCTTGGATCAAGAAGCTTTTACCCACATATTAAATATTATAACCCTTAATATTCTGTGTCTGCAGGAAGTCATCCAGTCGCTTTTTAAAAGTCTGTACAGTCTCTGACCCAACCACCACAACAGGCAGAGAATTCCACAGGTGCTGCGGGACATGTCGCATATATATCGTGCAATGTTACTGGACACAAAATGTAAAACAATATATAATCATACATAAAATAAGTGATCTCACGTAGACCCGTTGCTAGGCGATGGACCGTTGTTGAACGTGTTGGTGTAATTCATCACTGTCATTTCTTTTTAGTCCCAGAGAGATGAATAAAAAATGAATATATTCACAGAGACGCAGCTGTTAGCAAAATTAGCAGTAACTAAATGTGTATATCGATAGGATTCACGTGTACGCAGGGTGTCTGCCTCGTTTTACTCACCCAGGACATTTTACTGGAAACCTGTGAGTGACTCACCCTGATATAATGCAGAATTTATAGGGCAAAATGGCAAAATAATACACTGCAAGTCAAACGTGTACAACATCGATTAAAGTACATGATGTGCTTTGTAATGATGTATCTACGTTAACATTGAAATCCCTTTGCTGGACGCTTCATACAATGTGTATGGGTCAGTGGGTGCAGGAAGGATCGGAACCACCATGCACCGGCATTGCAGGGATAAATCACTTTACAGAATAGGGCAATCCAAAAAGCTCAGTCAAGGGCCCATCAAGATTGGGACAAGCGGCAATTAGGCAAAAACAAAGAGAACAGCAATCCGGGATCTGGTGCACAAGTAAAGCACAGAATGCTCCCGGAATGCTGTATGCTGATAATGTAGACCCCTGTGTGAAATTGTGCCAGATAAAGGACGCCATCTAGAGTTTACAACCTTTCATACCAACAATATTTCTGTAAAGAATAAACCAATACATGCAAAACTAAAGGGGTTATTCAAAAAGAGCCAAACTGGCCCCGAAATTTGCACCGAACAGTGAATTTCCCCATACGGTGCAATTTCGTGGTCATTCGGTTATTCAAAAGCTGGCAATCTGCAAAATATTTGCGAATTGCTAGTGAAATACAGGGCCTGTTCGACAGCAGTGAAATCCCCATAGTGAAACAATGGTTAATCTATTCACAGACACCGAACAGCAGAGAAATGTCAGTGAAATGCCCTGATGTTCAGTGTTTTCATTCATCAGGTTTAATCAGGCGAATCCCATAGGCTTCGATGTTACAAAATATTCCTGTTTTTATTCAATATCTAATAAACCTTTTATTATTTTAATCTGCAGCAAAAAGTCTATTTATTGATTTGCATAGTATTTTTTTTCTGTAACAGACCTTTTTATTATTATCCATTTATCCATAGAACCTCATATATAATTTTCTGTAATTCTCGCTCAGTAGTTGTTTTTTTTAAACACGTTTTTTAAATTGCTTTTTTTTTTATTTTACCTGTCTGACGGCTTATTGGCTCTTTCTGAGGCTTGTCGGCTCTCTCTGCGGTGTTCGGCAGGCCGTTCAGCTGGTTATCGGCTGTGTTTGGCGGTCTGTTGGGCGGGTCGTGGGCTGCTGTTTGGCAGCTGTCCGGCAGAATGGCGGCAGCCGGCAGGTTTGAAGCGGCCGTCCGGTGGGTTTGCAGCGGCTGTTTGGTGGGTTTGCTGCTGTGTTCGGTGGCCGATTCATTGCACTTCTGGGAACCTGCGGCGAATGCTGAATTCACGGCATGGTAAGCAAATCGAACTAGCCAAAGTTCAGCGAATCAGAGAGCACCGAAATGTCGGTGACATTCGGTGCTCTCTGAATAACCCTGTAAAAATGAGCGAATTTGCATAATTTCAAAACAACATTCTACGAGCAAAGTTTCTATTTTACTCTATATTTAATTGTTAACTTTGCGACACTTGTTTCAAATAAATGTTATGACAAAAAAATTCACCAAAAAAATCACTTGGTAGTAAACGGATTCGGGAAAAACCAGACCCTTACCTGAATTATGAAGATGTAGTAGCTCTTTTTGGCCAGTAGATGGTGCCATCTGCCTGTCAAATCGTGCATACAGTCTGAAATTGTGCTTTTGAGAAATCCAATGGGTCCTGGTAGTGGTTTTATGGAAAACAACTTAGAGGTGAAGGAGACAATGTCTTCAGAAATGATTGTAGATAAATAATTTGACGTTTTTTTAGCAGATTGTATCACTTGCAAATGCTCATCCGAGGGAATTAAATCGAGGCCAAAGCCAGCAAAGTCTTATTATTTTGTATTGACGCTTACATTTTCGGTGAGTTTATCATCCAAAAACGTGTCTATAAATATATATATGTATGTTTTATGTGTTATGTGTTACATTTTCGATGAGTTTATCATACAAAAATGTGTTTATAAATATATATATTTATGTCTTATGTGTCTCATATGAGCCTAGTTTTTTACTTTATTCTTCTTTACTTTGAGCTTTTCATGTAAACCTTGAACAAATGTTTATGCAATCTGTTCTCCCTCGGGTTCAAAGCTACACTTACTGTTCCAGAGATCAGAAGGATAAAAATACATTTTACAGATACCCTCCATACCCTTCCTCGTGACGCTCTCTGCCTTCCCGCAGCAGGGTAGCTTCCAAAGTGAGAAAAAGAAAGTGTGTTTTTCTTCCAGGACCGTCTTAACGCTCTTTCACTATACAGAAGCCAACGTGTTTTCATCCACGGAGTCAAGCTGCTTCAGCTGGCGTGGTGCGAGCGCGGCTTTGTAGCTTCCATGCCAGCGCTCCGCTCTCGTATAATAGCATTCGGGGAAGGAATTGTCTGCAGACACAGATTTCTGAAATAAATGCATTTCATTAGTGGTAAAGGTTGAGATTTCATATCTGCAGTTTGAAAAACTTATAAAGATACACAACATTGGGATAAACAGAGAGTTCAAAAAAGAGTTTAAAAAAAAAACCAACAATAAAAATGGAGATAAACCAGGTTAGAATCACAACTTGCTGACAGCACCTCGGGCGCCCACATGTCAAGTCATTTCAAGAGCAAACCCAAAATGCTGTTCCTTTTATTTAACGGAATATGTACATAGTATCCACTGTTGGCCACCATGCCTATACTTACTTAACCCCTTCCTTACCGTGATAGACTGTACCCAATGGTCGATAGCTCCTGCAAGAACCCAACATCAAGAAAACTTGATCTTTTCATATTCTGGAGGGAATTCACTTTATTGCAAACTAGTTGTAAAGCCTGCCCAGAGGGCAGTCTATTGTGGATATACTGCCCCTGCTCATGTATACTGCCCCAGCTCGTGGATACTGCCCCAGCTCGTGGATATTGCCCCAGCACGTGGATACTGCCCCAGCACGTGGATATTGCCCCAGCACGTGGATATTGCCCCAGCTCGTGGATATTGCCCCAGCACGTGGATACTGCCCCAGAACGTGGATACTGCCCCAGCACGTGGATACTGCCCCAGCACGTGGATATTGCCCCAGCACGTGGATATTGCCCCAGCACGTGGATATTGCCGCAGCACGTGGATACTGCCCCAGCTCGTGGATACTGCCCTAGCACGTGGATATTGCCCCAGCACGTGGATATTGCCCCAGCTCGTGGATACTGCCCCAGCTCGTGGATACTGCCCTAGCACGTGGATATTGCCCCAGCACGTGGATGGATACTGCCCCAGCACGTGGATATTGCCCCAGCTCGTGGATACTGCCCCAGCTCCTGGATATTGCCCCAGCACGTGGATACTGCCCCAGCACGTGGATATTGACCCAGCACGTGGATATTGCCCCAGCACGTGGATATTGCCCCAGCACGTGGATACTGCCCCAGCACGTGGATACTGCCCCAGCACGTGGATATTGCCCCAGCTCGTGGATACTGCCCCAGCACGTGGATACTGCCCAGCACATGGATATTGCCCCAGCACGTGGATTGATACTGCCCCAGCACGTGGATACTGCCCCAGCACGTGGATACTGCCCCAGCACGTGGATGGATACTGCCCCAGCACGTGGATACTGCCCCAGCACGTGGATACTGCCCCAGCTCGTGGATACTGCCCAAGCACGTGGATACTGCCCAAGCACGTGGATACTGCCCCAGCACGTGGATACTGCCCCAGCACGTGGATATTGCCCCAGCACGTGGATACTGCCCAAGCACGTGGATACTGCCCCAGCACGTGGATACTGCCCCAGCTCTTGGATACTGCCCCAGCTCGTGGATACTGCCCAAGCACGTGGATACTGCCCCAGCACGTGGATACTGCCCCAGCACGTGGATACTGCCCCAGCACGTGGATATTGCCCCAGCTCGTGGATACTGCCCCAGCACGTGGATACTGCCCAGCACATGGATATTGCCCCAGCACGTGGATTGATACTGCCCCAGCACGTGGATACTGCCCCAGCACGTGGATGGATACTGCCCCAGCACGTGGATACTGCCCCAGCTCGTGGATACTGCCCCAGCTCGTGGATACTGCCCCAGCACGTGGATATCGCCCCCCCGCTCGTGGATATGGCCCCCCCGCTCGTGGATATGGCCCCCCCGCTCGTGGATATACTCACCTACATCGGCCCTCCAGCGATGGCGTCCCGCGTCCCGCTTCCAGCGTCCTCTCTCGCTCCGTTGGTCGCCGGGATGACGTCACGAAAGCCTTTGACCCCCGGGGTCAAAGGCTTTCGTGACGTCATTCCGGCGAACAACGGAGCGAGAGAGGACGCTGGAAGCGGGACCGCCATCGCTGGAGGAGCTAAGGGCCGATGTAGGTGAGTATGTGTAGGCAACATCCCCCTACATTGGCCCGGAGCCTCAGCGGTGGCTGTCGTAGGCTGCTCGGCCGGCCTCCAGGCTTAGGCGAGCCCCCGGCTCAGCTGGGCCTGTAGGCCCAAGCCAAGCCGGGGGCTCGCCTGAGCCTGGAGGCCGGCCGAGCAGCCTGCGACAGCCGGAGGACAGTCACCGCTGGAGCTCAGGGCTAATGTAGGTGAGTATGTGCTCTCCACACCCACCCTGCTTACTCGGCCGGTATCCAAGCTTAGGCGAGCCCCCGGCTTGGGCCTAGAGGCCCAGCAGAGCCGGGGACTCGCCTGAGCATGGAGGCCGGTCGAGTTGCATGCTCGGCCGTCCTCCAGGCTCAGGTGAGTCCCTGGCTCGGCTGGGCCTCTAGGCCCAAGCCAAGCCGGGGGCTCGCCTGAGCCTGGATGCCGACCAAGCTTAGGTGAGCCCCCGGCTTGGCGTGGGCCTAGAGGCCCAGCCGAGCCGGGGACTCGCCTGAGCCTGGAGGACGCCCGAGCATGCAACTCGACCGGCCTCCATGCTCAGGCGAGTCCCCGGCTCGGCAGGGCCTCTAGGCCCAAGCCAAGCCGGGGGCTCGCCTAAGCTTGGATACCGGCCGAGCAAGCAGGGTGTGTGTGTGTGTGTAGAGCACATACTCACCTACATCGGCCTCGAGTCCTCCACCGGTTCCACACATACTCACCGACATCGGCCCTTAGCTCCTCCAGCGATGGCGGTCCCGCTTGCAGCATCCTCTCTCTCTCCGTTGCTCGCCAGGATGACGTCACGAAAGCCTTTGACCCCCCGGGGTCAAAGGCTTTCGTGACGTCATTCCGGCGAGCAACGGAGAGAGAGAGGATGCTGCAAGCGGGACCGCCATCGCTGGAGGAGCTAAGGGCCGATGTCGGTGAGTATGTGTTAGGCAACATCGGCCCTGAGCTCCAGCGGTGACCTCCTCCGGCCGAGCAGGCTGCTCGGCCGGCCTCTACGCTTAGGCGAGTCCCCGGCTCGGCTGGGCCTGTAGGCCCAAGCCAAGCCGGGGGCTCGCCTAAGCCTAGAGGCCTGCCGAGCAGCCAGCGGCAGCTGGAGGAGGTCTCCGCTGGAGCTCAGGGCCGATTTTGGGGTGTATTTTTTGGGAACTTCGGCCCCGATCCTCCAGCGGTGACCTTCTCCGGCTGCCGCTGGCTGCTCGGCGGGCCTCTAGGCTTAGGCGAGTCCCCGGCTCGGCTGGGCCTGTAGGCCCAAACCGAGCCGGGGGCTCGCCTAAGCCTAGAGGCCCGCCGAGCAGCCAGCGGCAGCCGGAGGAGGTCTCCGCTGGAGCTCAGGGCCGATTTTGGGGTGTATTTGTTTGGGAACTTCGCCCCGATCCTCCAGCGGTGACCTTCTCCGGCTGCCGCTGGCTGCTCGGCGGGCCTCTAGGCTTAGGCGAGTCCCCGGCTCGGCTGGGCCTGTAGGCCCAAACCGAGCCGGGGGCTCGCCTGAGCCTGGAGGCCCGCCGGCAGCCGGAGGACGGTCACCGCTGGAGGATCGGGGCATCTGGCCGTGTAAACACACGGGTAGCTGCGCGCGGCTCGTGCCGTTTTTTTTTTTTTTTCACGCGGCCGGCACGCGCAGCTACCTGTGTGTTCTAACGGCCGCTTTCAAATGTCTGTCGCGCATGCGCAGACGGCTTTTGGCGACGGACAGTTTTTAGCTTATCCTTTTATAGTATAGATTAAATTATCCAGAACGTGCACTCAAATTCTCAGCACCTCCGACAGGTGATCCGAGGTCATCCAACACGGAGCTCCAGCTGTATTATTATACATGTAGTGGTGCTTTTTGGCCAGCAGGGGGAGCTCTCTGCCTTTTCAAACAGGCTTCCTGACTCACAAATGCCTCTTATGAAGCCATATTTACCTTGTCTGCAAAGGAAAGCTGTTTTCCATAAGTCCACTGGGTCCTGGCAGTGGTTTTACAGAAAACAACTAGGCAGTGAAGGGGTTAATTGTCCACTTTGCCGTTGATATGGTTAGAATGAACAGCCCAAAAGAGGAAATGAGCCCATCGCTGCCATGCAGTCTTTATGTCAGTTTGTAAGAGATCTCAAAAGTGAAGTTAATGCGCCGATTATTTGACAACCAGGGCATGTAAAAAAATAAGGGAAAACTATGTGGTCGAATCCAATTGAGCCACTTGAGCCAATTTATAGGGATGTGCGTTTCGGGTTTTGGAATTTCGGAATTTTCACGAAATTTCCCGATTCGTGTTTTCGGATGCGGCCGAATTTCCGAAAAATTTTAGATCCGAAAATGGCAGATCCGAAAAGTTTTCCGAGCCGAAACGAAATATTTTCGGAATTTTCGAATGGACTTGAAATGTGTCAAACCGAAATTTATTGCTTTGAAACGAGGAGAACAGACGTTCCGAAAAAACGAAAATTTCCGAAATTACGAAAAGTCGATACAAAAAATGAGCTAAGTAACACGAAAATCTGAAAAATGGTCGATATTCCGAAAACATGTACAATTCCGAAAAACGAAACTTTCCGAAATCACGGAAAGTCGATACAAAAAACGAGCAAAGTGACACAAAAATACGAAAAATGGTCGATATTCCGAAAAAATGTACACGAAAAACGAATCGAGCCGAACCGAATCGAAACAGAAATCGGTCGAAACGAGCCGAATCGAAAAGTTTAAAAATCCGAAAAATCGAACCGAAAAAAAAATCGGTGCACAAGCCTACCAATTTATGTAAAGGCTCAAGTTACTCAAACCGAGTCGTAAGCTTTCCATGCAACTCAGAAGTTACGGCTCTTTAAAGTATTTTAACAACTCCTATACTTTGTATGTATTGATTGTTTAGCAGCTGTTAAACCCTTCACTACCGATAGAGATATCTCGGGCTTCAAAGGCACCATCTGGTGACCCGATATCGAGATATCTCGATCTGCTGATCTGCAGCCCAAAAGTAAATTGATTTTATTTGCTTCTGGGCTGCAGAAGGTGCCCCCAAAAGTTTTAGCCCTGTGAGCATAATGTCCAGAGAGCTAAAACTGTAAAATCAGCTGATGAATTCTCTGAAATACTGGGCTTTCAGCAGCCGATGCAGCAAGAAAAAAAACATGGACCTGCTGCTCAAACCTATGTAACTCAATTTGACAGTAGATGGTGCCGTCTACCGGCCAAATAGGTTATTTACAGTAATAAGTATTTATTAATGTATAGTTAATTAAAAATTTAAAACTGGTTTGTGACAGTGTTTTTTTGGAAACTCACTTGGTAGTGAAGGGGTTAATAATGGCTCCAGCAGAGAACATCCAGCTATTCCAACGTTCCTCACTCTTCCCTCTGTTGTACATTTCCTTTACAGAAATTTAACTGGGATAAAAGGCTCTAAACTCTAGATCGTGTCCCTTATCTGCCACAATGTAGCACGAGGTCTGCATTATCGGCATACAGGCAGAAATGGCCTGTGTGTCAGATGCAGTAAATGTGCTGCAGACAGATAATAAAATTGTGAGATCTCCTGCTTACACGGGGTCTGCATTATCAGCATACAGGCAGATGCAGTAAATGTGCTGCAGACAGATAATAAAATGGTGAGATCTCCTACTTACACAGGGTCTGCATTATCAGCATACAGGCAGATGCAGTAAATGTGCTGCAGACAGATAATACAATGGTGAGATCTCCTGCATTATCACCATACAGGCAGATGCAGTAAATGTGTTGCAGACGGATAATAAAATGGTGAGATCTCCTACTTACACAGGGTCTGCATTATCAGAATACAGGCAGATGCAGTAAATGTGCTGCAGACAGATAATAAAATGGTGAGATCTCCTGCATTATCACCATACAGGCAGATGCAGTAAATGTGTTGCAGACGGATAATAAAATGGTGAGATCTCCTACTTACACAGGGTCTGCATTATCAGAATACAGGCAGATGCAGTAAATGTGCTGCAGACAGATAATAAAATGGTAAGATCTCCTGCTTACATGGGGTCTGCATTATCAGCATACAGGCAGATGCAGTAAATGTGCTGCAGACAGATAATAAAATGGTAAGATCTCCTGCTTACATGGGGTCTGCATTATCAGCATACAGGCAGATGCAGTAAATGTGCTGCAGACAGATAATAAAATGGTGAGATCTCCTGCTTATGGGTGTCATGCCCCTGGGAGCCTGCTGTGGTCAGTCTGGATTTCTATGTATTCCCTGTCTGCGCCAATAGAAGGGTTAACTCCAGCTCTTCCATTTTGATCTGTTCACTTCCCTAATGGTTTGAGGTCATGAGAGCTCCCTCGTGTTTTGGTTCAAGTTATTGTATCCTGCTCTGCCGTGCATACCAGCGCATGTCATCATTGCTGTGTTTGCCTTACCTGTTCAAGTCTTCCTAGTTCCTGCTTGCTGGTCTATCAACTACGTGGCCCACTATCCAGTGGGTCTAGAGACTTTCAGCTGGCTTCCAGCCCTCAAGCTCTCTCCTATGAGGTTGACCGTCTATCAAGGTATTGTTGCCAAAGGATCCTGATTCTCCTCAATTGGATCCAGAGAGACTACGTGGCCAACCATCCACGTGCCATTTGCGCTGCAGGTCTCAGAATCAAATTTCTTCTTGGGGGGCACACTAACCTTGAATTTAAAAAAGTATGCAAATGTGGTATCATATGGCTATTTCCAGTTTTCTTGACTTTACAATGGACAATGTTGAAGTTTTAAATGAAAATGTTTAATACTTATTGCATTACAATGTAAAATTGAGTTTATATGTTTTTGGTGGTGAACGGGTTAACATATCCAATCGTGTACTTGTTCTGGATGGAAATGATCCCACAGATGTTCTAAATTAAATTTCTGGCTTTTTTTCCTTATTTTTATCGTTTTCCTTGATATTTCCTGCGAGGTTAAACCTTCCTTTGAAATTAACGATGATAATTTTCTTAGTAATTTAACTCAGTAGGAAGCACGTCAGCTGGAAGAGGCGAACTCGCCCAGATTGCTTCCTTGAGAAAAAAAAGAGGGTTTCTAGATTAATAGACACGCTCTCATAAATAAGTGCTGCGTTACAGAAAGATAAACAAGCCTCCGAGTGCTCTATGTGCTTCGCTCAAGTGTTACTTTCACATCAAACAAATTGTGAAATGCACTAAAAGAGATATACTGTGGTATAATGTGTCACAAGCCGCAAATAAAGAGCAATATTATATATGTGTATCAGGGTTATTCAAAGAGAATCGAAAAGTCGCTGCACATTCGGTGACTTTTCGTTCCCCGCACTTCGGGGAACTTCGGCGATCCTAGTTCGCCGACCCTGAGGTGTATTCAGCAAGTGCAGGGAATTGTAGTGCAGTGAAAATTCGCCGTAAACCTGTAGAACACTCACCGCAAAAGCTGCCGAACACTCACCGAAACCCGCAGAAAACAGCTGGATTTACCCCGCCGCACACACGGAGAAACCCGAATAGCCGCCGGAAAAACCCGACACGCAGACGAATGAGGTGAAAATGGGAAAGAAAGTTCACTTGAAAGTTTGAAAAGTGAAACGCTGTTTGCAAAGAAACTACTGAACGAAAATGCCTGAAATTTACATATAAAAACCAATGAATCATAATAAAAAGGGCTGTTACAGAAAAACAATAAACCACTTGGCTGCTAAGGACGCGCTCAGCGTGTCCAGCCAAGTGGTTCTCCTGTGCTATGGATGCGCCGAGATTCCGGCCGATTGTTGCGCCCCCCCTGTGCGGGCAGACATCTTGATGTCAGCTCGGCACTCCGGGACCCCGGCGGGGACAATAGATGTTATCACGCTATCGCGATGACATCTATTTCAGGCACCCCCCTTCGCGAGTGCGGGGAAGGTGCCTGAAAGGGAGGGGGGAAGGTCCTTTGGACCTCTCTCCCTCCCGATCGGCCAGGGGCAGCGACTAAAGGCAGGCATTGTTTGCAAGGGCAACCTGCCCTTCAAAACAGTGGCTGGCTTTAACCCCTTGGGGCCCAGATCATGATTCGGCGCCAAATCACAATCCTCTCCCGTAGCTGGCCGACATCTTGGATGTCGGCCAAGGTTCCGGGATGTCCCCCTGGCGTCATTGTGCATATTGCGATGACGTCAGTTCTGGAGTTAACCCCTAGCTGCCACCAATGGTGGAGATAGGGGGTTCCAATTAACCCCCTATCTCCCGATCCATGGCAGCTAGGGGTTAAGAGCATGGCCTTTCCAACGATACCAAACATGACAGTGTTAAAAGTTATTAAAAAAAAATCTGAATAAAAAAATATTTTAAAACAATGAACTTTTTTTTTTGTCTTGTTTTGTTTTGTTAATGCAGCAATATTGTTCCCATTTCAATTATGTGAACAATGATGCTGCACTAACGAATTTTGTATGGGGCGCGTTTGCTAAAAATAGTGTAATTTTCCCCCCAAAAAAATGTAACAAGTCCCCATTTCAATTTTTTTTTAACAAACGCAACTCATAGAAAATATAACTGCAAACACTCGCATGATAAAATGTGAAAAAAACACTTTACACCTTGTAAATTATTGAAAATTAAAATTTTATTGCATTTTTTGTTATAATATACAGACGGGACATGACGCATACATATAATAAGGACATATTATGAATCTGCCGAGTCTGCCGGAAAGAACGATATATAATATGTCTGGGTCATATATTAAAATAAGGCTTCAAAACGCGTTTAAACATGATGAACGACACCGGTAACAATTAGCTCAGCACAGAGGCGGGAAAGGCCTCAGCAGCGAAAGGGTTAAAAAAAAACAGGAAAAAAAGTTTGCCAAAATAAATCCCCAAAAATGCCTAAAAGATCCTAAAAAAATCTATAAATAAAGAGATTTTTTGCTGCAGAATAAAAGAATAAACGGTTTGTTAGATATTGAATTAAAACGGGAATATTTTTAACATTGAAGCCTATGGGATTCGCCTGATTAAACCTGCCGAATTAAACCACCGAATGGCAGGGCATTTTGGGAACCTTTCACTGCTGGTTTTGTGTTCTCTAAATAGCCGAAGCATTGCTTCTCTATGGGGATTCACTGCCCTCGAACAGGCACCGTATGTTCGGGCAATTCGCCAACATTTAGCGAACTGCCTCCTCTCTGAATAGCCGAATGGCCAGGACAGCTAACCGAACGCTGATTTTCAGTGTTCGGTTACATTTCGGGTCCAGATCGGTTCTCTTTGAATAACCCTGTATCTCTTTTTAAACAGAGCTTAGGCTAAGGTCAGACGAAAGCATTTTTAACGTGCGTTTAACCGCACGAAATCACGGCCGTGCTAGCAGCAAATGACGTCCAAGGCCGGGTAACATACGACAAACGGCCGCACGAAAGTTCTTTGGCGCAACGCAAGCGGCAAACAAACGCATTTTTTCTAGAACGCCAAACCGCTAGTACTGACGTACAGAGTGCGCTGCGGCCGCATAGCGGCGTGTGTGCGTGATTAGGAGACGTCAGACGCTGCTAATGTCCGGCCAACATAACGTCCAGACACAGAAAGGGTTTAATTGATGATCCGTACAAAATCACGGACGAAAATGCGCATCGTATGACCGCTATCGCGTATTTCGGGAAAAAATCCGTCCATTCGTTCGAACGCACTTTTTCACGGACAACGCAAAAAATGCGTTAGTCTGACCCTAGCCTTAGAGTTAAAAACCGTGTAAAAAAAAATATAAACTGTTGAAATCTTGAAAGGGTTAAGAGTTGTTAGAATCTTTAACCCTTTCGCTGCTGAGCCATTTCCCTTCTGTGCGCTGAGTTCATTTTTACTGGTTTTGCTCATCATGTTTAAACGCGATTTGAAGCAAAATACAGAATGGAGACGACACTCTCGTTGCAAAAAATGTCCAAATTTTATTGTTACAAAATCACAAAAATTAAATATGATATATACATATTGCAGGGAGCAAAGGATAATTGACTATACATAAGCCAAAAACTTATATCATGCAAGAATCAAGATCTATATCATAATAACAGCACATGGTGACTTTTCGTTCCCCGCACTTCGGGGCGATTCGGCGATTTTAGTTCGCCGTCCCTGCGGTGTATTCAGCAAGAACTGCAGGGCCCCCGTAATGCAGGGAAAACCCGCCGCAAACCTGCAGACACTTGCCAAACACTCACAAAAAACCCACAGAAACTGCTGCAAAAAACACGTCGGAAAAAACAGACGAGCTGCCGATCACAGCGCAGAGCAGCCGCTGGAAAAAGCCGACAAGCAGACGAACGGGTTGAAAAAACAAACAAACAATACACTTCACGTGTCAAAAATGAAACGCTGTTTGCAAAAAAAACTACTTAATGAAAAAGTCTGGAATTTACACTTAAAATCCAATGAAGGATAATAAAAAGGTCTGTTACAGAAAAAAGAAAAAAACGATTAAAAAAAAAAACAGAAATAAACTTTTGCTGAAAAAATCCCGAAAAATGCTTAAAAGATCTGAAACAAATCTAGAAATAAAGAGACTTTTTGCTGCAGATTAAAATAATAAACGGTTTATTAGATATTGGATTAAAATGGGAATATTTTTAACATTGAAACCTATGGGATTCGCCTGAATAAACCTGACGAATGAAACCACCGAACAGCAGGGCATTTCACTGACATTTCTCTGCTGTTCAATGTGAATAGATTAACCCTTACTTCTCTATGGGGGATTTCACTGCTGCCGAACAGGCACCGTACTTGCTGGCATTTTGCCAAAATTTGGCAAACTGCCTGCTCTCTGAATAGCCGAACGGCCCCGAAATTATAATTATTATTAATATTATTAATATTATCGTCATTACTTATATGTCGCCAACAGTTTCCACAGCGCTTTACAATAACCAAAGGGAACGAGATACAGATAAACGGACACATGGTGGAAGCAAGAGGGTACAGGGCCCTGCTCATAGGAGCTTACAGTCTACAGGGATTGAGGTTGCAGAAGACAAGAGGAATTTTACTATATGTCAGAATCATTAGTGCCAGTGGTTTGGGAATGGTGGGGCCATATTAGCGGCTTCAATCATGTGTGAGTAGATGAGCAGAGGGAGGAGTTGCATTAGTGATGCGGTACAATAATCTGAAGAGATGGGTTTTGAGGGATTTCTTGAAGGCCTGAAGGTCAGGGGAGAATGTGGTGCTAATCTGAAGAGATGGGTTTTGAGGGATTTCTTGAAGGTCTGAAGGTCAGAGGAGAGTCTGATAGGGCGAGGCAAGTCATTCCACAGGACCGGAGCTGCCCACAAGAAGTCTTGGAGACGAGAGTTGGCCATGCGTGTGTAGACAGAGGACAGATGGAGATCACCTGCTGAACGGAGTTGTCTAGATGGGACGTGCTTGCGGAGTAACAAAGACATGTAGGGAGGGGTTGAGTTATTGAGTGATTTTAAAGTGAGCATCAGTATTTTAAACTGTATCCTGAAAGGTACAGGAAGCCAATGGAGGGACCGGCAGAGGGGGAGGTACAGGAAGCCAATGGAGGGACCGGCAGAGGGGGGAGGTACATGAAGCCAATGGAGGGACCGGCAGAGGGGGGAGGTACATGAAGCCAATGGAGGGACCGGCAGAGGGGGGAGGTACAGGAAGCCAATGGAGGGACCGGCAGAGGGGGGAGGTACGCGAGGTGTGTTTGGTGAGAAAAATAAGCCTGGCACCTGCATTCATTACAGATTGCAAAGGGGCAATACGGGAGTTGGGGCCAATAAGGGGCGAGTTGCAGTAGTCAAGCTGTGAAATGACAAGAGCATGAACCAGCACTTTTGCGGTATCTTGCGTCAGAAAGGGGCGGACGCAGGCGATGTTTTTAAGTTGAAAGTAACAGGATTTGGCCACTGTCTGGATGTGGGGAGAGAACGTTAGGTCAGAGTCAAAAGTGATGCCAAGGCAGCGAGCTTGGGGTGTTGGGCTAATGAGCTTCCATTTACTCGTAGAGAGATAGGTGGTATTGGGTTCTTCTTAGAGGGAGGAATAATGAGAATTAAATTTTTCGCAAGATGGCGTTTAAGGAAGCGGCAAGACATCAAATTCAAGACAGTGGAGAGACAGTCAGTGACTCGATCCTGGAGAGAGATCAGGGGAGGAGAGGTATATTTGCGTGTCTCAGTGTATAGGTGTTACTGGAATCCAAAGGAGCTGATCAGTTTTCCTAGAGAGTAGGGATGAACCACCGTGTTTGGTTCGCATTCGAACTCGAACAATTTCAAAAGTTCGAGTTCTAACTCGAACTCGAACCGAACTCAATACAAGTCATTGGGACTCAAAAGTTCGATTTTTAGAGTGCCCTCCAAGAGGGCATATATGCAAGATATTTGCCATAAAAGGTGTATGGAGGTCCGGGTAGTGCCCTGGGGGACAGGAAACAAGGACAAAACATTTAAAAAAGAAGTTTTTAAAGGAACAGTGAGTTTTCCATAAAATAAGGGTTAAAAATAAAAATGAAAAATTCCTTCAAATATCGTGCCTAGGAGGTCCCCATAACCTGCCCGTGAAGTGGCGGATTTCTAGGTGATCTTCTGTGTCTTGTCACTGTTACAGCAAGTTATTTGGGGTTTAAAAATTTCTTTAAAACATTTGTGAATTGAGGTGATCTGTGTCTTGTCACTGTGCCAGCAAGTTTTTTGGGGGTTTACAATTTTTTTTAAAACATTTGTGAATTGAGGTGATCTGTCTCTTGTCACACAGCCAGTACCACGCAGTATTTTGGGAGTCACTAATTTCTACAAAACATTTGTGAATTGAGGTGATCTGTGTCTCGTCACACATCCAGTACCATGCAGTATTTTGGGGCTCACTAATTTCTTTAAAACATTTGTGAATTGAGGTGATCTGTCTCTTGTCACACAGCCAGTACCACGCAGTATTTTGGGGCTCACTAATTTCTACAAAACATTTGGGAATTGAGGTGATCTGTGTCTTGTCACACAGCCAGTACCACGCAGTATTTTGGGGCTCACTAATTTCTTTAAAACATTTGTGAATTGAGGTGATCTGTCTCTTGTCACACAGCCAGTACCACGCAGTATTTTGGGGCTCACTAATTTCTACAAAACATTTGGGAATTGAGGTGATCTGTCTCTGGTCACACAGCCAGTACCAAGCAGTATTTTGGGTGTCACTAATTTCTACAAAACATTTGTGAATTGAGGTGATCTGTCTCTTGTCACACAGCCAGTACCATGCAGTATTTTGGGGGTCACTAATTTCTACAAAACATTTGGGAATTGTTATAATCCGTGTGTTCTCACTGGCTGCCACCCATCAAGGTGTCACTGATTTATAGGAGGTTTCACTGCCACCCATAAAGTGGTCTCACTGATTTATAGGAGGTGTCTGAGACTTGTAATCTGTGTCTTGTCACTGGCTGCCAGCTATCAGGGTGTCTCACTGAGTTATACCAGAGTTCTTTAAATCTTTATACCAGAGTTGAATCAGAGTTCTGTATATATTAATCTATATATCACTCACCATGTATGAAAGAACAAAAAGGAGAGGCAGATGCTCCCAGACACAGATAAGAGGGCAAGCAGCCCCTGTGTTGGGAGGCTGTGCCTCTGGTCATGGTGGACGTGGTGCATCCTCTGCAGGGGCACGCTTGTCCTTTCTAACTGGTGCTGGCTGTCTTAAGCAGCAGCAACATACAGAGGACTTGGTGGATTGGCTAACCAGGCCATCCTCATCCTCCGAGTCCTCTGCCAGCCAGGCTTCTAGTGCTTTACAGTCCACCTCAGCTGCCAAAGCATCTAATGCAGCCTCCATGTCCACAGCTACTCCTGCCGTAGTCTCGCTATCACACACGGAGGAGTCAGCTGAATTGTTTGACTACAATGAGAGTGACATGCTGCTTGAGGATGCGCAGCAAATACAGTGCTCTGATTCAATCTCTGAGGTTGAGGAAGGGAGTATAATCAACCTAGAGGAAGGGGGTGCCAGTGATGACACACAAATTACTGGCACTCATGTTGCCCCAACAGCTGCAGCATACTGCCAAGTTGGCTCCAGTGACGAGGAGATAGGGGGTGATGATGACAATGATGATGAGGTCACTGACTCCACCTGGGTGCCTGATCGAACAGAGGAATTAAGTGAGGAAGAGGGGTAGGAGGAGGCACAGCAAACACGAGGCACAACATCTTCTGTGACCAACCTTAGCACTAGCCAGTCCAAGGCATCACATGTCAGAGCTGTTCCGGTGCAGAGTGCTGTTGTCTCAAAGAACACATGCAGGAACTCTGTTGTCTGGGAGTTTTTTAAGAAATGTGCAGTAGAGCGCAGCGTTGCTATTTGTAATCTATGTCAGATGAGGCTTAAGCGTGGGAAAGATACCGGACACTTGGGTACCACGTGCTTGAGGCGACATATGAACAACTGCCACACATTCCGTTGGCGCATAACTTTGCGTAGGTCCTCCTCCTCATCTGTCTCTACCTCCACTGTATGTCCTGCCATGTCATTGCCTACAACCTCCACCGACAGGGATGATGCTACATTAATGGATGTACCAGGTCCTTCCTCACAATGTGACATCATCCCAGCAGCTGAATTTACGCAGTCAGATTACGTTGCCGCAGCTGCTGCAGCGAAAGAAAAAATATAGTCCCAACCATCCCCAAGTACAGCGTCTAAATGCCAGCTTAGCAAAATTACTCGCATTGCAGCTGCTGCCTTTCCAGCTGGTGGACTCTGCATCCTTCCGTGAATTTGCTGAATGTGCTGTACCACAGTGGCAGGTTCCAAAATGCCATTACTTTTCACGCAAGGCAATTCCAGCACTATACCAGCACGTGGAAGACAATGTTATCCAGTCATTGGGAAAGGCAGTCAGCAACAAGGTGCATGTGACTTTAGACACGTGGCCCAGCAAGCATGGACAGGGTCGTTACATTTCCTTCACGGCCCACTGGGTAACTCTGATTGCAGCTGGGAGGGATGCAAGACGGGCTCTGTGCTGGAGCTTGTTCATCCACCACGCCTCCAGAAAGCTGCTTGTATGAGGTCTGTCTGCTCCACCACCTCTCCCTCTTCCTCCTCCTCCTCCTCCTCCGTCTCTGTCTCTGGCGAAGTAGCAGTTAAACCGACGCCTGACAGGGTCTACGCAATGGCTCAAGCAAAAAGATGCCATACTGTGCTTGAGCTGGTTTGTTTAGGGGACAGGAGCCACACCGGGCCAGAAATTCTGTCAGCTCTGCAGGGCCAGGTGCAGAGATGGTTAACACCACGCCAGCTTCAGCTGGGAATGATCGTCTGCGATAATGGCAGCAACCTTCTCTCCACCCTACGCAAGGGTAAATTGATGCATGTACCATGCCTAGCACACGTCCTAAATCTAGTGGTACAGCGTTTCCTAACCACGTACCCAGGGCTGTAAAAAATGGACAAGGTGGTAAATGGCGCAGAGAATATATAAACAAAAAATCTTGTGTAGCAGCAAGGACACAAACACACCAAGTGGGAATAGTCAATAGTTATGAAGGATAAAATAGAGTCCTCGCGCTTGTACGGATGGTCAATAGGTGAGTGGTACTTCAAGTGATCTAGAAAACATAACAGGAGACACACATTGCGCAGTACATCCTTGTGACACCTGGATTCTAGAACTTTAGGTAATGAACTCACTTTTTTCTGAGCCCCATAAAGTCGGCTCTAAACTGTACAAGCATAAAGTTGTAGATGGAAAACTCTCACCAACTCGTCCTACCGGCAGCAGTCTGGAGTGATAGCCTGGTCCATAAATTGGAATGCAGCCCCTGTGAGTTGTGACTTTGTATTCAGATGTCTTGATGTTTCAGCCTGGATTTCAGAAGTGCATTTCAGATGTCTGCTGCCTGATGCTGAAGTAATGGAATAGATCGGGGATGTCCTCTTCTGCATTCACAAAACCTCCAGCACTGAACTCTTCCACAATACCACAAAAGGGTTACGGTGTGAAGGCACTTGCTGCCATGAAAGGCACAATATTTGGCTGCACTGACGCCCTGTGCCAGATTTATATCATTTTAATTTTTTGAACCGCAGGGTCCAACCCTGCACTCTTCCACAATACCACAGAAGGGTTACTGTATTATGATGATACTTGCTGGCCTGGCACCAAAGGCACAATATCTGGGTGCACTGACGCCTTGACCAGAATCATATCTTTTCAATATAGGACCACATGGTCCACCCCTGCATTCTTCCACAATACCACAGAGGGGTTACTGTATGATGACACTTGCTGGCCTGGCACCAAAGGCACAATATCTGGGTGTACTGACGCCTTGACCAGAATCATATCTTTTCAATATAGGACCACATGGTCCACCCCTGCGTTCTTCCACAATACCACAGAGGGGTTACTGTATGATGATACTTGCTGGCCTGGCACCAAAGGCACAATATCTGGATGCACTGACGCCCATTACCAGATAAAAAACTTTTCAATATAGGACCGCAAGGTTCACCCCTGCATTCTTCCACAATACTTCAGAGGGGTTACTGTATGATGATACTTGGTGGCCTGGCAGTCTTGCACCAAAGGCAGAATATCTGGGTGCACTGACGCCTTGACCAGAATCATATCTTTTCAATATAGGATCACATGGTCCATCCCTGCATTCTTCCACAATACTACAGAGGGGTTACTGTATGATGGTACTTGCTGGTCTGGCACCAAAGGCAGAATATCTGGGTGCACTGACGCCTTAACCAGATGCATATCTTTTTAATATAGGACCGCAAGGTTCACCCCTGCATTCTTCCACAATACCACAGAGGGGTTACTGTATGATAGTACTTGCAGGCCTGGCACCAAAAGCACAATATTTGGGTGCACTGCCACTGACGCCTGTATCAGATTCATATCCTCAGAGGGGTTACGCTGGGACGGCACTGTTGGGGACGCTAAAGGACCAATTTTGAAGCACCTATTGTTACTTTCATCCAAAGCCTGCATAAGTTTCACAATAATTTAGCCAAAAAAATCAGTAAACTTTTTCTGCAAGTACGAGAATGTCTCCTCTTTTCATACAGACTGCCGCCCCAAGCAGTTGTTTATGGATAGATTAAAGGAAAACCATTTACCGTCATTTGAAACATCATTTTTTTGTTTTTAAGTGTTTCTATACATCCTAGAAATCCACCACTTCACGGGCAGGTTATGGGGACCTCCTAGGCACGATATTTGAAGGAATTTCTGGTTTTTATTTTTAACCCTTATTTCATGGAAAACTCACTGTCCCTTTAAAAACGTTTTTTTTTTTTTAACTTTTTGTCCTTGTTTCCTGTCCCCCAGGGCACTACCCAGACCCCCATACACCTTTTATGGCAAATATCTAGCATATATGCCTTCTTGGAGGGCACTCTAAAAACCGAATTTTCAGCCCCATTGACTTGCATGGAGTTCAAGTTCAGGTTCGGGTTCGGACCCGAACATATGGGAAGTTCGCGTTCGGGGCCCGAACCGAACTCGGGGGGTGTTCGGCTCATCCCTATTTAGAACATAACAAGGAAGGAGAGTGTCATCTGCGCTCATTCCTATGTGTTCCATGTACAACAAAAATGAGGTTTTGTTTGTTTCAATGGCCATTGCAACGTAAGCCCACTCGCCACTTCAAGGCACCTCTTTAGAGTGGGTACCTAACAATTGTAACCAAAAGGCCGCTCTACTGAGCAGCTCCAAGCCCCTCCAGCTGCTTTTCAGCAAGGAGAGACAAAGATGGTGGGTTTTATTTATACACGCACCAAGCACTTCCCATTTGGGATCAAAAACAAAAACATGGAAAGAGGAACAGCTGCAAAATGACGGACTGGTGTTACAAGCATGATATACATAAATACAGAAAAGATGGCGTCGCGCCCATACTCACTTATTTTTGGAGCGGCGGCAACTGCCAGGAGTAACAGCCCAGTAAATGTATAGAACATAACAAGGAAGGAGAGTGTCATCTGCGCTCATTCCTATGTGTTCCATGTACAACAAAAATGAGGTTTTGTTTGTTTCAATGGCCATTGCAACGTAAGCCCACTCGCCACTTCAAGGCACCTCTTTAGAGTGGGTACCTAACAATTGTAACCAAAAGGCCGCTCTACTGAGCAGCTCCAAGCCCCTCCAGCTGCTTTTCAGCAAGGAGAGACAAAGATGGTGGGTTTTATTTATACACGCACCAAGCACTTCCCATTTGGGATCAAAAACAAAAACATGGAAAGAGAACAGCTGCAAAATGACGGACTGGTGTTACAAGCATGATATACATAAATACAGAAAAGATGGCGTCGCGCCCATACTCACTTATTTTTGGAGCGGCGGCAACTGCCAGGAGTAACAGCCCAGTAAATGTATAGAACATAACAAGGAAGGAGAGTGTCATCTGCGCTCATTCCTATGTGTTCCATGTACAACAAAAATGGAACACAAAAATGAAACAAACAAAACCTCATTTTTGTTGTACATGGAACACATAGGAATGAGCGCAGATGACACTCTCCTTCCTTGTTATGTTCTATACATTTACTGGGCTGTTACT
The DNA here is from genome assembly GCA_009667805.1 of Leptobrachium leishanense. Lineage (NCBI taxonomy): Eukaryota > Metazoa > Chordata > Amphibia > Anura > Megophryidae > Leptobrachium > Leptobrachium leishanense. Next base: position 17,559,062 of record CM019067.1, read on the forward strand.
CCTGGCAGTTGCCGCCGCTCCAAAAATAAGTGAGTATGGGCGCGACGCCATCTTTTCTGTATTTATGTATATCATCCCTATTTAGAGCTACCACCGCAGGCAGCCAGTCTCTAAACATGCAGCTATGACAAATGAATACAATGTCACGGGTTGTCAATCTGAGAAAGCAATGGAATATTCAGAAGAGATTTCCCTGCCTCAACAAGACAACAGAATATAAAAACAAAGGTTGAATATTTATTCTATTAGCAGACAATTTAAATATAAAGAAATAATGCATATAATTCTCTAATTAACCCCTTCACTACCAAAATCGGCTATATTCGATCTGCAAGGTGCTTCCTTGTCCTAGTCCTCTTCCTAGTCAATATGGTGTTCCACAGGAGCAATGCAAAGGAATTTTGTATTTGCAAAAGTATTTCATTTGCATTCGGGCTCCAGAACATGTCCCTAACGTTTTACCAGTGTGGACATGATGCCTGAGGAGCTAACACTTTTTAAAGTGGGTATGTGTCTGAATGACATCTCCCCTGCAGATCCTGCACCGGAGACCTGAACTGCAGTAACTTCTTTTAGCCAGCAGATGGCGACATCTCCCTGACACATAGGTTATTTTCAAAGGAAATTCTTCCAAAATTATAGGGGTTATTCAAAGAGAGTCGAACTGGCTCCGAAACGATGTCAGACTTGAGCCAGGATGGCTCCTTGGCAGGGCTTTATGGTTAGGTTTATATCCCAAGCGCTGGGAGTGAGCAGGTAAGCAGACACAGGAGACTTGGAATGCAGGTAATAAATGTATATTGAATACACAGCACACAACACAGTCTTTGTAATAGGAAATCCAATATACACAGGCAACATATAATATCAGCAGAGGATGGTGGGCTATACAGTCAGAAGCTGGAGAATCCACTTGGTTATTAATGCCTTGATAGAAGGTCTTAAGCAGCAGACACAGGATGGATGTCTGGCAGCCAAGAAAGTCCCTCGGCCCCAGAGGATAGTGGGCCACGTAGTAAGGAAGCTGCAGACTCCACGGGAATAGCACCAAGGACCAGGTAATGGTGACACTCAGGTAAGGTGGAATATTGGAGTTTAGGAACCCAGGCAGATCTCCAGTCCCACTGGATAGTGGGCTATGCAGTATACAGTCCAACAACAGAAACCAGGAATGCAGAACCATAGGACAACAACAGATGAAGGGGTAATACTGACAATACAGGGGGAGGCAGCTCTCAGAACCTCACATGAACAGAGAATCAATCAAAATGACAGAGCGACGAGTGGAAGGGTGTGTCCAGCTTATATGCACACCCAACACAGGATCTGGCAACAGGAATTAACCCCTGAGAGGACTGCAGACATGAAGCCAAGAGCAACATAGTGGCTATAAGCAGGCTCCTCGGGCTGAGGCATGACAACCGACAAGTGAATTTCCCCATACGGTGCAATTTGAGGGCCATTCGGCTATTCAAAAGCTGGCAGTTCGTCAAATATTTAACAAACGCAATGCAATCTTATTTGTATAATATGTATAATGTAACTGTATATACTTTATAGTAACACTTGCATATTATTATACTGCCATATAGTGGAAAAGATACTTATATTTTAGTCGTGGATTTCCTTCTGCTGGATCTGTCAGACTGCCGGTGTCCTAGACTCTTTAGTATTTGTTTTCCAGCTGTAAACCCTATAGTAGTACAGTATAGCTGCACTCCTTGTTAGGAGGTAGAGGAATATCTCAGGGCTCACTCGGGCTTAAATATAAAAACAAATTTATTAAATAAAAAATCATAGGATTTCCATATACAAAATATAGCAATGAAATAAAGTTATATGGTGGTAGGGGTTACGCGTTTCGCGGATCACTATGTCAGCTTCATCAGTCCCAAAATTAATGTCTCTGCGTTAGGTCTTGCTTCCGCAGTTTAAATCTTCTTTTTTCTAGTTGACCGGCTTTCCTCGCGGTTCCTGGTGTACTGTCCTTGACCCCTTCCGTTCATGCCGGACGGAAATATTGGTGAATTCCAAGCGAAATACGGTGATCATTCGGTGGCAGTGAACTACCCATAGAGAAGCAATGGTTAATCTATTCAGAGACGCGGAACAGCAGAGAAATGTCAGTGAATTGCCCTGATGTTCGGTGGTTTCATTCGACAGGTTTATTCAGGTGAATCCCATAGGTTTCAATGATAAAAATATTCCTGTTTTTTAATGAATATTTATTAAATCGTTTATTCTTTTAATCCACAGTAAAAAGTCTCTTCATTTATTAAAATTTTAGGATTATTTAGGCCTTTTTTTCAGGATTTTTTCACCAAAAATGTTTTTTTTCCGTTTTTTAATTTTTTTTAAATAGCTTTTTTTTTTTTCGGTAACAGACCTTTTTAATGTTATTCATAACACCTAACCTGTATATATTAATTCCAGGCATTTGTGTGCAGTAGATATTTTGCAACCTGCTTTAAAATTTGTGGTGTGTTTTTTGTTTTTTTTTACCCCGTTCGTCAGCTTGTCGGCTTTTTCTGGCGGCTGGTCAGCGCTCTGTTCGATTGGTCGTCTGCTTTTTTCAGATAATTTCGGTGTTTTTTTGGTGGGTTTTTGGATCAATTTCAGTGTTTTTTGGATGCTTTGGCGGTTTATCGACGAGCCAAAGTGCGTGGAACAGGAGAGCACTGAAATATCGAAGACATTTCGGTGTTCTCTGAATAACCCTGTATGCTGTATGCCGAGGCAAATTATGTTTGTGCCGTGTAGACATTCAATCCCAAATGGAAATACCTACTACATCTATGCTTAAATAGGAAATACGAGTGGATCCCTGGCACGGCGCCGCTGATCACAGAGGCAGCGAGTGTCTGGTAATACCCATTTACCCGTTACTCGGTCTGGAAATACATTTTAATCTTTTGCTCCGGACAGAACCTTTCAGGACCGTGTGATACAGTCTCCTGCTCCAGCCCATGCACAATCAAGGCCCTCTAAATTAGCAAACCAAATGACTTTCGCTAATTTTAACCCATTTACTGCCAAGTGATTTTCCAAAAACACACTGTCAGGACCAAGTGTTTTATTATGCAGTAAGAAGTATTCCCAATGTATTCCTTACTGTAATAAGTTATTCGTCAGGGAGATGTTGCCATCTGCTGGCCAAAAGGAGTTACTGCAGTTCTGTTCTCTGGGCAGGTTCAGTTGGGGAGATACTGCCATCTAGTGGCCAAAAGGAGTCACTGCAGTTCTGGTCTCTGTGCAGGATCAGCTGGTGAGATGTCATTCCGAAGCATTCTCAGCTGGTTTTAAAGAGTGTTAGCTCCTTGGCCATTATGCCTACGATGCTAAAACTTTAAAGGAATGTTCTGGAGCCCAAAAGCAAAGAAAAATTCATTTTGACCCTGCTCAGCTGCGGATTGAGATAACGCAATATCGGGCAGCTGATGGTGCTTTTGGAGATCTGAGTTATCTTGGGAGTGAAGGGGTTAATTACAGAGATATCAGGAAATATTGTAAAAATCCTTTGTAATGTCCGCTCAGCTCCCGGTCTTCTGAGCAGGTCCTGTTGTGTCTTCTTTATCCGTCTGGTGATACAGGATGCTCTCGCTGTGTATACAGAGTGACATGTGTGTAAAAGGACCTCTTTCAATATATTGACATGTAATGACACAAAATCTCGTATTACAGATTTAATGCATGCTGCTTCCACCGGAAAGATGTCCATTAGTGTAATCCTATCCTTATGGTATGTTTAATAACCCTTGATCCATAATACATGTGTTTTTACAGTCAGGACATTGGAAAAAATAATAAATGCATAATAAAAGGGACATTAACACAGAAAATACTAATTTTTCGAATAGAAAACAGACTGGGGGTTATCCAGAGAGCACCGAAACTTCACCAAATTTAGGTGCTTGCTCACTCGGTGCGCTTCGGCCATTTAAATTCGCTGACCCTGTGGTGAATTCAGCATTCAGTGCGCCGAACGGGAACCCACCGAATGCCAACAATCAGCCAATCGAACGACGCAGATCAGCCCGCCGAAGACAACTGATGATTCATGGAATGCTGTCGAACTGATAGCCGAAAGCTGTCTAACACTGGCGATCAGCTGCCAAACTCCCCAAAAAAAGCTGATCAGCAGCCAAATGGGAACCCGCTGAACACCGACGATCAGTCCGCCGAACGACACTGATCAACCTGCTAAAGACAACTGCCGATCTGCCGAATGCTGTTGAACTGACCGCCGCAAGCTGTGGAACACTGGCGATCAGCCGCCGAACTTCACCGAAAATAGTCGATCAGCCGCCGAATGGGAAAGTATATAAAAAAAAATGGAACTCCGCTTTTTAAAAATAACAAAAGGTGTTTAAAAGGAAAAAATGCATAAGATGCATGGAAATAACAAAAAAGGTTCTATAAAAAAATAATAAAACGGTCTATTACAGAATAACAAAAAAAAAACACCACTGAAAAACATGGAAATCAAAAATATCGCCACAAAATGCAGAAAAATGCCTGAAAAATTCAAAAAAATATATAAATAAAAGGATTTTTTGTACCAAATTAAGGTTTTTTCAACATTGAAACCTATGGAATTCGTCTGTTTAAACCTATCGAACTGAAGCACCGAAAATCTAGTAGACATGTGCACAGCACAAAATTTCGTTTTGAACTAATGCATTAGTACTAAAATGCAATTTATTTAGTTGCTAAAGAAATTCGTTTTCAGTTCTTTAGTATGAAAACTAATTTCATTCATCCGAAAACCAGTGGATACAATTACTATTGTAGTGGCTCCTCAGAGGGCTGAGATCGCTGCTTGTTACAGTATCTCTCACTCTCAGCACAATGTCGGCCATATTACATAGTTGGTGCTAACTTAACCAGAGCTGTTGTAAACTTACCAGAGCTATTATAGCCTATGGAGGTTTTCAGTTACAACAGCTCTGGTTAAGTTAGCACCAACATTGCAATACTGCCCCGTGTCAGGCAAAGCTGTTACAGTAACTGTCTGCTGCTCATCACAGCGCTCAGAGTTTCAGTAAAACTAGTAAATAATATTTTATATATATAAGAGGTTAGAACAATATTATTTTCTTGTTTTACTGAAACTCTGAGCACTGTGATGAGCAGCAGTCAGTTACTGTAACAGCTGAGCCTGATACATTGTACTGAGAGATAATGTAACAAGCAGCCGATCTCCGCGCTCACAGCCACTGGATTTAAAGGGCTAAAAAAAAAAAGGCTCCTCTCTGTATAATGTTTAGAACATCCTCCTGCATTAATTAATACCCCTCTCTGTATAATGTATAGAACATCCTCCTGCATTAATTAATGCCACTCTCTGTATAGAACATCTTCCTGCATTGGCATGTGGAGGGTGCAGAACTTCGGATGTTGCGATGTTGCGCTCTTCATTGCTGGTCTCCTTCACTCATCAATGTAATATCACAAAGAGGACTGAAACTAAAATGTAGTGCATTTTATTTTAGTTTCTTTCGTTTTTTGTACTGAGCAGTTTCGTATTTCTTGAGTCATACTAAAACTAAATTATCCCAAAATTCGGACTAAATCGCTTTAGTACTAAAACGAATGCACATGTCTAAAATCTAGTCATTTCACTGACATTGCAGTGGTGTTCGGCATTCTCTGAATAGATTAACCATTACTTCTCTATGGGACACTTTCGCTGCCGCCGAAGGTCACTGAATTGCAGCAACCTGCGACGAACTGCACCGTATTTCACTGCCAGTTCGCCAATATTTATCAAATTACCAGCTTTCTGAAAACCCAAATTGCCACGAAATCGCACCGTATGATTAAATTCACTGTTCGGTGCAATTCGGTGGCAAGTTTGGCTCTTTTTGAATAACCCTTTCTGTGTTTTCTTTGTTCTCTAATAAACTCCTAGATTTCCTCTAAAATATACCCGCACATACTGACGCCATGTTATAATCAGCAACGGCTAGAGACTCTCGTGATATGACTTTATCGAGAGCTTGAAGTAATGCAGGGCTTTTCCTGCTCCTTAACCCCTTCACTACCAAGCAGTTTCCCATAAAAACACCGCCAGGACCCAGTGGGTTTATGGAAGACCACTTTCCATTACAGACAGTGTAAAGAAGTTATGTAGACCTGTTATGCATACGTTGTAGGAAGAGGGCTCTTTCTGCTCCCTCAGCTCCCTCTGCTGGCCAAAAAGCACCACTACATGTGTAATATTATAGCTGGGGATCCGCATCCCTGTATAAGTAAAAACTGAACTCCAAGTTGTTCATACAGATTCAGCACCTTGGCACCTCGTCCCTGTCAGTTGGCTGTGGTGCTGAATCTGTTGTATTCAGCACCACAGGCCAATAGCCAGCTCAACACTTAACCCTAGCTTGCCATTTAACCATCATGTTTAACCCTAATGTAACAGTAATTGAGCAGGATTTGATTTCTTTATACATAATTTTTTTAGTGATCCAAATCGATTTCAAATTGATAACAAATTGCAAACGAAAATAGAAAACGAAACGAATCAGTGTTCAAATTAATTCTGTTTAAGACTAATTTATTTTCACATGAAATGAAACAAAATTTTCAGCTGTGCACACCTAGAAAATAGATACAGATACAGATAGATACATAGATTTGGGATAGATAAGATAATATACTCATCTATCTATTGTTCAGAGACTTCTCACATTTTAATAGTTCGTGTTAATCCCAGAATTAATGCAGACCATATACTAATTTAAAGAATTTATGGTGAGTATTTGTTTTTACCAGAAGCTTAATGTGTATAATAAATATAATATGTACAATATAACGGCTTGTAGTTCACATCATACGCTCTATGAATACATTTTCTAGAAAGTAAATAAGAGGAATTCGGCTTGTTCTATTGATTTCCATCTCCTTTAATGTTTATCGATGCTCGTCTTGACAAATCCATTGAAATATTTCCGCAGAGTGCTGTCGGCGTGTCAAAACACAAAGGTCACCACTTCTTGTTCACCTTTCTCCTACAAAGCATCCAAACTTCACTATCCGTCAACGGATTTAACCTTTTGTGGGACTTTCATTGTTATAGATTGAAATTTAGAGCAACCCAAAAAAATGTCTCATGGATTAAAATTCATTTGTGTAAATGTACAAAGGAGAGGTTTTCTACTCCAGATTTGGTTCCTAAGGATAATATGAAAGGTAATAAGCAAAATCCTACTAATAAAGTTATAATATATCAACCTACCCCCATAAAGAACAACGACTCAGATATGATACCTTAACACTTGCAGCTCTGTATCACCTAACCTCAGCACCCCATATGTTTTTGGTACTACGTCCCATACAGAGCTGGCCTAAGACATTGTGCTGCCTGGGTCCAAGAATGAAATGCTGCCCCAAACCACGCCCACCAAAACACACATATATTTATATATACATATCACAGGGAGCCGGGGTTCTTTGGAGCTAGGAGGTCATGTCTGGTATCATTGGAAAGGCCAGTGCATGGCCTTTCCAATGATATCAAACATGACCAGGTTTCGAGTAAAAACAAAATAAAAATAAAAAATTACAAATTAAAAATTTATATTTTTTTACTTTTTAATTTATAATGTAGCACTATTGTTCACATTTCAGTTATAATGTGAACAATGATGCTGCACGTACTCACCTCGAAAAAATGATTTTACACGCTGTAATTGAATGAAACCTGAAGGGAAATTTACTATTTTTAAATTTTTTGTTATAGCATTCTGACAGGACATGATGTATACATATAATAAAGATATAATATGAATCTGCCGAAATAAAGGATAAATTATTTGTCTGGGTCTTATAATAAAACAGGACAATGAGCTCAGCAACCGTGGTGAAATGGTTCAGCAGTGAAGAGGTTAAAAAGAAACTAAGGGGTTAAAAGAAAAGAAAATGTAAACATTGGGTATTTCTAAACTCAGGACAAAATTTTGAAACTATTTAGCTGGGGTCTTTTTTGGCGGTTGTAGATTTTGGGGATCTAAGTTTTAAAAAGTGGGGTTTCTTTAAATTTTTTTCATCATACTTCATAAATGATTTTATAATACATTGTTTGATAAGATGGAAATAATGGTATATTTAGAGAGTCCATTTAATGGCGAGAAAAATGGCAAGAAAAAGTATGTGAACCCTTTGGGATTACGTGGAGTTTTGCATGAATTGGTCATAAAATGTGCTCTGATCTTCATATAAGTCACAACAATTTGAAAAACACAGTCTGCTTAAAATAAAACAACACAAACATTATATGTTTTCATGTTTTTATTGAACAGAACATGTAAACATTCACAGTGCAGGGTGGAAAAAGTATGTGAACACCTAGCCTAATGACTTCTCCAAGAGCTAATTGGAGCCAGGAGTGAGCCAACCTCGAGTCCAATCAGTGTGATATTATTAGATGTGTTGCTGAAAGCTGTCCTGCCCTTTAAAAACACACACCAGTTTTGGGTTTACTGGTTTCAAGAAGCACTGCCTGATGTGAACCATGCCTCGCAGAAAAGAGCTCTCAGAAGACCTACGATCAAGAATTGTTGACTTGCATGACGCTGGAAAGGGTTACATTAGTATCTCCAAAAACCTTGATGTTCATGTGTCCATGGTAAGACAGATTGTCTACAAATGGAGAAAGTTCAGCACTGTTGCTACTCTCCCTAGGCGTGGTTGTCATGTAAAGATGACTGCAAGAGCACAGCGCAGAATGCTTAATGAGGTAAAGAAGAATCCTAGAGTGTCAGCTAAAGACTTACAGAAATCTCTGGCACATGCTAACATTTTTGTTGACACATCTACAATAAGGAAAAAATTAAACAAGAATGGAGTACATGGGAGGACACCACGGAGGAAGCCATTGCTGTCCAAAAAGAATATTGCAGCACGTTTGAAGTTTGCAAAAGAGCACCTGGATGTTCCACAGCACTACTGGCAAAATATTCTGTGGACAGATGAAACCAAAATTGAGTTGTTTTGAAAAACCCAAATTTGAATCTCTTGAACCAAAAAATTACCAAACTGCAGTCGAAAAAGTTGTTTTCGTCCATCTGGCCGATTTAAATCAAAACCTTTGTTAGAGGACATTGCTAAGGAAACAGTATTATAATAATCAAGGAACTACCGTGACATTAATTTTGAATTATAAGGAATTTCCCCCAAAATAGTTGAACATTCCCAGGAACAACATTAAATACATTATTTTAAAACTTGGAGGAAATAGATCTTGATTCTGTCCAGGAAAGAAAGTCAGTAAAAAAAAGGCAATTACTGTGTAATAAGGGCTTTAACTAGAGCAGCCACCAAGAGGCCAATGAATGATATATCTGAGAGCGTTTGAGAGATCTGCATTTCCGATGTGACGTAAAGTGTGGCTTTACGGGTAGTTAATGGGAAGGATGACATTGTTGAGAAGTCTCTGGTGAAGCTAACTTTGCCAGAAGGCACGTGGAGAGAGAAAGAGCAGGAGGACATTGTTGAGAAGTCTCTGGTGAACCACAATTTGCCAAAAGACACGTGAAGAGAGATAGAGCAAACACAGAAGCAAATCATCTCTTGATTTCCAAGACCTCAGTGATGCATGTTATTTTTAGATCGAAATACTACATCTGGTGCAAATTCAACCCTCCTCATTACCAGGGAATACCACCCGACAAACACCGTCAACATACTCAAGGTTTGACATGGCCTTTTGCCAGATGACCTGGAATGTTCTAGTAGACATAGCAGGGTTCTGGCGCTTTGAACAGACCATTGTTATTGATTGAAGCTTTCTTGTTTCTCCAAATCTATGAGGTGTTGACTATGACTGTCCAGCATCGCCAAGACCCAAGACAAGTTAAGGGTGGGTTTTTGTTTGTCAATAATGAGTTGAGTAGAACGTTTCTTCTTTTAATGTAACAAACTTTCATCTATTGATGCCTTTCAGGTCTCTCGTGGATAGCGAATAGAGCTGAGCATGAGCACCATCGACGACACCTTTTATGGCCCAACGTTGGTTTCAAACACAGAAGAATAATTACAGGTGAAGATAACTTTGCCAAAAGGCACATGAAGAGAGAAAGCGCAAACGCAGAAACAAATAATCTCTTGATTTATCATACCGAAGTAAGCATCTTATTTTTTAGAGCAAAACACTACATCTGGTGCAAAGCCAACACTCCTCATTACCCGGGGACACCTCCAACAAATACAGTCAACAAAGTCAAGGTTTGATATGACCTTTAGCTAGATGACCTGGAATGTTCTGGCAGACATAGCAGGGTTCTTTGGCTTTGAACAATCCATTGTTATTGATTGAGACTTGTTTATCCAAATCTACAGCATGTTGACTATGAAGGTCCAACAGCGCCAAGACCCAAAGCAAGTTGAGGGTTTTTGTTTGTCCATAACGAGTCGAGTAGAGCATTTCATCTTTTAACGCAATACATTTCCATCTCTCAAAGTCTTTCAGGTCTCTGGTGAATATAAGAGTGAGTAGAGCTGAGCACGAGTGTCATCAATGACACATTTTATGGCCCCAACGTTGCCTTCAAAACCACAGAAGAACGAATGCAGGTATTATTAAGCTGAAAAATCTTTAAAACTCTCGGCAAGGCGACGCACTCGAACGCAAAGTTTACAGAAACCGCCGGTGAACTTTCTCCTTTCAAAAGGCTTAATAGTTTCTCTGGCCTCGTTTTTTTTTGTTTTTTTTGAATAGTCATATAATTATTTTGCGAATCATCAATAAAAACGACTTCAAAAATTGTCCACGAGGGATGAAACGCTCATGAAAAGGCTCTTTACAAATGTTACAGATAAACCGTGGACGCAAGAGGAAAAAAAAGGAAAGCTCTCAATGCGCACTATTTATCTTCCCCTAAACAGCAGGTTACTTTTCAAAGTGGGATAAACTCGCGACGGTCTATTGTGAGAGATAAGCCATGGACACAAAAAGAAACAACACAATAAAAAAAAAAACATAGTTCATAAAGACTTCTCGAAACCTCGAGACTCCGACATTATTTTTTCACCCCCTTTTTTTTTCTTTTCTCTTTTCGCTCCCTTTTGTTTGATTTTAATTACTTTGCCAGTGACGGCCCGGCTGATGGATATTTTTCAGCCGGTCTATAGCGTGTCATGGTGATTTATGTGGCAGAACAGAATGACTATTTACCATTCAGGGTTCCTTCCTCAATTAAAACTGAAAATGGGTGTGCTACTTTATCGCCTGCGAAATAATTAATCAGGACATTTGAATAAATGAGTGATCATTAAATACATTAAAATCTAATGAATTCCATCCTCCTCTTCTTAAGGAAGCTATTTTTAGGTATGCACCAGGCTATTAAGAGTAGGGCCATTTGCTGATGAATTAACTGGAGGCTGAGGGACGGTAAAATCTCGTGTCTGCGGGTTTTATTGTGTGTCTTTCACACCGCTGTCGTGCGGAATTAAGTAGCTATAGGCCACAGGTTGCTTAAATATGGATTTGAATTCTAAAGAGCCTGTCTCCTATACAGAATATCTTTTAATTAATGTTCCGGCTGCTGCGAAGCCCCGTTTAAATATATTTATAACCGCAGAGGACACCTTTTATACTATAATTAACCACTCAACTGCTGGCCACGGGGGAACATATAGAGGGGGAACCAATTCCTCCTAGAATTGTAGGCCACGGGCTTCGGAAGCAGATGGGCTACTTGGCAATCCACCAGCTCTGCCCATTAGCCCCTTAGTGACTGGGCGGTTTTACCATTGTCATTACGAAAGTACGTTTCTGTGCTGTTTATGTTCAGGTCTAATTTTACTCTTACTCGTTTCAGGAACCCATACATATTATATACCATTTTTCTACAAGCGCCAAGAAAGACCACGGCTAAATAGTTTTGAAATTTTGTCCTGAAATTAGAAATATCCAATTTTTACATCTTCTTTTTATTAACCCCTTCACTGCTGAGCCATTTCACCTCTGTGTGCTGAGCTCATTTTGACCGTTTTATGCCCATCATGTTTAAATGTGATTTGCAGTACTATTGTATTATACCCCTAGACAATATTTAATTTTAAAAAAAGCCATTTTTTAAAAAAAAGATTATGCTTTTTTTTATTTATTTATTTATTTTTATGTATGAAGCTTAGTCATGTTTGGTATCATTGGAAAGGCCGTGATCAGGCCGTTCCAATGATACTAGATATGCCATCTAGCTGCCATCAGATCAGGATATAAGAGGATCCAAATGATCCCCTAGCTCCACTTGGCAGCTAGGGGGTTAACAGGCCAACTGACGTCATCTCACATATGGTGATGATGTCAGTGGGTGGGGGTGACCTGGAGGTTTGGCTGACATCCAAGGCCCATATACTAGCAATACATTGATTTTAGTGAAATAATACATCGCATCCAGATTATGTACAAACCAAATAGTCAAATGAAGTTTGGATGAATCAAAGTGATCCTAACTTTGGCCGAACCATAAGCTGCGAACTCAATTTTTTGAATAATCAATTAATTTATTTGGTGCATATACACGGAAATAACAAGGGGCGATGCAGGAACAGGGCTGACTTGGGATACTGTGGGCTGGGTAACTGACAGAGGCAGAACATGGACAGAAACACAGGAAATGCAGGAGGAATACTAGACACGGGTACAAGAGGAACAGTTATATGAGACACCAGACAGGCGGGACGGGAAAAGGGCTGACTGGGAACTTAGACACAGCGGGGATGTTTCACATAAAATGCTTCATCGGTTGGTGCTACTGTCTGATAAAGCATTTTATGTGAAACACGTTTTGATATACTGTATATCTTATTACTAATAAAATTCACATTATTTTACACCTATCCCGGGTCCTGGATGCTAATATTCACCGAGGAGGTGGATGAGGCTGATAGGTGATCTGGTGCACCTTCTGAAGTCGCTGGCTGCCTACAAATCTGGTAGGGATGTGCGTTTCGGGTTTCGGAATTTCGGAATTTTCACGAAATTTCCCTATTCGTGTTTTCGGATGCGGCCGATTTTCCGAAAATTTTTAGATCCAAAAATGGCAGATCCGAAAAGTTTTCTGAGCCGAAACGAAATATTTTCGGAATTTTCGAATGTACTTGAAATGTGTCAAATCGAAATTTATTTTTGCTCTATTCATGATTTCGGTTCCATTTCGGTAATTCTGGAAATCGTATATTTAACTATTATCGGTTATATCGCTGATTCTGTAAATTTTGTATTTGTAAATGCGTATCACTTGTTTCTTGTGGCATTCGGGTCAGTTTAGCGTTTTTTAAATCGTTTTGTTCATTTTTTTGTTCCTTGGCTTTCATACCATTTTAATATGATTAAATAAAGTTGTGAAATGTATATTCAATTATTCATAAGAAAAAAAGGATCTTTATTTAATAAAAAAAAACACGATAGAATCGCCAGAATTATCGTAGACACTTTGAAACGAGGAGAACAGAAGTTCCGAAAAAACGAAAATTTCCGAAATTTCCGAAAAGTCGATACAAAAAACGAGCAAAGTGACCTGAAAACACGAAAAATGGTCGATATTCCGAAAAAAAAATGTACACGAAAAACGAGCCGAGCCGAACCGAATCGAAATAGAAATCAGTCGAAACGAGCCGAATCGAAAAGTTTAAACATCCGAACCGAATCGAACTGAAAAAAAAATCGGTGCACAAGCCTAAAATCTGGTGTCTGATCGATAAGACACCAGCAAATGTGAGCATGACATTCTTCTCCTTTGTTTGCACTGCATTTTATACAATATTGCTCTATGTGAGTCATTTTATATTTTGAGGGACACGGAGGATGATAACCCTGTAAAGAAACCACACGTCTGAGCCACGGAGCGCAGCAGAAGGAACCACTAACAGGACAAGAAGCGCAACTCCAGCACGTCTTTCTTTTATACTGACTTACAAGGTGGAAAAGGGATATATACCACCAAGGGGTCTGGAGAGGCAGCTGATTCCACAAATACCAGATCCTGTATGACTTTTATTTTTATTCTTCTCTGCACTGATTATTAAGACTTTCACAATCATTAAGACTTTTACAACCTGCAGTATACAGGATAAGACTGTAAGTGTCACATTACTTTGTTTTATCCTATTTGCACTATTTTACTTGCATTGTATTTTATTTGATTGTAATGAGGTTGTTTATTTGCCATCACCACCGGGTGGCGCCAGTGGCACAGATTATCACATTTTTACAGGTTGGACATCCGTTTTGGGGGTTTCGTTCATTTTTTTTTCACTTTTTATTTAAAATATAGAATTCTACTGCTTCTGTGAATGGACGTTATGTTTTTCTATCGCTCCCAGTAACCAAACAAGAAGCGGCTCATGTGCCTGTTACACGATGCATCGATTGGGGGACCCTTTACATGTTGCTCCAGCAGGTGCATCATTAATCATGAGCCCAATCAATAGGAAAACATCTTCGCATGTATCGATTCCACCTTCACGTTGAAGCCTCTTAATTTACTTAAGGATATCAACATCCAAGGAACAAAAGAATCACAACATTAACTGCAATATGCAAAGTTCCAGGAAGATCTGTTGCTACAGTGACAGCAGCTTCTGAATAGCGCGTCGTCTGCTAAATTGACCTGAGTTTGACCAGATGGATCCAGAGAATATATGAGGCTTATTACCTTCATCCAAAACTGGCACAGGGCTTCAAGAGTAACTTATTTTGCCCTAAACATCCAGGGCCCTCTTCCACCGGAGCTATTATTATACACTTCTAATGAAGCCAGTTAAACATTAGCGCATCACTATTAACAGCTCTTTTCCAACCCAAGAATTCGTGGCTGGAGTCGTGATAGTTGGGAGCAGCAAACAGATACCATCAGTGAGGTCATAATAGTTTGGAGCAGCAAACAGATACTTACAGTGGTGGAATGCGCCACTGTTGGCAACTAATGATGGGCCGAACACCCCCTTGTTCGGTTTGTATTCGAACATTAGAACAGCCCAAATGTTCGAATACGAACTCGAACACAATGCAATCCAATGGGGGTCGAACCTGCAATATGTGTTCACAGTTCTCCTAAATGTACTGGCAGCTGCCGGTACATTTAAGAGACCTGTGGCTGCAGCCCCGCGGCCCCCAGCCCCCGTACCTCACCTGTCCTGCTGCTGTCCCGGCCTCCTGTTCCTCCGGTCCGTCTGCTCCTCCGTCCGGCCACGGCTCCTCCGCCCCACGCCTCTTCTTCATGCTGAGCCCTGATTGGGCAAAGTCCTGCGCCTGACCTGGACTTTGCCCAATCAATCATGGCTCTAATTCCATACTGAGCCCTGATTGGTCAAAGTCCTGCACCTGACCTGGACTTTGCCCAATCAGGGCTCAATATTGAATTAGAGCCCTGATTGGGCAAAGTCCAGGTCAGGCACGGGACTTTGCCCAATCAGGGATCAGTCAGCATGAAGATGAGGCATGGGGCAGAGGAGCCGTGCCCAGATGGAGGAGGAACAGGAGGCCGAAGGCAAGGGGGCCGGGGGCTGCAGCTACAGGTCTCCTAAATGTACCGGCAGCTGCTGGAACATTTAGGAGAACTGTAAACGCATTTTGCAGGCACTCTTTATTATGGAATGTCCGCGGTCAAACAGACCCCGAACATCCCATGATGTTCGCGTTCGCCGAACACTCGAACAGCCGATGTTTGATTCGAACTCACGTTCGAATCAAACCGGCAGCCCATCCCTATTGGCAACATCCCTTGTTGTTCTTAAGACTCCATAGAGAGAATAGACGCTTCACCAGAGCCCTGGGATATATTCAACTCCCCCTCATGTAGACAATGTATTCTGTTGATTGTGTCATGTTACCTCCCCTTCTCTCTGCTCCCCATATAACTGGACCCATTTTCCAATAAAGCATATTCATTCCCCTGCGTTAAGCTGTGTCTGATGTTTGGGGAGTTATACTTAGAAATATACAGCACTCCCTCAAGTTCTGGCTGAGGATCGTGAGAAGGAAAGCTGCTGCGGATCAGCTTGGCTAAAGAGAAGGGACAGACACTGTAACAGGTTCGGGTCTGGTCCTCAAAGCTGGAGACCAGTTGCTATCGCAGCTCATATCATCAAGCTATTCAGTTTATCTGTCACTGTCACTGTGTTCAACCAATAAGGTAACTCCATTAATGTTTATATGAGATATGGTCGTTCCAGATCATTATTAATTTAAAGAATAAGTCTGATGAGGTGTTTTCATCATAGATGTAAAGGAGTCAGAGATCCACTCGGCATGGCCATCGTGCCGCCATCAAACTCGATGCAGCTACAACACTAAGGAATGTTCAAGATCCATTTTAATATCTCTCTGCTACAAACAGGATGAAACGTTTTATCAGGATTATGGAAAAAGGATCGCAGAATGTTTGCTGCTCTGGCTATCTCTCCTTATGTTTCCCTTGAGATATCAATACCCGACAAAATGTTCTTCAGATCTTACATCTCGGTGTTTCGTCTGAGCTCTGTGTGTGCGTCGCTGGATTTAACTCAACATAATTAACCCTGTGTAAATAAAGATATGTGTTTTGACAATAAAATACATGTATGGTCACGGCAAACTATGACGTGATTATGGCCCGAGATGACTCTTTATTGATACACTGTGATTTATTTTAATATGACTTTACGTGTTGATAGAAAGAGGAAACGTGATATTAACATTATTATTATTTATTTAAAGTAAAATAGTCCATGTATCCCAGCCCTTCTGTACTATTGTACAGCGCACACACATCTTTGTGGAGTTGCCATTGTTATTCTCGTTTCTTAAAAGCTCCACTTACTGTACATGATTGAGGACCACAAGCAATTTGTTCCACCTCATCTGCTGCGTATCTGCCTCCTCTCCTCTCAGTCTATCTGTGCATTTCCATACTGTATTTCTTTCTGTCCCTTCTCCCCATTCGGGGCTCTGTCGCCTCTTTCAAGCTAACACTAGCGACAGCTTAAAGGAGGTCATAGCGCTGCGCCCACATCGCCTTCGAATCGCTAACGGGTTAAAAAACCCATTAGCGCTCGTTAATTAGCTATTCATAGCGCGAGTTTACTCTACTATGCGCTCCCTATACCTAACATGCAAAGAGTAAGCAGAGAGTAATTAGCGTTAGGATCACATGGACCTAAAACTAATTACTCACCGCTGCCGCTAAATGAAAAGTTACCCAGAAATCTAAGCTTCTGTGGAATCAGTTAGAAGCAGCTGGAACCCCTCTCCAAAAATCAAATACTCACCTCTCATCCCGCGGCGAGACGGTGGCCAGATCTGCCGTTTCTGGCCGCCTGGGACAGATGGAGACTGGGGGAAAAAGTCGCGAGATCCTACAGGTCAGCAGAGTGTTGGCGGAGGGAGACTGGGGACTTTTATCCCCAGTCTCACTCTGCTCCCGGTGGCCAGAAGCAACGGATAGAGCTGCCATTCTCTCGTTCTCGATTTTTTTCGGGGGGTTCCAGCTGCTGCTAACTGATTACGCAGAAGTTTAGAGCTGTGGGTAACTTTTCATTTAGCTGCAACTGGGCGTAATTAGTGTTAGGACCCTGTCATCCTAGCGCTAATTATTCTCTGCTTACTCTTTGCGCTCCCCATGTTAAGTATAGCGAGAGCAAAGTACAGTAAACTCGCAATAAAGAGAGCTAATACCGTTGCGCTAATGGATTTTTTTAACCTGCTGGTGATCGGGGGTGACCTGTGCGGCGTGCTATCACCTCAATTAACCTAACGCTGACGCTCATTTAGGTGAGCGCTAGCGTTAGGGCCCTACATGTTTTTCTACATCCCTTCTTCTCATTCTGGCTGTATTCCACGGGTGGTGCTAACCTCGATATAAACGTTAATGCCATCAAAAGTGTGTTTAACCTCTTCCATGTGGAGTTCGCACTCAGCGCGTCCAGCCGCATGTGCACTTGGCTGCGGAGGACACGCTGAGCATGTCCTTCCTTTGCAGCCGCGATCGGATGATTTTTTTCTATGGGGGGGTTTGCAAAAAAACATGTAATTTCCCCCCAAAAAATGTAACGAGTCCCCATTTCTATTTTTTTTTAAAAAGCGCACCCCATAGAAAATATAAATGCAAAGGCTCAGATGATAAAATGTGAAAAAACCCACTTTATACGTTGTAGATGATTGAAAATTCGAATTTTATTGCATCTTTTGTTATAATATTCAGGCAGGACTTGACGTATACATATAATAATGATATAGTATGAATCTGCCGAGTCTGCCGGAAAGAACAACATATAATGGGTCAAATTACAATCTATGTGCTAACGCTAACGCTCAACTGCGTGAGCATTAACGTTAGCCGCGGTACTTGGACCCAGTCTATTTAATATTTTTATTAGTGATATTGCAGAAGGTATTAATGGTAAAGTATGTCTTTTTGCTGATGACACAAAGATTTGCAACTGGGTTGATGTTCCTGGAGGGATCAGCCAAATGACAAATGATTTAGGTAAGCTAAAAAAATGGTCAGAGTTGTGGCAATTGAGTTTTAATGTGGATAAGTGCAAGATAATGCACCTGGGACGTAAAAACCCAAGGGCTGAATATAGAATATTTGATACATCTGAGGGTTGGGATTTAGGGGTTATTATTTCAGAGGATCTAAGGGTAAGTAGTCAATGTAATAGAGCAGCAGGAAATGCTGGCAGAATGCTTGGAAATGCTGGCAGAATGCTTGGTTGTGTAGGGAGAGGTATTAGCAGTAGGAAAAGGGAAGTGCTCATGCCACTGTACAGAGCACTGGTGAGCCCTCACTTGGAGTACTGTGTGCAGTACTGGAGACCGTATCTCCAGAAGGATATAGACATCTTAGAGAGAGTTCAGATAAGGGCTACTAAAATGGTGTACGGCTTGAAGGAGAAAAGTTACCAGGAAAGGCTTAATGATCTTAACATGTACAGCTTGGAAAAAAGACGAGACAGAGGAGATATGATAGAAACATTTAAAAACGTAAAGGGAATCCACAAGGTAGAGGAAGGGAGTATATTTAAAAGGAAACAAAGTAGCAAAACAAGAGGACATAGTCTTAGATTAGAGGGGCAAAGGTTTAAAAGTAACATCAGGAAGCATTATTTTACTGAGAGGGTGGTGGATACATGGAACAGTCTTCCAGTAGAAGTGGTAAAGGCCAAAACAGTGATTGAATTTAAGCAAGCATGGGATAGGCATAAGGCTATCCTAAACAAAAGATAAATCCAGGTAAAGTATCCATGTAATTGGGCAGACTAGATGGGCCGAAAGGTTCTTATCTGCCGACATTTTCTATGTTTCTATCTACCGCATATTACAATCCAAATGCTAACGGGTTAAGTAACACGTTTGCGTTTGGTATCTTGAGCTTTTCAGTGCGAGGTCACTGTACTTTGTGCTCCCTATACTTAACATGGGGAGCACAAAGTGTTAATTAGCGTAAAACTCACAAGAATGCACAGTATGTACCTAAATGGGAAAGCTCTCTGTAGACCAGTGGGAGACTCTGGTGCTCCGCTGCAGAGGTCTGCCCGTCTTCCAAATGCATAGGAATAAGGAAAACAGCAGATGTAGTAAGGGGTTAAATTCCTCGTTTTAATTCTCCCCACCCTCAGGTGTTAATTGAGAGGTGGAAAGGTTAGAACTTTGCATTGGGGACATATGCATGATTAAGGCCTGTGGTGGCTGAAACATCACGCTTTTTTGTCTGCCGACATTCATATAAAACTTTTTCCGTGAGAAATACAGCCGTGTGGCATGCTGTTTTCCTTATTCCAAAGTGTTAATCAACGCTGGATTACAAAGTCCTAACACTGATTAACAGTGGCGGACCTAAGGAACAAAGGACCCTGGTGCAAGATTTTTTTTGGGCCCCCCCAAAAAAAAAACGAATTCGCACCCCCTGAAGCAACTATAAAACATAAAGTTGAAAAATAGAGAAAAAAAAATAGAAAATCTATATATTTGATAGACATGTGCACAATACAAAATTTTGTTTTGAACTAATGAATTAGTACTAAAACGCAATTTATTTAGTTGCTGAAGAAATTCGTTTTCAGTTCTTTAGTATGAAAACTAATTTCATTCATCCGAAAACCAGTGGATACAATTATTATTGTAGTGGCTTCTCAGAGGGCTGAGATCGCTGCTTGTTACATTATCTCTCAGCACAATGTGCCAGGCAAAACTGTTACAGTAACTGACTGCTGCTCATCACAGTGCTCAGAGTTTCAGTAAAACTAGTAAATAATATTTTTATATATAAGAGGTTATAACAATATTATTTCCTTGTTTTACTGAAACTGAGCCCTGTTACAGTCAGTTACTGTAACAGCTGAGCCTGATACATTGTACTGAGAGATAATATAACAAGCAGCTGATCTCAGTGCTCATAGTCACTGCATTTAAAGGGCTAAAAAAAGGCTCCTCTCTGTATAATGTATAGAACATCCTCCTGCATTAATTAATACCCCTCTCTGTATAATGTAGATAACATCCTCCTGCATTAATACCCCTCTCTGTATAATGCATGCAACATCCACCTGCATTAATTAATACCCCTCTCTGTATAATGTATAGAACATACTCCTGAATTAATGTCCCTCTATGTATAGAACAATCCTCCTCAATTTATACATTTCTCTGTATAATGTATATAACCTCCTCCTGCATTAATACCCCTCTCTGTATAATGTATAGAACATCCTCCTGCATTAATTAATGCCCCTCTCTGTATAGAACATCCTACTCAGTAGGACCTACTGCATTGGCATGTGGAGGGTGCAGAACTTCGGAATGCAATGCTTATCCAGCACAGGAGAGGGAACTTTTACTTAAACTATGCATCTCTGTGGGGGAGAGAGAGACAGGAATATAAAAGCAGGGGAGAGGGAAAATATTAACATAAATCGGTCTGAAAGCTCAGAGAAGAGATGTCTGGTGCATATTTATTT
This sequence comes from Leptobrachium leishanense, assembly GCA_009667805.1. Taxonomy (NCBI): domain Eukaryota; kingdom Metazoa; phylum Chordata; class Amphibia; order Anura; family Megophryidae; genus Leptobrachium; species Leptobrachium leishanense. The sequence goes on from CM019067.1 coordinate 17,580,008, forward strand.
TTATAATAAAATTAAGCACTTTAAATCCAGGGAAAACATTCAAATAAATCACACTGACAGCTCATAATAACAGAGTAACTGTGAGTTGGATACTAAATGTATCAGACGTAAAAAAAAAACTTTATAACAAGCAGTACTGGGAGAGCAGAGGGACTTTATATAAAATGTGTATTATAGATGAGGAAAGGGGGATAGTGCTCCTGGATAATATAAATTGTATCAGACCTAAGCCCCTATTATGCAGAGCAGGAGGGGAGATAACACACGTTTTATAAAGTCCCTCTCTTCTCCCAGCGCTGCTTGTTATAAAGGGGTTTTTACTATCAGCCCTCCTCTGTCATTAGCTTTCAGTGTGATTTATTTGAATGTTTTCCTTCTCCAGCTGCTTTTATCATCTTGTCTGCCTCATAGACATGCAAGGGTTAAGTAAAGGTTTCCTCTCCTGTGCTGGTTGTCTGTGCTGCGAGTGAGTATTCTGGAGCTCTACCACTGTCAGATTTTCAGGTAGGGATCGGGAAGGATTACGCATACAAATCTTTTCTGTAGCTTTGCGATGTTGCACTCTTCATTGCTGGTCTCCTTCACTCAATGTAATATCACAAAAAGGACAAACTAAAATGTAGTGCATTTTATTTTAGTTTCTTTAATTTCTTGTACTGAGCAGTTTCGTATCTCTTGAATCATACTAAAACTAAATTATCCCAAAATTCGGACTAAATCGTTTTAGTACTAAAACGAATGCACATGTCTAATATTTGAGCATATTTATTTATTACAGAGAGTCCCCAGCTCACACATGGATATATTGCCACCAGCTCACACATGTATATAATTGCCCCCAGCTCACACATGGATATAATTGCCCCCAGCTCACACATGGATATAATTGCCCCCAGCAGCTCACACATGGATATAATTGCCCTCAGCAGCTCATACATGGATATATTGCCCCAGCTCACACATGGATATAATTTCCCCCAGCTCACACATGGATATAATTGCCCCCAGCTCACACATGGATATAATTGTCACCAGCTCACTCATGGATATAATTGCCCCAGCTCACTCATGGATATAATTGCCCCCAGCAGCTCAATCATGGATATAATTGCCCCCAGTTTACACATGGATATAATTGCCCCAGCTCACACATGGATATAATTGCCCCCAGCTCACTCATGGATATAATTTCCCCCAGCTCAACGATGAGCAGTCCTGACCGACGGCGGGCCCCCTCTGACAGGTGGGCCCTCTCTGACATCATCAGAGGGGCCCCACCGGCAGCCATCTTGAAGTCCCTGCTCCCGGAGGCTGGGTCCATGTAGGCCCACCAGTGAGCAGGGACTTCAAGATGGCTGCCAGCGGGCCCCCTCTGATGATGTCAGAGAGGGCCCGCCAGTCCTCAGAGGAGGCCCGCCAGCGGTCAGGACTGCTCATCAGAGGGGGCCCGCCGGTGGCCATCTTGAGATCCCTGCTCACCGGCTGGGCCCCCCAGGCTGAGGTCCTGGTGCACCCGCACTGGCTGCACCGGTGGTAGTTCCGCCGACGGCTGATTAATGTCCGGCTGTGTTTAGTGGAAAGTTAACCAGAGCCAGGACTTGGTGTTAAGGGATTTTGCTTCTGCAGAATCCGTTAACACAAGCCAAAAAATAAAAAACAAATGAGATACTCGCCTCCTGTCCCGCGACTCTGTAACGATTGGCACCCACTTGGGCGATCGTGGTGGCTTGGAACAAGGAATGTAGCCCTTTAGGCAGACAAGCTGCTGACTAGATACAGGACAGGTTAATAATACAGATTCCGGGGCCAAGCAGAAACCAGACTGAGACACAAGCAGGGCCGGCGCAAATGTAAGGCGGCACAGGCGGCCGCCTAAGGGTGCTGGCCTGCTGCCAGGGCTAGGGGCGCAAAAATCCACCTCCTGGTCACTGATTTCTAAACAGACAAGAACGTTACCGCAATCTGTTCTGGCCTGGCTCATGCTGCATGTACGCTTGTGTGCTGTGCTGCCTGTTCGCAGGTGACTTCTTGAATTTTCACTCACACGCTGGCTGCGTGCGAGTGAGAGACGCTCTGCCAGACAGTGTGGGGAGTGCACTGTGATGACCTCTCTTCCTCTCCTCATGTCTCCGCCCCCTCCCATCAGTCACTTGCTCCCGCTCACTTCAGGACCATGCGCTTACTTGGGAGAGGCAGCTGGGCAGACTTGTCTCCTAGATTATATGCAAAGAGCAGCTGCTGATCCATTCCTCCTCACTTCCACTTCACTTTCAGTCTCCATTACACAGTATTGTAGTGCAGGAGGATATCTGGTGCCCTGTGCTACATGGGAGTGTCTGTGCATGCTGTGAAGATGGTAGTCTCTTGTTTAATAGCATTGTGAGGCAGACGCAGCCCAAGGTGAGAGGCTGGCATCCTCTGAATTCTAAAGACCCATCAGCAGGACTCTGTCTTCCCTCTCCTTCTTCCCCAGTCTGACCCCCACCCCCTCTCTCCTCTTTTCTCTCTCCTCTTCTCTCACCCTCTGACCCCCTTTTCTCTCCTCCCTCTTTTCCCCCTCTCTCTCCCTCTTTTCCCCTCCCCTCTCTATCTCCCTCTGACCCCTCTTTCCCTTTCTCCCTCTAACTTTCCCCCTCTCTCCCTTCCCCCTCTATTTCTCCCTTCCCACTCTCTCTCCCTTCCCCTCTCTTTCTCCTTCCCACTCTCTCTCCCTTCCCCCTCTATTTCTCCCTTCCCACTCTCTCTCCCTTTCCCCTCTCTTTCTCCCTTCCCACTCTCTCTCCCTTCCCCCTCTCTCTCCCTCCCCCTCTCTTTCTCCCTTCCCCCTCTCTCTCTCCCTCCCCCTCTCTTTCTCCCTTCCCCCTCTCTCCCTTCCCCCTCTCTTTCTCCCTTCCCCTCTCTCTCCCTTCCCCCTCTCTCTCCCTTCACCCTCTCTTTCTCCCTTAACCCTCTCTCTCTCCATTTCCCCTCGCTCTCCCTTCCCCTCTCTTTCTCCCTTCCCCTCTCTTTCTCCCTTCCCCTCTCTCTCTCCCTTCTCTCCTCTCTCCCTTCCCCTCTCTCTCTCCCTTCCCCCTCTCTCTCTCTCTCCCTTCCTTCTCTCTCTCCCTTCCCCCCTCTCTCTCTCCCTTCCCCCTCTCTCCCTCCCTTCCCTCTCTCTCCCTCGCCCTCCCCTCTCTCTCTCCCTTCCCCCCTCTCTCTCTCCCTTCCCCCTCTCTCCCTCCCTTCCCTCTCTCTCCCTCGCCCTCCCCTCTCTCTCTCCCCCTCTCCTCTTTTCACTTTACATACACACTGCACATTACTGTGTGTTCTATTGTCATGACGCTTAGTGCAGGGTGTGAAAATGGAATGGACTGTAGTGGCCTGGGGGGACACAAAAAAGTTTTTTGCCTAGGGTGCCAAAAGTGTTTGCACCGGCCCTGGACACAAGGGACAGAGGACCAGGAAGAAAAATAAAGGGATCCCTATGCTGGAAATAAATTCTATCTAAGAAACCCTCACAAAGATATACAGAGCCAGAGGAACAAGAAAAGCAAGGGTTAACAAGAAATACAGAAAGACTACACTAAAGAGGTCCTTGTATGTGGCCTCTGAGAATATACTAAACTAAGACAAACATGAAACATGAAACATATAAGAATGGTCATACAGGCAAAGGTTGGCAACAGATCAGCACACGAAAAACCAGGAGTAGGCAGGAAAGGATCGTCAGGAAACACAGCCGAGGTCAAAACCAGAATAAACTTGGACAGGAATGCTTTGCAGCAACGCTGGGAAGATGAACTGGACACAACCACCATAAAACTCCACAAATCGTCAATGAGGCTCTTTGCTGCTGGGATATACTGTATATAGGGAGTGGGTCTGTGTGATTGGGCCATGTGACCCCAGACCAGGAGGGGTTCATCACAACAGAACCCCAGATCAGCCCCTGACAGCACAGCCAAACACACAGGGAAGAACAGACATGGAGGCCCTTCACCATCAGGGGACGCAGCCAAAACCAGGGAAAATGTGACTGCATATCATTCACCCAGTGGAGACGGTCTGCAGAGCTTGATCTAGAAAGCCAGCAACTGGCAAATCCCTGCTCCCACCACCAGGGGGCAGAGCCGAGACGTAACAGGCTCCAACCACCTCCTCCGTCCGGTGGGAGCAGGGAAAGACTGGGGGAAAAAGTTCCTCAGTCTCGCCCTGCGTATCCCTACGCCGACTGGCCGGATCTCGCAAGGTGAGATCCGGCAGGTCATGTGACCGCCGGCGTCTAGCTCAATGGAGTCCTATGGACTCCCTCGAGTGGATGCTCGCGGCTGCACTCAGCGCTGCCGCAAGCATCCCAGGGCGTAGCGCGCGGTAACAATGAAGGCAGCATTTTTTGTGCCTGCATTGAAATCCCCCGTTAAAACGGGGGCGGTAGGGGGAAAACACGGGGATTGTAATGTAGCCCATACATAATAAAGGGTCTTAAAATATATTATATATATATATATATATATATATGTATAAACCCAGATATTCCACTTATTCCAGTGAAGCCTGTGGGATTCGCCTGTTTAAACCTGTTGCATTGAAAGACTGAAATCAGGGCAATTTGCTGCAATTTCAGTGCAATTCAGTGTCCTGTGAATGGACTGATTGTAAGTTCTCTGATTGTAAATTTTGGTGACGTTGAAACGCACTGAATTATGGAGAAAATAGTGAATGTGACATTTACTATTGTTTGGTGCAATTCGGTGGCAAGTACAAGCTTGTGAGGGCGGGGGATAGGTATGGCCCGGCTCTCTGCACTGGAAATAAACAGTTCTATCCTGTACACAACCGCATTAGCGCTGGGTCTTAGCGTTTCCCTCGCGCGCTAATTAATCTTGCACACTGATAACCACGAGCAAGGTGATTCGTCGGTGGGTCGTCAGGTGCTTCATTATAGCGGCTCGCGCTAGATTTTTCATGTAGCGTTGGCGTTTCAGCTCACACCAGGTGATAGGGCCCAATGAGGTATAAATGAAAGACATGTAGCTCCTCTGTGCAGGTATTCCAGTTCTCTCGGGATGATAAAGAAGCGAGCCGGGCTGACACAATTTAAAATCTTTGCCCTATATGTGTTTATCTTAATGAATCTTCGCGTGGCTGGCGAGCGGCGCTCTCTGCTCATTGTTCTGCATCTTGTCACTGTTTGCTCTCCCGGTGAAGTATCGATCAAGTTTTTCTCATCTCACGCTGTCATTTTTTTTCTTCTCAGACTCTTCATTTGATCTTTCCACATCTCTTGTGCACAATGAATAATTCACTCCCAGATCCAATATCTATATGTATATACAATATAATATAGTGCGGCTAGAATTACAGCTTAATCTTTCGAGTGCCAGAGGAACAGAGGAATAAGCAGCCTATTTCCAGTGGCGTGGCGCGCACAAGATTAAAGTGGCTGTCTCATCAGATAGATCCTGCACGCTGCATACCACTTCAAAGCCTGCAAAGACCTTGTGCCGGTAAAGGTAAAACCTGGCCAGCGCTCCTATTGTTAAAGCTAAGTGAAAGCCAGCGAGGTACCGGCACGCGCTAAAAGGGTATTAATTCCAGAGATATATACCTTTGTCTGTTTATAAATCGATGGTATGTCGCCACCTTAAAGGCGCAATCCTGCTGCGGTGCTCCGTCATCCCCTAAATAAATTCTATCTGCACCAACTGCCTCGCGATTCTCTTAAGGGGCTATTCAGAGAGGACTCGTTCGACACACTTCGGCAAAGTCAGCATTCACCAAAGGGTCCCCAAAGTGCGCCGAATCGACAAGATGAACACATAAGATAAAGCGCCGAATCGATCGGATAAAGCACCGAAAAACCTGCTGAATCGATCCGATAACCTCCTGAAAAACCGCCGAACACATCCGATAAAGAGCCAAATGCAACTGACGATCTGCCAAACAGACCGACGAATGCATTCGACCAGTCGCCGGACAGGGGTAAAAAAAATATTTAAAAATAGTGCATGGAAATAATGTATAAGGTCCTTCAAATAAAAATAAAAAGGTCTAATTTTTTTTTAAAAAAGCCATTTTGAAAAAAAATCTCGCAGAAAAAATCCTAAAAAATGGCTAAAGCAATCCTAAAAAAAGAATAAATAAAGAGACTTTTTGCTGCAGATTAAAATAATAATCGGTTTATTAGATATTGGATTAAAACGGGAATATTTTTAACATTGAAACCTATGGGATTCGCCTGATTAAACCTGTCGAATGAAACCACTGAACATCAGGGCATTTCACTGACATTTCTCTGCTGTTCAATGTGAATAGATTAACCATTGCTTCTCTATGGGGATTTCACTGCCGCCGAACAGCACCGTATTTCGCTGGCAATGCGCCAATATTTGGCAAACTTCCTGCTTTTTAAATAGCCGAAAGGCCACGAAATTGCACCGTATGGGGAAATTCACTGTTCAGTGCAAATTCGGTGCTCTTTGAATAACCCGGATAGGGTAAGGGCTATGGATAGGGTAAGGGCTACTAGTATAGGGATAGGGTTAGGGCTATGTATAGGGTAAGGAGCTAGTATAGGACAGGGTTATGGATAGGGTAAGGGGCTAGTATAGGGATAGGGTTAGGGCTATGGATAGGGTAAGGGGCTAGTATAGGGTTAGGGCTATGGATAGGGTAAGGGGCTAGTATAGGGATAGGGCTATGGATAGGGTAAGGGGCTAGTATAGGGATAGGGCTATGGATAGGGTAAGGGGCTAGTATAGGGATAGGGTAAGGGGCTAGTATAGGATAGGGCTATGGATAGGGTAAGGGGCTAGTATAGGGATAGGGTTAGGGCTATGGATAGGGTAAGGGGCTAGTATAGGGATAGGGTTATGGCTATGGATAGGGTAAGGGGCTAGTATAGGGATAGGGTTAGGTCTATGGATAGGGTAAGGGGCTAGTATAGGGATAGGGTTAGGGCTATGGATAGGGTAAGGGGCTAGTATAGGGATAGGGCTATGGAAGGGATAGGGTAAGGGGCTAGTATAGGGATAGGGTTAGGGCCATGGATAGGGTAAGGGGCTAGTATAGGGATAGGGCTATGGATAGGGTAAGGGGCTAGTGTAAGGAAAGGGTTAGGTTAAGAAGAAAAGAAAGGGACAGCGCTTCCTTCACACCTTATAGGTAGAAAATAAACAAAGACCCAGGAATAAATGCTTGCTGCAAATGTACTGTATATAGGGAGCATTCCAGGGAGGAATTCACAAATCTTCCATATTTGTCAATTGGTGTCACAATGTAGCCCAGAAATATAGAAAAAAGCAAAAAAAATAGCGTGATATAGTATAGCGATAAGAGAGTAAGTGAAAGGGGAGAACGTGCAGTCACAATATTCAAGAGCTACCCAGCTCTAATGGTTTTGGCTCACTGATTGTTTACGGCCATTCCATCTGTCACGACACGCCAGACCGTAATGAAGAAACAACCTCAAAGGATAACTGGAAGAATTTTCATAGCGTAATATGACCCCCGTATATATATATATATATATATATATACAGAAGAAAATGAGGCAGCTTACTCATCCTCTTATGTGCATTAGCCTAGCTCATGGGTAAAGACACATAAAGAGTTAACTGTAGGGCACAACTCTTTAAAAAGCCTTCTCACGGACAGGCATGGTGGGTAGATTGTCTCCCAGGAAACAAGAAGAACTCAAGGATAGGATCCAAAAGTTTTATTATAGCTGGTAATAAAAGAATAAAATAACAGCAAAACAAATATATAAGAGCCAAACGCGTTTCGCGCAACACGGCACTTCCTCAATAGCAAATAGCACATAAAAGAGGTTTTTTTTCGCTAGTGGGGCTAAAACGGGGACGCTAATGGGGAAAATCTGCCCTTGCAGGTTTCCCGGTAGCATCCCCATTTCAATACGACATTGCAGTGCACATGTGACCCCAGCACCTTTCCCCAGAATGCAGCGAGTATCTCCTCCTGGAGTCAATAGGACTCCATGGAGGTTTGCTTTTCTGGCCCGCGAGTTCATGCAGCACCGTGGAGGGAGACTGGGAACTATTTGTTCCCAGTCTAACTCTGCTCCCGGCGACAAGAAGCAGCGTATCGGGCCATCGTTCTTGCCTCGGGATCAGAGGCGAGTATTGGATTTATTGGTGGGGTTTAGGGGGTGCTACATGAGTTTGCAAATGCAGAATCCTGTGACGCCAGCAATTCAGTGTAGCTAAAATGTTGGCTCTTCGCATCCCTGTGGAAATTAGCGCTCGCACTTCGTAATACCTTAATTATCGAAACCCTAACACTTAACGCGCTAATCTTAAGTATAGGATGCGCAAAGTACAGTAAGCTCGCGCAAGCTCGTACATTCACCAATGCGCTAAGTGATTTCTTACAGATGCGTTAAAGTCACTTATGTTGACGGTAACGCTTGCATATCTGAGCGCTAACGTTAGCGTTAACTAGGGAATCGTGCTCTTAGTTTCATACTGTGACGGCGGAAATGTCAGAATTTACTGTTTTAAACATATGTTTCCAGACACGGCAGAACATCGCTGTTTTTTATAGACCGAACGCCCGAGGATGACCTTCATCCGAACAAAAAATTAGCATTATCTTTCCTGTTAGATACTTTTCATTTAACGCACATCCTGCGCCGCTCCTGCTGTTGTTTATGGTTCAGAATAGTGATTAAATTCACGCCGAGCTTTGTTTCCTCGCCTGAGGAACGTTTCCCGGTAACGCGGTGGTCTCCAGCTAAGCAGTCAATTCCAAAATTAGTTCCAATCCTTTTAACTGCGTCGTCCCGGCTAACAAAATCCTTTGCTTCTCATCTATTATTTTTTCCGCAGAAACACATGGCTGGCGGCAAGGCTTACCGATTGCAACCGGATACCGGCCCGGTTTGGGGGTGAACGTGCAACCAGACGCTTTGAAATTGGTTTTGTCACAGATTTAACGACACGTGATAAATTCCACCGTGTGAAATCGAAGCGGGGAAAAAAACGCTAAACGACTTTTTACCGTGTGATATTATAATCTGTGTTTATTATATTTTTGTATGTTTGTGTTCTGGGTCTTCACCCTGTGGTGGTTTGAACAATGGGTGGTGTTGTTGCCTTTTTTTCCGTCGAGGAAAGAAACGGTTTACGTGTTTTTTTTTTTTTACCTGCACGTTGACATTTTTGGTAACCCTGATCAGATATTTAGTTCCGGCGGTCACAGCGCAGTGATTAATCCGGTCGCGGAGCGCTGTGGCGTCCAAATTCATTCAATTTAATGAAAATCATGGCATGCAACGGGCAGAAGGTGGAGAATGCACCATCAGCACGCAGACATAGAAAACACGGGTACAGACGCCATGTAAAATACATGATATTAAACAGTAACAACAGTGTAAAAAAAACACAATAGAAAGGAATAGAAACGGAATTCATTATTATTATCATCCTTTATTTATATAGTGCCACATATTCGGCAGCGCTTTACTAGATCAGTGTACAAAGAGTTAATACATTAGAATATCACACATGGATAATACGGCCTGATTCAGGGGATCCTGTTCCCAAGGGAATTTACAATCTATGAGATGTACAAGTATTTTGTGAGGTCGGCGCATCCATATCGTTGGGTGTTTTGCCCAAGGACACTCGCTGGTGGCGTCTTCTGAGTGGGATCGAGTCGTCTTTCCATGATTGTAGAGCAGCGACCTGGTGGTTAGGTTGAAGCCGCTTCTCGTAAAGTCGAGACTTGCTTCTCCACAGTTGTATTGGAGGGATGTGTTGACTGGGATTGTGACTCGCTTCTCCACAGTCGAAGAGCAGAGACGTTACCACTGGACTCCACAGACAATATTGTGTGGTGGCGAGTATGTACCGTTAGGTGTCTTGCCCAAGGACACTTACTGGAGAGGTGCTTTAGCCGGGATTCCAAACTGGGTCTCCACGGTTATAGAGCTGTGATGTTACCTCTACTGCATCCAGCCAGTATACCACAAAAAGCAACTTAACCCTTAAGGAGCAGGGCAATGTGCCGTTTTTGCTCTGCCCAATAATTTTTTTTTATTATGATGTTACTCCCCTTTTCTCCCTCGCCGCACACTGCTCTTCCACCCCGGCTCAGCGTCTCCCAAACCCGGAAGTCCCTGAAGCTTTTCTACACAATTTGTGCGTCTTTGCAACTCGCATAGTTTAGGAATCGCAAATTGCGCAGCGCTACGGGACTTCCAAAAGTTTAGTACACATGTTCCGTAGCGCCTGCGCAGAGCGATGGATCAGAGCTGCACGCGCATGCACAGAGCTGACCCATTGCTGCCCCTCTGAGAAGAACGGTCGCTACCAGTGATTGGTCTCAGAGAGTGACGTCAGTCGCTCTCTGTGTGTGACATCGCTAGTGTCCGGCAGCCGGGAAATTCAAACATCCCAGCTGCTGGTGGCGCTGAGAAGGGTGGAGGAAACTCCTACACTTCACCCAGCGATTACACCCCATTGGTGGAACTGGGAGGAGGGGAATGGGGAGCACTCCTCACATCCTGACCACTTTACAGTATAAACATAATGTGATCAGGATGAGTAGAGCGTCCCATTAAAATATCTGAGGATGAGTTCTTCTGTGTTGCTTTTTGGCTCTAAACATTCTTTGAATGTGTCATTTTCAGTGTTTTACTGAATAACGCCACTTCCTCCATGCAGTGGGGGCACACAAGGACATACTATGTTGAAATAAATGCACCCCGATCCTGTAACGGTCATGGTTACCCAGAGGAGCAGGTGTAGGAGTTTTCATCACGTCCATGGAAGAACCAAAAGCAGAAGAGCCGCGCCTGAGTATAAACCCCGTTTAATTATAGATAAAGCTGGTAATCCTCCACGGCATTTACTGACAAATATTAAACACGAGCGTCCGCCTGCAATCCTCTCCTTAACAGAGCGCCAGGATAGAGATGTATGAGCCTACATAACTCTCAGATATTGTGCTCCGTGCCTTGATGAAGACGTACATGTCCAGTTGATGAGTCTGATAGCTGTTCTCTGCATGGCAGGAGGTAGAGGAGAGGAGGCTTTGTTGGAGAAGATGTATCTAGGTCACCTCAAGCTGGTTTCACGAGGAATGACCACTGTCCAGCAGCAACGTTCAATGTATAATTGTCACAAATCCCTCCGGAATATACAATACTGGTCCCTTTAGACAGTCCCTATCTATCCCTCTGATTCTTGAGTGGTCGGTAATCTGTCTCTCCTTAGGGACACAAACACAAATATACATAAACCACTAACAGAGACGTACAGATCGCACAAGTCAAATCACTCAGCACAGCAGGAAATAACTCCACGACAGGGCAATGAGCCGAATCGTGCCGCCTGCATTTAAACATGGCGGCTCCGTGTCATCATGCCGTGCCCCGCCTCCTGATTGCCCATGCGACCTGCTGAAGCCAGTGCAACTCCTGGCACCCGGCTGGTCAATGGCACTGCCGGGTGCCGGGGCCCCCCACGAACCCCAGATGTGACAATAATGGGGACATTGAGATTTGTGGGATATCATGGGGGCAATGTGATTTAAAGGAAATCATGTTGAGATCGTGATTTGTGGGATATCATGGTGGGATATTGTGGGGACATCATGATTTGTGGAATGTCATGGGACAGTGTGATTTGTGGGAAATTATGGGGACATCGTGATTTGTGGGATATCATAGGGTTGTCCGGAATTGGGGGATATGTTGGGGACATTGGGTTTTTGACAAAATGTGATGGGGAGGACATGGTGATTTGTCAATTATCTTGGGACATTGTGATTTGTAGGATTTCATGGTTACTTGGTGTCTTGTCAGATTATCTTGGGGACATTGTGATTAGTGGGATATCATGCGGCTATTGAGACTTCTGGAATATGATGAGACATTGGGATTTAACGATTTTCATGGGACATTGGAACTTGTGGGATTTCATGGGAACATTGGAATTTGTCAAACTATCACGGGGAATTCACGATATGTGGAATATTGTGTAGACACTTTAATTTGTTGGATATCATGAAGACATTATGTTTGTCAAAATACTGTGAGGGAATCATGTTTTGTGGGATAATATGATTTGTAGACATGTGCATTTCATTTTATTCCGAATACAAATTCAGATGAAAATCATCGTTTTCATTATTTTTTTTGTTTCTGAAAAACAAAAAATCAGCCGATCGAATTAACGAATGGGCCACAAAAATGAAATAACTCCTAAAAACCTAATACGAATCAAACCAAGAAACAAAATAACTCCTAAAAACCTAATACGAATCAACCCGAGAAACGAAATAACTCATAAAAAACTAATACGAATCAACCCGAGAAACGAAATAACTCATAAAAAACTAATATGAATCAACCCGAGAAACGAAATAACTCATAAACAAATAATAATACGAATCAACACGAGAAACGAAATAACTCATAAAAAACTAATACGAATCAACCCGAGAAGCAAAATAACTCATAAAAAACTAATATGAATCAACCCGAGAAACAAAATAACTCATAAAAAACTAATATGAATCAACCCGAGAAACAAAATTACTCATAAAAACCTAATATGAATCAACCCGAGAAACAAAATAACTCATAAAATCCTAATACGAATCAACCCAAGAAACAAAATAACTCATAAAAAACTAATATGAATCAACCCGAGAAACGAAATAACTCATAAAAAACTAATATGAATCAACCCGAGAAACGAAATAACTCATAAAAAACTAATATGAATCAACCCGAGAAACGAAATAACTCATAAAAAACTAATATGAATCAACCCGAGAAACGAAATAACTCATAAAAAACTAATACGAATCAACCCGAGAAACAAAATAACTCATAAAAAACTAATACGAATCAACCCGAGAAACAAAATAACTCATAAAATCCTAATACGAATCAACCCGAGAAACAAAATAACTCATAAAAAAATAATATGAATCAACCCGAGAAACGAAATAACTCATAAAAAAATAATATGAATCAACCCGAGAAACGAAATAACTCATAAAAAACTAATATGAATCAACCCGAGAAACGAAATAACTCATAAAAAACTAATACGAATCAACCCGAGAAACAAAATAACTCATAAAAAACTAATGTGAATACACCCGAGAAACGAAATAACTCAAAAAAACTAATACGAATCAACACGAGAAACGAAATAACTCATAAAAAACTAATATGAATCAACCCGAGAAACGAAATAACTCATAAAAAACTAATATGAATCAACCCGAGAAACGAAATAACTCATAAAAAACTAATATGAATCAACCCGAGAAACGAAATAACTCATAAAAAACTAATACGAATCAACCCGAGAAACAAAATAACTCATAAAAAACTAATACGAATCAACCCGAGAAACAAAATAACTCATAAAATCCTAATACGAATCAACCCGAGAAACAAAATAACTCATAAAAAAATAATATGAATCAACCCGAGAAACGAAATAACTCATAAAAAACTAATATGAATCAACCCGAGAAACGAAATAACTCATAAAAAACTAATACGAATCAACCCGAGAAACAAAATAACTCATAAAAAACTAATACGAATCAACACGAGAAACGAAATAACTCATAAAAAACTAATGTGAATACACCCGAGAAACGAAATAACTCAAAAAAACTAATACGAATCAACACGAGAAACGAAATAACTCATAAAAAACTAATATGAATCAACCCGAGAAACGAAATAACTCATAAAAAACTAATATGAATCAACCCGAGAAACGAAATAACTCATAAAAAACTAATACGAATCAACCCGAGAAACAAAATAACTCATAAAAAACTAATATGAATCAACACGAGAAACGAAATAACTCATAAAAAACTAATACGAATCAACCCGAGAAACGAAATAACTCATAAAAAAATAATATGAATCAACCCGAGAAACGAAATAACTCATAAAAAAATAATATGAATCAACCCGAGAAACGAAATAACTCATAAAAAACTAATACGAATCAACCCGAGAAACAAAATAACTCATAAAAAACTAATACGAATCAACACGAGAAACGAAATAACTCATAAAAAACTAATATGAATCAACCCGAGAAACGAAATAACTCATAAAAAACTAATATGAATCAACCCGAGAAACGAAATAACTCATAAAAAACTAATACGAATCAACCCGAGAAACAAAATAACTCATAAAAAAACTAATACGAATCAACCCGAGAAACGAAATAACTCATAAAAAACTAATATGAATCAACCCGAGAAACGAAATAACTCATAAAAAACTAATATGAATCAACCCGAGAAACGAAATAACTCATAAAAAACTAATACGAATCAACCCGAGAAACAAAATAACTCATAAAAAACTAATACGAATCAACACGAGAAACGAAATAACTCATAAAAAACTAATATGAATCAACACGAGAAACGAAATAACTCATAAAAAACTAATACGAATCAACCCGAGAAACAAAATAACTCATAAAAAAATAATAGGAATCAACCCGAGAAACGAAATAACTCATAAAAAAATAATATGAATCAACCCGAGAAACGAAATAACTCATAAAAAACTAATACGAATCAACCCGAGAAACAAAATAACTCATAAAAAACTAATACGAATCTACACGAGAAACGAAATAACTCATAAAAAACTAATACGAATCAACCCGAGAAACGAAATAACTCATAAAAAACTAATATGAATCAACCCGAGAAACAAAATAACTCATAAAAAAATAATATGAATCAACCCGAGAAACGAAATAACTCATAAAAAACTAATACGAATCAACCCGAGAAGCAAAATAACTCATAAAAAACTAATATGAATCAACCCGAGAAACAAAATAACTCATAAAAAACTAATACGAATCAACCCGAGAAACGAAATAACTCATAAAAAACTAATATGAATCAACCCGAGAAACAAAATAACTCATAAAAAAATAATATGAATCAACCCGAGAAACGAAATAACTCATAAAAAACTAATATGAATCAACCCGAGAAACGAAATAACTCATAAAAAACTAATACGAATCAACCCGAGAAACGAAATAACTCATAAAAAACTAATACGAATCAACCCGAGAAACGAAATAACTCATAAAAAACTAATACGAATCAACCAGAGAAGCAAAATAACTCATAAAAACCTAATACGAATCAACCCATAAAATGAAAGCCGTCCGTCCGAAATTTCGGAACGGTCCAAAAATACGAATCGCGGTAGCATAACGAAAACAATGAAATATAAGAACGAAAAATGATTAAAAAATGATCCGAAACCAATAAAAAAACAGCAAAAATATCCAAAACAAAACAAACAGCCGTGCACAAGTGTAGTGATTTGTGGTATTTCATGGGGAGTTAAGGGCTATTCAGAGAGCGCTGAAATGTCACCGACATTCCGGTGCTCTCTTGTTCCTTGCACTTCGGTGAATCAAAGTTCCCCAAAATTCAGCATTCACCGCAGAGTCCCAGGAGTGCAGGGAAAGCCTGCCACAAACCGGCCGCAATCCCACCACAATCCTACCGAAAACCCGCTGAAACCGCTGGGAAAACCACACCGAAGATGCTGGAAAAAGCCGGCATGCTGAACGAAAATGTCTGGAATTTATATATAAGATCCTATGAATTACAATAAAAAGGTCTGTTACAGAAAAAGCACTTTAAAAATTTTTGCCAGAAAAATCCAGAAAATGCCTAAAAGATCCTTAAAAATCTATAAATAAAGAGACTTTTTGCTGCAGAATATAATATTAAATGGTTTATTAGATATTGAATTAAAACGGGAATATTTCTAACATTGAAGCCTATGGGATTCGCCTGATTAAACCTGCCGAATCAGACCACAGAACAGCAGGGCACTTCGGCAACTTTTCTCTGCTGTTCGGTGTCTGTGAATAGATTAACCATTGCTTCTCTATGAGGGATTTCACTGCCACCGAACAGGCAAAGTACGTGCAGGCAATTCACCAAAATGTGGCAATCTGCCTGCTCCCTGAATAGTCGAATGGCCAAGAAATATCACTGTGTGCTGAATTTCAGTGTCTGGTTACATTTTGGTGACATTTCGGACCTCTCTGAATGACCCATATAGTGATTCCTGGGATATCACATGAACTGTAGCTGCCGAACCTTAATAGTCAGCTGCACCTGTTCTAGAATAAATAAATATTTTGGAAACTTGTATTTAATAAAAATACAGTCTGCAAGTAAAATCAGTGAATGCATTTCAAGGTATAACATGTTTTTTTTTTTCGAATTGTAATAATCTGTTTTTGTTCACTCAAACACTTACCATTCCCAGGACTAACACACTGACACTGTTATATATATATATATATTATATATATATATATATATATTAACTCCATCCTCTTCAGTTTCCTTTGTGTAATGTTACTTTCTGCGATTTCAATCTCTGCAAACAAACAGCACAGCGCCATGTATCGTATTTCTCTGATATCTTTAATAAGTTACACTTTTGTATCTATTAACACATTCTGACACAAAGTGCTGTGTTTACTTTCCGTTAGAACAAAGTTGGAAATCTCGCCCGTTTCGTTTGTTTGGCTGGTTTTAAGTTTTGATTATCATTCCTTGTAGAGTAAATGAGCTGCGATGTTGTTGAAGGTGACTGACTGGAGTAAAACATGCGAAACGAGGTGTTAAAAGCCATTATTGCTTTTATCTTACCAGACACGCTCTCGTGTGTTCACAGACGCCCTGAATGCCTCGTAAATATTAAAAAACAATTAGTTACTTGCTGTCACATTGATTTTCGTTGCTAATTTCCTGTGTTGATCAAGACGGATGCTCACATAGGGGCTTATTCACAGAGCACCGAAATGACACCGACATTTCAGTGAACTCTCGTTCCCTGTACTTCAGGGAATCAAATTTCCCCAATTTCCCCAACCTGCGGTGAATTCAGCATTCACCGCAGGGTCCCAGGAGTGCAGGGAAAAGCCGTCGCAAACCCACCGAACACCT
Organism: Leptobrachium leishanense; assembly: GCA_009667805.1. NCBI lineage: Eukaryota > Metazoa > Chordata > Amphibia > Anura > Megophryidae > Leptobrachium > Leptobrachium leishanense. The sequence goes on from CM019067.1 coordinate 17,597,006, forward strand.
GCCAAACACCCGCCGGACCTCTCTCCCTCCCGATCGGCTTGGACCACGTCGAAAAGGCAGGCGCCGCTTTGAAGCGCACAGCCAGCCCTTCTAAGCGGTGGCTGTCTTTAACCCCTTGGGGGCTGGATCGTGATTCTGCACCAACAGGCGCCGGATGTATTTTTTTTAGACACGTGTAGCGCTCACTCCCAGAGGAGCCGCTGAATTAACCTCGGGTTAGTCTAACCACACTAGGGAATAAATATACACCAGCACTGTTGTGGATTTTATAGATTATATACTTTACTGATCCAAATTAAGGATGAGCTGTTCGGGTTCGGACGGTTTGGAGTTCGACCCGAACTTTGGCAGTCGAAAGTTCGCAAATTTCGAACTTTTTGGGTGTGTTCGGTTCGAGTTCGAAAAAAAAAAAGGAAATTTTGAAAAAAGTATAGAAAATGCTTAAAAAAATACTAGAAAATCTAGAAAAAAAAGAGACTCTTTACTGCAGAATATTATAAGCAAGGGTTTATTAGATATTGAATTAAAAACTAATGTGTACGTGGAAAGATTATCAACTCTAAATGACCTCTGTTCACAAACGGGCATAACACCAGGTGTTTTTAGTCTGGTAATCAATTTGATACATTGTACACTATACTGAGATGGGTGGTGTCTGCTTCTGATTGAGATTTGAGAATTAATTCCCTAAACATCCTAATATGCTGCATTTAACCCTTTCGCTGCTGAGGCTGTCACACCTCTGTGCTGAGGTCATTTTTACCGCTTTCGCTCATCATGTTTAACCGCGTTTTGTAGCCAAATTTTGATATATGACCCAGACATATCATATATCGTTCTTTCCAGCAGACTTGGCAGATTCATAATATGTCATTATTATATGTATACGTTATGTCACGTCTGTATATTTTAACAAAAAATGCAATAAAATTTGAATTTTCAATAATTTATTATGTGTAAAGAGTTTTTTTTCACACTTTAACATGCGATCGTTTGCGGTTATATTTTGTATGGGGTGCGCTTGTTAAAAAAATTAGAAATGTGGTCTCGTTACATTTTTTTTGGGGGAAATTTTTTCTTTTTTTAACCACTTCCATGCGGAGGACGCGCTCAGCGCGTCCTCCATTTGGGGTCAGCGTTCGGCCGGGTTCCGGCCGATCGCTGGCCCCCCTGGTGCGGGCTGGCATCCTCGATGTCAGCCCAGCATCCGGAACAGCCGCCGATGAAATTAGGTGTCATCGCGGCGGCGCGATGACACCTAATTCAGGCGCCCCCCCGCATGTGCGGAGGAGGCGCCTGAAAGGGAGGGGGGGAGGTCCTTCGGACCTCTCTCCCTCCCGATCAGCGGCGTTGCGGGGGTTAACCCAGGCACCATTTGGAAGGGCACAGCCTGCCCTTCCAAATGGTGCCTGGCATTAACTCCTGGGGAACTGGATCGCGAATCAGCGCTGAAAAGCGCCGGTTCGTGATCCTTTCCCGGAGCTGGCCGACATCTTGGATGTCGGCCAAGCCTCCGGGAACTCCCCCTGAGGACTGGCGTCATCGTGCATAGCACGATGACGCCAGTCCTAGAGTTAACCCCTAACTGCCACCAACGGTGGAGATAGGGAGTTCCAATGAACTCCCTATCTCCCGATCCGTGGGAGCTAGGGGTTAAAGTTTGGTATGGTTGGATCGGCCAGAGCATGGCCGTTCCAACGATACCAAACACGAAAGTGAAAAAAGTTTTTTAAAAAAAATTAAAATTAAAAATAAAAATATATTTAAAAAAAAATTATAAAAAAAAAACAAAACATTTTTTTTCTTTTTTTTGGTTCGTTAATGCAGCAATATTGTTCCCATTTCAATTATAATGTGAACAATGATGCTGCACTAACGATTTTTGTATGCGGTGCGTTTGTTAAAAATCGTGTAATTTTCCCCCAAAAAAAATGTAACGAGACACCATCTCTAATTTTTTTAACAAGCGCACCCCATACAAAATATAACCGCAATTGCTCGCATGTTAAAATGTGAAAAAAAAACACTTTACACATTGTAAATTATTGAAAATACATATTTTATTGCATTTTTTGTTATAATATACAGACAGGTCATGACGTATACATATAATAATGACATATTATGAATCTACCGAGTCTGACGGAAAGAACGATATATAATATGTCTGGGTCATATACTAAAATAAGCTTTCAAAACACGTTTAAACATGATGAGCAAAACCGGTAAAAATGACCTCAGCACAGAGGTGTGAAAAGCCTCAGCAGCGAAAGGATTAACAAAAGCACCGCATACAAAAATCGTTAGTGCAGCATTATTGTTCACATTATAATTGAAATGGGAACAATATTGCTGCATTAACAAAACAAAAACAAAAAAAAACTTGTTTATTTTGTTTTAGAATTTTTTTTAAAATATTTTTTTTGGATTTTTTTTGGCCGATCCAACAATATCAAACATTAACCCCTAGCTGCCACGGATCGGGAGATAGTGGGTTCATTGGAACCCCCTATCTCCACCATTGGTGGCAGCTAGGGGTTAACTCCAGGACTGGCGTCGTCGTGCTATGCACGACGACGCCAGTCCTCAGGGGGAGTTCCTGGAGGATTGGCCGACATCCAAGATGTTGGCCAGCTCCAGGAGAGGATCACGATCCGGCGCTTTTCAGCACCGATTCGTGATCCGGCTCCCCAGGGGTTAATCACAGCCACCGTTTGGAAGGGCAGGCTGTGCCCTTCCAAACGGTGCCTGGATTAACCCTCTGCCCCCCTCCCTTTCAGGTGCTTCCTCCGCACATGCGATGGGGCGCCTGAATTAGATGTCATCGCGCCGCCGCGATGACATCTAGTTGCTCCGCCGGGGTCCCGGAGTGCTGGGCAGACATCCAAGATGTCAGCCCGCACCGGGGGCGCAGCAATCTGCCGGAATCCGGCGGATTGCTGCCTCCTGTGCATGGACGCGCTGAGCGCGTCCATAGCACAGGAGAACCACTTGGCTGGACGCGCTGAGCGCGTCCATAGCAGCCAAGTGGTTAACTGGTGTTTGAAAAAAATTCAAAATAACATCTAAGGCTAGGGTCAGATGAGCGCATTTTGTACGGACTGTGCGTCCGTGCAGTACGGACGTACTTACTGACTGACGACAAGGTAGTGGTCACACAGTCCGTTTTTTTCACTGACGTATTTTTTGACTGATGTAGCAGGGAAAATAAATTAAAATGAAAAAACATTCTGTCCGTCAAAAATGCTGGATGTATAAATGCAGTCCATCTGACCTCGTTTCATCACTCACATACAAAGCTACACGGACGTTGCACACTTCGCACGTCCGTTCTAGCAGTATTACGTTCTTGCCTAACCTGCGTCCGTTTGCTGCGTCCGCCATGCATCCGCACTTCCGTGCAGACGTACTTAGTGTGTGGGGCTCCATTGGTCAGAACGCTATGCTGCCACGGACGTACAAATGTGCGGCAACATGGACGTGATAACTGCGCTCGTCTGACCCCAGCCTTAAGCAATGTTATTTTTCACCTTGGGATTAAACATTCACAGGGTTATTCAGAGAGCGGTGAAAAGCAGGAGAATAACTGGAGAATTGAAAATTCTAGGTCAAAATAGCCAAACCAGAAAAATTCTCCCATTTAACTCACTTTCCAAATTGGCTATTTGGTCTAGATTGTTCTCTTCTCCTGCCAGTTCTCCTGGCTTTCACCTCTCTCTCAGGGTTGTTCAGAGAAAGGTGAAAACCAGGAGAATGGCAGGAAAAGATAACAATTTGGACCAAATAGCCGATTTGGAAAGTGAGATAAGGCTAGGGTCAGACTAACGCATTTTTCACAGCGACAGAAAAGTGCGTCCGAACGCATTGCCGTATTTTTTCACGGAATGCGCGAAAACGGTCATACGATGCGCATTTTTGTGCGTGATTTTTTACGGATCCAAACCAGGAAACTTTGGGTGTCTGGACGTTATGTTGGCCGGACATGAGCAGGGTCTGAAGTCTCCAAATCACGCACACACGCCGCTAGCGGATGCAGCGCATTCTGTACGTCCATACTAGCGGTTCTGCGTTCTCGAAAAAATGCGTTCATTTTCCACTTGCGTTGCGCAGCCGGACCTTCGTGCGACCGTACTTCGTATATTGGCCGTCATTGCCCGTCATTTGCTGCTAGTGTGGCCGTGATTAAGTGCGCCTAAACGCATGTTAAAAATTCGCTAGTCTGACCCTAGCCTAGACTAGAATTTTTCTGGTTTGGCTATTTTGACCTAGAATTTTCTCTCCAGTCATTCTCCTGCTCTTCACCGCTCTCTGAATAACCCTGACTGGTTATTCAGAGAAAGGTGAAACTCAGGAGAATGACTGAAGAGAAAATTCTAGGTCAAAATAGCCAAACCAGAAAAATTCTCCCATTTATCTCACTTTCCAAATCGGCTATTTGGTCTAGAATTTTCCTTTTTCCAGTCATTCTCCTGCTTGTCACTGCCAAAAAATCAATAAACTTTTTCTGCGTGTCCAAAAATGTCTCCTCTTTTCATACAGACTGCCACCCCAAGCAGTTGTTTATGGATAGATTAAAGGAAAAGCATTTACCGTCATTTGAAATGTCATTTTTGGGTTTTTACATATTTTTATACATCCTAGAAATCCGCCACTTCACGGGCAGGTTATGGGGACCTCCTAGGCACGATATTTGAAGTAATTTTTAGTTTTTATTTTTAACCCTTATTTCATGGAAAACTCACTGTCCCTTTAAAAACGTTTTTTTTTTAACTTTTTGTCCTTGTTTCCTGTCTCCCAGGGCACTACCCGGACCCCCATACACCTTTTATGGCAAATATCTAGCATATATGCCCTCTTGGAGGGCACTCTAAAAACCGAATTTTCAGCCCTATTGACTTGTATCGTGTTCGAGTTCGGGTTCGGGTTCGGATCCGAACATTTGGAAAGTTCGGCTTCGGCTTCGAACCGAACTCGGGGAGTGTTCGCTCATCCCTAATCCCAATAAAGTGGCATATATAATGTAGATACGGTATATGAACGACAGGATTTCGTAATGCGGGAAAAAAACGAGGCGGCAAAAGAAAAAGATTAACCCCTTAGGCTAGGGACAGATGAGCGCATTTTCTGCAGCCACCGTCAAAATGTACGTCGATGCGTGCGCACGCATTTTTTCACGGAATACGCTTAAGTGGTCAGACGATGCGCAATTCTGGACGTATTTCATGACGGTGGGGTAAAAAGAAGTCTAGGGAAATCCGGCTGTTTGAACGTTATGTTGGCCGCACACTAGCAGCGTCTGACGTCTCCTAATCACGCACACACGCTGCTATGCGGCCGCAGCGCACTTTGTACGTCAGTAGCAGCGGTTTCACGTTCTGATAAAAATGCGTTCATTTGCTGGTTGCGTGGTGTCGGCGCACTTTCGTACGCACGTACTGCGTATATTGGCCGTCATTGGCCGTTATGTGCTGCTACTGCCGCCGTGATTTAGTGCGCCTGCACGCGCGTTCCGACTGCCCCACTCTGACCCTAGCCTTAGTTCTGGAGTGTAAGTCCCGTGAATGTAATGTCTCAAAATGTTTCTTTAAAACACTTGGGAATTAAGGTGATCTGTGTCTCGTCATACATACAGTACCACGCTGTAATTTGGGGCTCACTAATTTCTTTAAAACACTTGTGAATTAAGGTGATCTGTGTCTCGTCACACAGCCAGCAATTTTTTTTGGGGGCTCACTAATTTCTTTTAAGCACTTGGGAATTAAGGTGATCTGTGTCTCGTCATATAAACAGTACCACGCTGTATTTTGGGGCTCACTAATTTCTTTAAAACATTTGTGAATTAAGATTATCTGTGTCTTGTCACACAAACAGTACCACGCATTATTTTGGGGCTCACTAATTTCTTTAAAACATTTGTGAATTGAGGTGATCTGTCTCTTGTCACTGGCTGCCAGCTATCAGTGTGTCTCACTGAGTTATACCAGAGTTATTTAAATCTTTATAACAGAGTTGAATCAGAGTTCTGTATATATTAATCTATATATCACTCACCATGTCTAAAGAACAAAAAGGACTGGCAGACGCTCCCAGACACAGATAAGAGGGCCAGCAGCCCCTGTGTCGGGAGGCTGTGCCTCTGGTCGTGGTGGACGTGGTGCATCCTCTGCAGGGGCACGCTTGTCCTTTCTTACTGGTGCTGGCCGTCTTCTTAAGCAGCAGCAACATACAGAGGATTTGGTGGATTGGCTAACCAGGCCATCCTCATCCTCCGAGTCCTCTGCCAGCCAGGCTTCTAGTGCTTTACAGTCCACCTCAGCTGCCAAAGCATTTAATGCAGCCTCCATGTCCACAGCTACTCCTGCCGTAGCCTCGCTATCACACACGGAGGAGTCAGCTGAATTGTTTGACTACAATGAGAGTGACATGCTGCTTGAGGATGCGCAGCAAGTACAGTGCTCTGATTTAATCTCTGAGGTTGAGCAAGGGAGTATAATCAACCTAGAGGAAGGGGGTGCCAGTGATGACACACAAATAACTGGCACTCATGTTGCCCCAGCAGCTGCAGCATACTGCCAAGTTGGCTCCAGTGACGAGGAGATAGGGGGTGAAGATGACATTGATGATGATGAGGTCACTGACTCCACCTGGGTGCCAGTTCGAACTGAGGAATCAAGTGAGTGAGGAGGAGGAGGAGGAGGAGGAGGCACAGCAAACACGAGGCACAACATCCTCTGTGACCAACCGTAGCACTAGCCAGTCCAAGGCATCACATGTCAGAGCTGCTCCGGTGCAGAGCGCTGTTGTCTCAAAGAATACATGCAGGAACTCTGCTGTCTGGGAGTTCTTTAAGAAATGTGCAGCAGACCCCACCGTTGCTATTTGTAATCTATGTCAGAGGAGGCTGAAGCGTGGGATAAACAACGGACACTTGGGTAACACATGCTTGAGGCGACATATGAACAAGTGCCACACATCCCGTTGGGGCAAAACTTTGCGTAGTTCCTCCTCCTCCTCATCTGTCTCATACCCACCCCCTCTGAGCCATTCAGGGCTGAGCTGTCAATCACACAGCCTGGATGTTTAATCCCTCCCATGAAAGGAAAATACCATGGCTACCTCTATGAGAAGAGCAGGCAAATTAGGAGCTACAAAAACTTCCAAATTTAAAAATTCCACTGAAAGCTGTAAAATAAAACAGTCTGCTGGATTAATTAGGCTACACTAAAACACATATAAAAAATCTCTGTAACAGATGGCGAATGCACTTTAATTGTGCTACGAGTGGAGTGCGATGGTCTCCATTGCTTTTCTTTGTTACTGACGATGTACTTTTTGTCAAAACAACCTCCCTTTCCTCATATGAGTTAACTGGAATAAACAACGTTTTTAATTAAGCTAATATTTAAGACGGAGGTTTGAGTCACGACGCGTCTCTGAGTTAGAATGCATGCTATGGCTGCGAAACGCGCACTGAAGAACAGACAATGACATAACAGGCGGCAAAGCTACTGTCTGTATCAATGGTTCGTTTGCAGAGGGAATGATATTTCAGATGCCACAACCTTGACTGTGAATTGATCTTCTCTGTAGGATTGTGTGTCTGCAATACACGATATTCACATGAGATACGGGGGCACTTAATATTCTGTTCTACCATGGTAATATGTGTTGCGTTCCATGAAGCAAACCACCGCTCGTCCCCAGAAAGACAAGACACACAGCACAAGGGATCCAAGTCCTGAAATAGTAACTATCATAAACATTCAGTTTCAGCACATTGTAAGGATTTACCCCAATTTTCTTTTAAGGGATTACATTTTGAAGGTATAGAGTCAGTGTTGTCACATTGGAGAGGTGGACATTTGGAGGCTAGTTTGGGTCATAAAGAGACCTTTTGGGTCCACCAGTTAGGAACATTAACACCTAATGGTCTAAATATTGATATGGATTTGCACCTTTTTTGTGAAGGGAATAAAAAATGGGGAATTGACACATGGTGGTGGAAGAAACAATGATTTTAAGAAGATTTGTGAAATGCGATTCTGTGGTAGAGTGCAGGCCAGATACCTAAATATAAAAAATCATTTTATTTTTAATTAATTATTTTTATATATTTATCTGTATTAAATACATTTTATGTATTTTTTATTTATTTATATATATATATATATATATACAGTATATATATATATATAGCAATCCGTGCATAAGAATTACGCACGGATTGCTATATTGGCCAGGTGCGGCACCGGGCGTTGGATCAAGGTTTTCCGAGTGCAGAAACCAGCGGTTCGTATATATGTATATATATATATATATTTATTACGGTATTTTTTTACATAATTTTGTATTATATATATACATACTGTATGTACAGTTGCAAGAAAAAGTATGTGAACCCTTTGGGATTACGTGGAGTTTTGCATGAATTGGTCATAAAATGTGCTCTGATCTTCATCTAAGTCACAACAATTTGAAAAACACAGTCTGCTTAAAATAATACAACACAAACATGATATGTTTTCATGTGTTTATTGAACAGAACATGTAAACATTCACAGTGCAGGGTGGAAAAAGTATGTGAACCCCTAGCCTAATGACTTCTCCAAGAGCTAATTGGAGCCAGGAGTGAGCCAACCTTGAGTCCAATCAGTGTGATATTATTGGATGTGTTGCTGAAAGCTGTCCTGCCCTTTAAAAACACACACCAGTTTTGGGTTTACTGGTTTCAAGAAGCACTGCCTGATGTGAACAATGCCTCGCAGAAAAGAGCTCTCAGAAGACCTACGATCAAGAATTGTTGACTTGCATGAAGCTGGAAAGGGTTACAAAAGTATCTCCAAAAGCCTTGATGTTCATGTGTCCACAGTAAGATAGACTGTCTACAAATGGAGAAAGTTCAGCACTGTTGCTACTCTCCCTAGGCGTGGTCGTCCTGTAAAGATGACTGCAAGAGCATAGCGCAGAATGCTTAATGAGGTAAAGAAGAATCCTGGAGTGTCAGCTAAAGACTTACAGAAATCTCTGGCACATGCTAACATTTTTGTTGACACATATACAATAAGGAAAACATTAAACAAGAATGGAGTACATGGGAGGACACCACGGAGGAAGCCATTGCTGTCCAGAAAGAATATTGCAGCACGTTTGAAGTTTGCAAAAGAGCACCTGGATGTTCCACAGCACTACTGGCAAAATATTCTGTGGACAGATGAAACCATAATTGAGTTGTTTGGAAAAAACACACAACACTATGTGGGAGAAAAAAAGGCACAGCACACGAACATCAAAACCTCATCCCCACTGTAAAACATGGCGGAGGGAGCATCATGTTTTGGGGCTGCTTTGCTGCCTCAGGGCCTGGACGGATTGTTGTCATTGATGGAAAAATGAATTCCAGAGTTTATCAAGACATTTTGCAAGAAAACATAAGACCATCTGTCCGCCAACTGAAGCTCCGCAGAGAATGGGTGATGCAATAGGATAATGACCCAAAGCATACAAGTAATTCAACAAAAGAATGGCTTCAACAAAACAAAATACACCTTCTGAAGTGGCCCAGTTAGAGTCCTGACCTCCACCCGATTGAAATGCTGTGGCATGACCTTAAGAGAGTGATTCACACCAGACATCCCAAGAATATTGCTACACTGAAACAGTTTTGTGAAGAGGAGTGGTCCAGAATTACTCCAGATCGTTGTGCATGTCTGATCTGCAACTACAGGAAACGTTTGGTTGAGGTTATTGCTGCCAAAGGAGGGTACACAAGTTATTAAGTCCAAAGGTTCACATACTTTTTCCACCCTGCACTGTGAATGTTTACACGTTCTGTTCAATAAGACATGAAAACATATAATGTTTGTGTTGTATTATTTTAAGCAGACTGTGTTTTTCAAATTGTTGTGACTTAGATGAAGATCAGAGCACATTTTATTACCAATTCATGCAAAACTCCATGTAATCCCAAAGGGTTCACATACTTTTTCTTGCCACTGTACTCTCTCATATATATATATATTTATATATATATATATATAGTACATACAGTATATACAGTTGTGTTCAAAATTATTCAACCCCCACTGAAATTGAGTGTTTTGGCCAGTTTGACATTGATTTTGATCATTCAGTCATCTTGCTTACAATTAAATCAAAGAGGCACGTGTAGGTCAGACAAATATAACATAACATTTATAATGAAATAAGCACAAATGTCTTTTCTGTGCTCACATCATTATCAGTTTTATTCAACCCCCAAGTGACATTCAATCTTAGTACTTAGTACAACATCCTTTTACAGTTATAACAGCTTTTAAACGTGAAGCATAGCTTGACACAAGTGTCTTGCAGCGATCTACGGGTATCTTCGCCCATTCGTCATGGGCAAAAGCCTCCAGTTCAGTCACATTCTTAGGCTTGCGCACTGCAACTGCTTTCTTTAAGTCCCACCAGAGGTTCTCAATCGGATTTAAGTCAGGTGACTGCGATGGCCACTCTAAAATGTTCCAGCCTTTAATCTGCAACCATGCTCTAGTGGACTTGGAGGTATGCTTGGGATCATTGTCCTGTTGAAAGGTCCAACATCTCCCAAGCCTCAGGTTTGTGACGGACTGCATCACATTGTCATCCAATATCTCCTGGTACTGAAGAGAATTCATGGTACCTTGCACACGCTGAAGCTTCCCTGTACCTGCAGAAGCAAAACAGCTCCAAAGCATCATTGACCCCCCGCCATGCTTCACAGTAGGCAAGGTGTTCTTTTCTTCATAGGCCTTGTTCTTCCTCCTCCAAACATAGCGTTGATCCATGGGCCCAAACAGTTCTAATTTTGTTTCATCAGTCCACAGAACACTATCCCAAAACTTCTGTGGTTTGTCCACATGACGTTTGGCATACTGCAGTCGACTCTTCTTATTCTTTGGAGACAGCAAGGGGGTGCGCCTGGGAGTTCTGGCATGGAGGCCTTCATTACGCAGTGTGCGCCGTATTGTCTGAGCTGAAACTTCAGTACCCACATCTGACAAATCTTTTCTCAGTTCCTCAGCAGTCACACGGGGACTTTTCTCCACTCTACGCTTCAGGTAGCGCACAGCAGTCGAAGTCAGCATCTTCTTTCTGCCACGACCATGTAGCGTTTCAACAGTGCCCTTTGCCTTGAATTTGCGAATGATGATTCCTATGGTCTCTCTTGGTATGTTTAACATCTTTGCAATCTTCTTATAGCCATTGCCCTTCCTGTGAAGAGTAATCACCTCTTCTCTTGTCTTCCTGGACCATTCTCTTGACTTCACCATGTTTGTAACCACACCAGTAAATGTCTAGAAGGAGCTGAGTATCACAGTCATTTTAAAGCTGCCTAATTGGTGCTTATTATGCTTTATTGCTGCTCCGTGACATCCACAGGTGTTTTCAATATCTGATTGAAAACACTTGAATGAACCTCTGTTCTTCAGAGTGGTAGTCTTTAAGGGGTTGAATAATTATGTCAATGAAGAATTCACAAAAGAAACATTTACTACTGTATTACAAAACCAATTGATGTCATTTTAGTTGCATATGGTTCTTTAAAAAGTCCTTGTAGGATTTCATTCTGAATACAATTACAAATGTCACTAAATTCCCTAAAACCCTTTACAGCATTGGGGGTTGAATCATTTTGAACACAACTGTATATATATATATATATATAATACAAAATTATGTAAAAAAATACCAAAATAAATATATATATATAGTACATACAGTATATATATAATACAAAATTATGTAAAAAAAATGCCTGACAAAATATTTGAAATATATATACAGTTGTGTTCAAAATTATTCAACCCCCACTGAAATTGAGTGTTTTGGCCAGTTTGACATTGATTTTGATCATTCAGTCATCTTGCTTACAATTAAATCAAAGAGGCACGTGTAGGTCAGACAAATATAACATAACATTTATAATGAAATAAGCACAAATGTCTTTTCTGTGCTCACATCATTATCAGTTTTATTCAACCCCCAAGTGACATTCAATCTTAGTACTTAGTACAACATCCTTTTACAGTTATAACAGCTTTTAAACGTGAAGCATAGCTTGACACAAGTGTCTTGCAGCGATCTACGGGTATCTTCGCCCATTCGTCATGGGCAAAAGCCTCCAGTTCAGTCACATTCTTAGGCTTGCGCACTGCAACTGCTTTCTTTAAGTCCCACCAGAGGTTCTCAATCGGATTTAAGTCAGGTGACTGCGATGGCCACTCCAAAATGTTCCAGCCTTTAATCTGCAACCATGCTCTAGTGGACTTGGAGGTATGCTTGGGATCATTGTCCTGTTGAAAGGTCCAACGTCTCCCAAGCCTCAGGTTTGTGACAGACTGCATCACATTGTCATCCAATATCTCCTGGTACTGAAGAGAATTCATGGTACCTTGCACACGCTGAAGCTTCCCTGTACCTGCAGAAGCAAAACAGCCCCAAAGCATGATTGACCCCCGCCATGCTTCACAGTAGGCAAGGTGTTCTTTTCTTCATAGGCCTTGTTCTTCCTCCTCCAAACATAGCGTTGATCCATGGGCCCAAACAGTTCTAATTTTGTTTCATCAGTCCACAGAACACTATCCCAAAACTTCTGTGGTTTGTCCACATGACTTTTGGCATACTGCAGTCGACTCTTCTTATTTTTTGGAGACAGCAAGGGGGTGCGCCTGGGAGTTCTGGCATGGAGGCCTTCATTACGCAGTGTGCGCCGTATTGTCTGAGCTGAAACTTCAGTACCCACATCTGACAAATCTTTTCTCAGTTCCTCAGCAGTCACACGGGGACTTTTCTCCACTCTACGCTTCAGGTAGCGCACAGCAGTCGAAGTCAGCATCTACTTTCTGCCACGACCAGGTAGCGTTTCAACAGTGCCCTTTGCCTTGAATTTGCAAATGATGCTTCCTATGGTCTCTCTTGGTTTGTTTAACATCTTTGCAATCTTCTTATAGCCATTGCCCTTCCTGTGAAGAGTAATCACCTCTTCTCTTGTCTTCCTGGACCATTCTCTTGACTTCACCATGTTTGTAACCACACCAGTAAATGTCTAGAAGGAGCTGAGTATCACAGTTATTTTAAAGCTGCCTAATTGGTGCTTATTATTCTTTATTGCTGCTCCGTGACATCCACAGGTGTTTTCAATACCTGATTGAAAACACTTGAATGAACCTCTGTTCTTCAGAGTGGTAGTCTTTAAGGGGTTGAATAATTGTGTCAATGAAGAATTCACAAAAGAAACATTTACTACTGTATTACAAAACCAAGTGATGTCATTTTAGTTGCATATGGTTCTTTAAAAAGTCCTTGTAGGATTTCATTCTGAATACAATTACAAATGTACACTAAATTCCCTAAAACCCTTTACAGCATTGGGGGTTGAATAATTTTGAACACAACTGTATATAGTATGTACAAGGGTTGTGGTGGAGGACACAAAATGAGATAAAAAAAACCTCCACACTATAATAAGTGTGTTTATTATTGCAGAAGCCACTTGCACATCACAGAAATTTGATGAATTGCATCCCAGAGCTCCTGTGCCACATTCCCCATATGCGGCAAGGAATTCTGGGTAGGATATGCAAATTACATCTGTCTCACTTTTATGCATCCTGGGTCTGTTATTACACAGAACCCTAAAATCAATGCTATGCCACACTGTGGCTTTCCAGCACAGATAAGGTTTTGTTGACCAATGCCAGGCGTTAATCAGCGCTGGGACATTGTACTCCAGCGCTGATTAACACTTTGCGCTCCCCATGTTAAGTATAGGGAGCGCAAAGTACAGTGACCTCGCGCAGAGAAGCGCAAGTTACCAAACGCAAACGGGTTTTTTAACCCGTTTGCGTTTGGATTGTAATATGCCCTAAACACCGCTGCTAACGGTAGTGCTCAAGCAAGTGAGCGCTACCGTTAGCGTGCAGAGTGTAATAGGGCCCTCTGAGGGCAGCGTGACCCCCATTTAAGATGGTGGAACAGTGGAGTATAAGGAATTGAGGAGGACCAAGAGGAAAGAACTACTGTATTATCTGCATTATTATTATTATCCTTTATTTATATAGTGTCACATATTCCGCAGCTTTTTCCAAAATCAGTGTACAAGCTGATACATTGGAATACCACACATGATACGACCTGATTCAGGGGGTCCCTGTTCCCAAGGGAACTTACAATCTATTAGATGTACAAGCATACACAAAGACCATTTCTGCCTGAATGCTGATAATACAGACCCCGTGTGCCATTGTACCTGATAAGGGACGCCATCTAGACTTTAGAACCTTTCATCCCAGTGAGAATTCTGTAAAGTATAAACAAATACATGAAAAATTAAAAAATTAGCAAACTGACGTTAGTTAAATTTTTCACGCTCTCAGAACAATTTCTTGGCAATTTTTCTGTTTTTCCCTGTACTTTATTGTTAATTTTGCACCCAGTGTTACAAATAAATATTATGACACATATTTTTTTCCCCAACAGAAATCCCTTGGTAGTGAAGGGGTTAAATAATCTGACATTCCGCTATTTATTTTCATATAACAGATTTTTTTTGTAGCAAGTTCCAGTTACATTTTATTCCCGGTGCTATTTTATTCTAACAGCTTTCACTCTGTAACATATATTGCACTTTGTGAGATTGGTCCATGATACTCGCTGCCCCTTCACATGCTCTGGATTGGATAATAAAATGCTGTATTGCATATCACATTTAATGGGTTAGAGTGAGGGGTGAGCGCGGTTTTAGCCTCTGCGCCTGTGGATTGAAATTTTTTTTGCATTTCACAGATTAAGGCGGACGGTGAATATTTAAATTTAATATCAAACTAAAATGACAAATGAAAATGTTTCATGATGTTCTTTAACACATATATATATATATATATCAGGTCCAGAAATATTGGGACATGGACACAATTGTAACATCTTTGGCTCTATACACCACCACAATGGAGTTGGAATGAAACAAACACAATGTGCTTTAACTGCAGACTGTCAGCTTTAATTTGAGGGTATGTACATCCAACTCAGGTGAACGGTGTAGGACTTACAGCAGTTTGCAGATGTGCCCCCACTTGTTAAGGGACCAAAAGTAATGGGACAGAATAATAATCATAAATCAAACTTTCCCTTCTTAATACTTGGTTGCAAATCCTTTGCCGTCAATCACAGCCTGAAGTCTGGAACGCATAGACATCACCAGACGCTGGGTTTCATCCCTGGTGATGCTCTGCCAGGCCTCTACTGCAACTGTCTTCAGTTCCTGCTTGTTCTTGGGGCATTTTCCCTTCAGTTTTGTCTTCAGCAAGTGAAATGCATGCTCAATGGGATTCAGGTCAGGTGATTGACTTGGCCATTGCATAACATTCCACTTCTGTCCCTTCAAAAACTCTTTGCTTGCTTTTGCAGTATGCTTTGGGTCATTGTCCATCTGCACTGTGAAGCGCCGTCCAATGAGTTCTGCAGCATTTGGCTGAATGTGAGCAGATAATATTGCCCGAAACACTTCAGAATTCATCCTGCTGCTTTTGTCAGCGTCACATCATCAATTAATACAAGAGAACCAGTTCCATTGGCAGCCATACATGCCCACGCCATGACACTACCACCACCATGCTTCATGAGGTGGTATGCTTAGGATCTTGAGCAGTTCCTTTCCTTCTCCATACTCTTCTCTTCCCATCACTCTGGTACAAGTTGATCTTGGTCTCATCTGTCCATAGGATCTTGTTCCAGAACTGTGAAGGCTTTGTTAGGTGTTGTTTGGCAAACTCTAATCTGGCCTTCCTGTTTTTGAGGCTCACCAATGGTTTACATCTTGTGGTGAACCCTCTGTATTCACTCTGGTAAAGTCTTCTCTTGATTGTTGACTTTGACACACATACACCTACCTCCTGGAGAGTGTTCTTGATCTGGCCAACTGTTGTGAAGGGTGTTTTCTTCACCAGGGAAAGAATTCTTCGGTCATCCACCACAGTTGTTTTCCGTGGTCTCCCGGGTCTTTTGATGCTGAGCTCACCGGTGCATTCCTTCTTTTTGAGAATGTTCCAAACAGTTGTTTTGGCCACACCTAATGTTCTTGCTATCTCTCTGATGGGTTTGTTTTGTTTCTTCAGCCTAATGATGGCTTGCTTCACTGATAGTGACAGCTCTTTGGATCTCATCTTGAGAGTTGACAGCAACAGATTCCAAATGCAAATAGCACACTTGAAATGAACTCTGGGTCTTTTATCTGCACATTGTATTTGGGGTAATGAGGGAATATCACACACCTGGCCATGGAACAGCTGAGAAGCCAATCGTCCCATTACATTTGGTCCCTTAACAAGTGGGAGGCACATCTGCAAACTACTGTAAATCCAAAACTGTTCACCTGAGTTGGATGTACATACCCTCAAATTAAAGCTGACAGTCTGCAGTTAAAGCACATTGCGTTTGTTTCATTCCAACTCCATTGTGGTGGTGTATAGAGCCAAAGATGTTAGCATTGTGTCAGGTCCAGAAATATTGGGACATTGACTGTATATACAGTCATGGCCGAAATTGTTGGCACCCCAGAAATTTTTCCAGAAAATCAAGTATTTCTCACAGAAAAGTATTGCAGTAACACATGTTTTGCTATACACATGCTTATTCCCTTTGTGTGTATTGGAACAAAACAAAAAAAGGGAGGAAAAGAAGCAAATTGGACATAATGTCAAACAAAACTACAATAACGGGCTGGACAAAATTCTTGGCACCCTTTCAAAATTGTAGATAAATAAGATTGTTTCAAGCATGTGATGCTCCTGTAAACTCACCTGGGGCAAGTAACAGGTGTTGGCAATATAAAAATCACACCTGAAAGCAGATTAAAAGGAATGAAGTTCACTTAGTCTTTGCATTGTGTGTCTGTGTGTGCCACACTAAGCATGGACAACAGAAAGAGGAGAAGAGACCGGTCTGAGGACTTGAGAACCAAAATTGTGGAAAAATATCAACAATCTCAAGGTTACAAGTCCATCACCAGAGATCTAGATTTGCCTTTGTCCACAGTGCGCAACATTATCAAGAAGTTTGCAACCCATGGCACTGTAGCTAATCTCTCTGGGCGTGGACGGAAGAGAACAATTGATGAAAGGTTGCAACGCAGGATAGTCAGGTGGATAAGCGCCCCCAAACAAGTTCCAAAGAAATTCAAGCTGTCCTGTAGGCTCAGGGAGCATCAGTATCAGCGCGAACTATCCATCGACATTTAAATGAAATGAAACGCTATGGCAGGAGACCCAGGAGGACCCCACTGCTGACACAGAGACATAAAAAACCAAGACTACAGTTTGCCAAAATGTACTTGAGTTAACCAAAATCCTTCTGGGAAAACGTCTTGTGGACAGATGAGACCAAGAAGACGCCAAGGAGTAGAGTTAATTAATCAAGGACCAATCAGAAACGTTGTGGGGAAATATAATAATGGGAAGGAAATTATATTTTATTCATTTTTTATTGATGCACTGCCCCTGAGGAAGTCTGATATTGCAGACGAAACGCGTTGGGCATCTATTATCTTTTAAGCTGATTTCAAATAGCTGATTTTATTTATTTATTTTATATATAATACATTTCCTTTATACTTCATCCTGTGGCGTCCTTCTTTATACTTCATCCTGTGAATAACTGAATGGGAGAATTTCAGACCAATTGGTGTTCCAAGGATTTCGTGAGTTTCTGAAACTGATAAGAACTATTGTTCTACTTATTCTCATCAATCTGTAGGACATTATAATGTCCGTGTTTTCTTTATACAATTTGCTAAAGGAGAGTATGAACCACCTCCTGGAAATTAGTCCTACAATTCAAAGTTAAGTATTCCGTGTGACCATCTATTTGTAGATCTCAGTAACACAACAAGAACTAAAATTGCAGAATAGAAGGGAGCTGTGTCAGCATTAGGGATGTGCGTTTCGGGTTTCGGAATTTCTGAATTTTCACGAAATTTCCCGATTTGTGTTTTCGGATGCGGCCAAATTTCCGAAAATTTTTAGATCCGAAAATGGCAGATCCGAAAAGTTTTCCGAGCCGAAACGAAATTTTTTCGGAATTTTCGAATGGACTTGAAATGTGTCAAATCGAAATTTATTGCTTTGAAACGAGGAGAACAGACGTTCGGAAAAAACGAAAATTTCCGAAATTACGAAAAGTCGATACAAAAACCGAGCAAAGTGACACGAAAATACGAAAAACGGTCGAAATTCTGAAAACATGCACATTTCCGAAAAACGAATGGTGCCGAACCGAATCGAAACAGAAATCAGTCGAAACGAGCCGAAGCGAAAAGTTTAAAAATCCGAAAAATCTAACCGAATCGAACCGAAAAAAAAATCGGTGCACAAGCCTAGTCAGCATGTTCCCCCAAAGACAATACCTGTAAAATTAAGTGTGTATTCTTCTGAAAAACGAGGGACTTCATCAACATCAGAGACACATCAACCACATGAGGTTTTATAATAAAGCATCAAAGGGGGTTTTATACATCATACATTACACAACTTTCCAGTGGAAAATCAAACGGCATTGTGCTGTAATCAATAGCATTCTATTAAAAAACGAAAATAATGAATATATCACCAGAGCTATCTGAGCTCTAAAAAACCTTCAACGGGACACAAAATCAAAGACAATTGTTATACTCGCCAACCACAACGAGACCCCGGGGACTGGAGGTCAATTAATGTCAGACTCATTTTCTCTGTTTAAAAAAAAGAAGAAAAAAGTCATAAAGTAGAACTAATAATAAAATTTTTTAAAAACTCCATAAAAGGAGAAAAGAGCAGATTTTAGGGATTTTACAGTGAGAAAAGACGTTTCGAATATGCCGGCGCTTTATAAATAAAGAATAATAAAAAAGAATAATAATAATCCAGCCGCCAACTGACAGGAAAAATAAAAAATGGGATTAAACTGATAATACAAAGGAATTTTACCCCCTTTCTCCTGCTTCAAAAAAAGTATTTTTTTGCATCTTAAAAGGGGTTATTCAGGCCGATCTGGCCCTGAAATGTCACCGAACAGGGACTTTCGCCGTACGGTGACACTTCGGGGCCATTCGACTATTCAGAGAGCAGGCAGTTCGAACTGCCAGCAGGTACGTGCCTGTTCGACGGGCAATGAAATCCCCCATAGAGAAGCAATGCTTAATCTATTCTCAGACACCGAAAAGCAGAGAAATGTCAGTGAAATGCCCTGCTGTTCGGTGGTTTCATTCAGAAGATATAATCAGGAGAATCCCATAGGTTTCAATGTAAAACATATTCCCGTTTTTATAAAATATCTAATAAACCGTTAATTATTTTAATCTGCAGCAAAAAGTCTCTTTTTATTATCATTCACAGCACCTTATATGTAAACTCCAGGCATTTTTGTGCAGTAGTTTTTTTTAAAAACAGCGGGCGACGGGTTTGTGGCAGCCTTCGGTGGCTGATTTCCTGCATTTCAGGGACCCTGCTGTGAATTCACCGGGGAAATTTGATTCCCCAAAGTGCGCGGAACAACAGAACACTGCAATGTCTGCATCATTTCGTTGCTCTGTGCATATTCCCTTTAGTAGTGTTTTTTTTGCCGTCCCCTGGAAAGTGCCAGCCTAGGCCTTGCCTACCCAGGAGATACTTGAAAATGAGAGAAATCTCAATGTATCTTTCCTGGCAAAATATTTTTGAGTAAAAAAAAAAAATTATATATTTTTTTTAGGGTGTCACCCGGTGCGGACCACACCACCTTCCCCCCTTGTGACACCACTGACTGCAGGGCCCCAGTTGAAACAGCATTTCAATTTTGACACTTTCATTCGTATTGCTTTTTTTTTTTTGTCCCATTTGTCAGCTTGTTGGCTTTTTCCGGCGTCTGGACTGCGCTGTGATCGGTGGCTTGTCGGCTGTTTCTGACATGTTCAGCGTGTTTTTTGTGACGTTCCAGCGGGTTTTCAGTGAGTTTTCGGTGAGTGTTTGGTGGGTATTCGACGGGTGTTCGGCAGGTTTTCCCTGCGCTCCGGGACTCTGCTCTGAATGCTGAATTCCCCTCAGGGTGGGGAACTGTGATTCCCCAAAGTGCGGGGAAGCGCAGGGAATGAGAGAGCACCGAAATGTTGGTGACATTTCCGTGCTCTCTGAGTAACCCCTTTTGAAATCAGAACATGCCATGCTTCGATGTGTTTATTTTTTGCTTTTTATCAAACATTGCACACGCGGCGCTAACATCTCCTTCTGGATGGATTATTTAAATACTTTGTGTAACACTAACTCTGATAATCCGGCGCGCCAAGAGGAAATGGTGAGAGACGTGTTAGGCTGATAACGCATTAGGGTTATGCATTATCCTTGGCAGAGAGGTTCTGCATGTAAAGTATGCGTTTAAAGCTGTGGAGAAAAAAAGAAAACGCGCACATCACAGCAGCTGGTGCAATTAAGTACCCGCTAAATAAATGTACAATGAATTATTATTTCTAAAGATCATTTGGACCGTTTGCCAAAGATTTATTCTGCAAAAATACCCTTATGATTAAGACAGAGCGCGCTGACAGACAGATTAAATTTACGCGGCTCCAGCAACATATTGTTAGGTAACAACTAATTTATGCTTCGATACGTCGGCTCGGAAATGTTTTATAGCTGTGTGTGCGTTAAAATGTACTCATTTGTGTGCGGTAAAAAGAAAATAAAAACACAAGACTGTCTTATCCATTCAAATTAAAAATCTTACGCAAAGGGAGGTCCAGCAGCGAGGTTAAACCCATATAATGATGGTAACGCAACATACAGGGCGTCCATAAAGTCTCTTTACAATTTCACTAATTTATTCCAAAACGAAAAGACAGATAAGTGAAAATTATTACAAAATGAGACGTATATATTTAAGGTTTTTTTTGCCTCATTTAATAGACCTCTATATGGGCGCCATTAGTAGGGATGGGCTGCCGGTTTGAATCGGTTTGAATTATCGATTCGAATATCGGCTGTTAGAAAATTCATGAACTTCGAACTTTTCGAGGCGTTCAATGAATGTTCGAAAAAAATAAAATATATATATATATTAAAAAATACTTAAAAGATCCTAAAAAATCTAAAATTAAAGAGACTCCTTACTGCAGAATATAATAGTAAACGGTTTATTAGATATTGAATTAAAACAGGAATATTTTTAACATTGAAGCCTATGGGATTCTCAAAAAATTCATTGTTGGTCAAACATTTCTCACAAATTTTTGGTCAAACATTTCCCACTCATTGTTGGTTAAACATTTCCCACTCATTGTTGGTCAAACATTTCCCATGGCTTCCAATCACGTTTAAACATGAGCAAAAATGAACTCAGCGCACAGCGGCGAAATAGCTCAGCACTCAGCAGTGAAAGGGTTAACCCGCAGGTAGCATTCCTTGCGGAGGACGCGCCTCAATGTCAGCCCAGCACCCGGAACCGCCGCCGGCCTAATTAGATGTTATCGCAGCGGCGCAATGACATCTAATTCAGGCGCCCCCCGCATGTGCGGAGGAGGCGCCTGAAAGGGAGGGGGGGAGGTCCTTCGGACCTCTCTCCCTCCCAATCGCCAGCGTGCAGGGGGTTAATCCAGGCACCGTTTGGAAGGGCACAGCCTGCCCTTCCTAACGGTACCTGGAATTAACCCCATGGGGGCTGGATCACGAATCGGCGCCGAAAAGCGCCGGTTCGTGATCCTTTCCTGGAGCTGGCCGACATCTTGGATGTCGGCCAAGCTTCCGGGAATGCCCCCTGAGGACTGGCTTCATCGTGCATAGCACAATGACGCCAGTCCTGGAGTTAACCCCTAACTGCCACCAATGGTGGAGATAGGGGTTCCAATGAACCCCCTGTCTCCCGATCCGTGGCAGTTAGGGGTTAATGTTTGATATTGTTGGATCGGCCAGAGCATGGCCGTTCCAACAATACCAAACATGACTATGAAACAAAGTTTGTAAAAAAAAATAAAAAAAAATAATAATAAAAAAAACAAATATAAAGAAAAAATAAACAAGTTTTTTTTTCTTTTTTTTGTTCGTTAATGCAGGAATATTGTTCCCATTTCAATTATAATGTGAACAATGATGCTGCACTAACGATTTTTGTATGCGGTACGTTTGTTAAAAATCGGGTAATTTTCCCCAAAAAAAATGTAACGAGACCCCATATCTAATTTTTTTAACAAGCGCACCCCATACAAAATATAACCGCAATTGCTCGCATGTTAAAATGTGAAAAAAACACTTTACACGCTGTAAATTATTGAAAATTCATATTTTATTGCATATTTTGTTATAATATACAGACAGGTCATGACGTATACATATAATAATGACATATTATGAATCTGCCGAGTCTGCCGGAAAGAACGATATATAATATGTCTGGGTCATATACTAAAATAAGCTTCAAAACACGTTTAAACATGATGAGCAAAACCGGTAAAAATGACCTCAGCACAGAGGTGTGAAATGCCTCAGCAGCGAAAGGGTTAAAACCTTTTTTTAAAACTTTTTTTTCATTGTTTCCTGTACCCTAGGGCACTACCCGGAGCCCCATACACCTTTTATGGCCAATATCTTGCATATATGCCCTCTGGAGGGGACCTTTACTTTTTGAACGTTCGAGCCCCATTGACTTGCATTGTGTTGGCATTGTGTTCGAGTTCGCGGTCAAACTTTTTCGGGTGTTCGAGTTCGAATGCGAACCAAACACGGGGGTGTTCGATCCATCGCTAACCATTAGTTGCACGAAGCACATCAAGACGGTGCTGGATTTCTTGCCATGTTGGCTGTAACATCCCCTCATTAATGGTGGCCTCAGTGATCCTCTGCTTTAGATTAGTGACGTCCCTTTGTACCTTTGTTCCAGACACCATATCTTTAACATAACCCCATAGAAAGAAGTCATTTTTTTCGGCGAGACGTCAATTACTGCAAATGTTTACCTTGACCTCTTGACTGAATACGCGGCACCACAACTGCACGACCTTCAACCAACCATCACTTTCCAGCAAGATGCTGCACCACCACATTGGGGACGGCATGTTGGTGGGATCCTCAATGAAACATTTCCAGAGCGCTGGATTGGAAGGGGTGACCCAATTCACTCAGGTGAGCACTAACATTAGCACCAAGTGTGTAATGTAGCCCATTGTTGGTCGCCGAGCAGCATCGCTCTACCATACTTCATTGTGGTTTCTCTGTGACCCAGAGCTTTTATGACCTCAAAACCCTTCTTGGTGATGAAGCCCCAAGTCTCTAGAAATCCGCAAGTGGTTTAGCAGATTTAAGTCTGGAAATTTTGACGAATGTGATGAAACAAGAGAGGGACGTCTCAGCACATCCATAGATGAGACCATGATGGCCAAGGTGAAGGGATTTTATTTATTTATTTGCAAAGTATTTTAACAGGAAGGATACATTGAGATTTCTCTCGTTTTCAAGTATGTCCTGGGTTCAAGAACATTGAGTTGTTACAGAAATACTAAGTAATAAAATGCAAGATATTAAAAATAACACATACATATACAGATTAACCCAGAAAATAAATATGTAAGAAATATAGTCACTGTGTTACATGTTTACAGGTGCATTCTGTATATAGTCATTATGTTACATGTTTACAGGTGCATTCTGTATATAGTCACTGTTACATGTTTACAGGCGCATTCTGTATATAGTCACTATGTTACATGTTTACAGGCTCATTCTGTATATAGTCACTATGTTACATGTTTACAGGTGCATTCTGTATATAGTCACTATGTTACATGTTTACAGGTGCATTCTGTATATAGTCACTATGTTACATGTTTACAGGTGCATTCTGTATATAGTCAATGTGTTACATGTTTACAGGTGCATTCTGTATATAGTCATTATGTTACATGTTTACAGGTGCATTCTGTATATAGTCACTATGTTACATGTTTACAGGCTCATTCTGTATATAGTCACTATGTTACATGTTTACAGGTGCATTCTGTATATAGTCACTATGTTACATGGTTACAGGTGCATTCTGTATATAGTCACTATGTTACATGTTTACAGGTGCATTCTGTATATAGTCACTATGTTACATGTTTACAGGCTCATTCTGTATATAGTCACTATGTTACATGTTTACAGGTGCATTCTGTATATAGTCACTATGTTACATGTTTACAGGTGCATTCTGTATATAGTCACTATGTTACATGTTTACAGGTGCATTCTGTAATTCTGTATTGAGGTATGTTAATAGAGATCTCTTAAGGGACTTTAGACTGGGGGAAGATTTGATGGCGTTTGGGAGGTTATTCCATATTTGCGGTGCTCTGTAGGAAAATGAGGATGGAGCCACTTTCTTTTTGTATTCTGGTATTGTAAGTAAGGTGCAGGTCCTGGATTGGAGGTTATAGGATGAGGTAGGGTGGTAGCTTTCCAGAAAAGCTCTTAAACACCAGGTTGGAAAGGTGAAGAGTGTGTCTGGATTCCAGCGATGGCCAGTTTAGCTCTTTTAACATGTCACAATGGTGGGTCATGTAGTTACATTGTAGAACAAAGCAGTAGAATGAGTTATATCAGGGCTCAAAATTTAAAGTCCCAAGCTACTAACCAGGCCATAAAGGTTACTCGTCACCAGTTGCTACACCTAACCCCTACCCATCCTTTAACTCTGCCCCTAAACACAAAAAATAATTTATTGTGCTGCCTGCGAGTGCATTTCCACTCACTCTCACTTAATTTCCACTCGCCAAATGCTAGTAGGCGAGTGGAAATTTTGAGCCCTGAGTTATATAATGTAGTAAGTTTAAGACGGTGCAGTTGCGGGGCGGCTGCATACACTACATCTACGTTCTGGATCACGAACTTGCACAGATAAGGGCAGCATATCATTGCACAGAATTACATGGTCACGTGACTTGTTGCAGCTCACTGGCAGCAGGCAGCCTGTCCTGTCCGGAGGAGTTGAGGGGAGCCCAGCGCTGGATTAAAAACATATCTGAAGGGTTAAACCAGGAGGGGATGCAGTTGGGTTAGGAGGGGTTAATGATTAACCCCTCTGTTCCCCTTTTAATATTTTGAACCCTATAGTATGCTTTTAAATCAAATCATCACACTATAGAGAGAACAAAATCCAACACCAGATTACTATTTCTCTACACATAAACACATATTTTGATACATTATACAAGAATGATTATTATCAAAAACAATTTACAAAATTTTACATTCTAATTAGCATAAAAAAGTGCAGATATGAGGTTGGGTTTATATTGTAAAAGAATATACCTCGTTTTGCTGCGTATAAAATAACTATTTATTTATTTCATTATTTACAGCGGATTTGCCTGAATCGACCCTGACTAATACATTACAAATCTGAAAACATGATTATAATAAGGATTACACGTCCTCACATCACAAAAAAAAACACAAGAAGACAATTGTTAGGCTCAAAACTTTTGTAATAAATAACAAATCTTTGTCTCACTCACCGCAAGCCAACATCTCATTAAATGATGTGCAATTCAATCTCCGCCATCGCTGGTAAATACGAAAGATTAAACTTCAGAAAAAGAAAAATAATCTGTGAGATGTTCTCAATTTATTTAGGGCAAACGTAATCTTTAATCTTGGTTTAATACGTACATTTTATAATGAGGATTTTTCTTAACAAATACTTGGAAATAATGTATTTCTACCTTTGCTTCGCATAATAAATGAGATGGAATAATGACTTCTGCCTGTATCTTATTATTTGTAAATATCTGGTACAAGTATCTATTAAATAGGAATATTCTCTTAACCCAAAGCTACAATTATATCTGGAATATTCTCTTATCCCATAGTAACTATTATATCCAGAATATTCTGTTATCCCATAGTAACTATTATATCCGGAATGTTCTGTTATCTCATAGTAACTATTATATCCAGAATATTCTGTTATCCCATAGTAACTATTATATCCGGAATATTCTGTTATCCCATAGTAACTATTATATCCAGAATATTCTGTTATCTCATATTAACTATTATATTCGGAATATTCTGTTATCCCATAGTAACTATTATATCCGGAATATTCTGTTATCCCATAGTAACTATTATATCCGGAATATTCTGTTATCTCATAGTAACTATTATATCCTGAATATTCTGTTATCCCATAGTAACTATTATATCCGGAATATTCTGTTATCTCATATTAACTATTATATTCGGAATATTCTGTTATCCCATAGTAACTATTATATCCGGAATATTCTGTTATCCCATAGTAACTATTATATCCGGAATATTCTGTTATCCCATAGTAACTATTATATCCGGAATATTCTGTTATCTCATATTAACTATTATATCCGGAATATTCTGTTATCCCATAGTAACTATTATATCCGGAATATTCTGTTATCCCATAGTAACTATTATATCCGGAATATTCTGTTATCCCATAGTAACTATTATATCCGGAATATTCTGTTATCCCATAGTAACTGTTATATCCGGAATATTCTGTTATCCCATATAACTATTATATCCGGAATATTCTGTTATCCCATAGTAACTATATATCCGGAATATTCTGTTATCCATATTAACTATTATATCCAGAATATTCTGTTATCCCATAGTAACTATTATATCCAGAATATTCTGTTATCCCATAGTAACTATTATATCCAGAATATTCTGTTATCCCATAGTAACTATATATCCGGAATATTCTGTTATCCATAGTAACTATTATATCCGGAATATTCTGTTATCCCATAGTAACTATTATATCCGGAATATTCTGTTATCCCATATTAACTATTATATCCGGAAATTCTGTTATCCATAGTAACTATTATATCTGGAATATTCTGTTATCCATAGTAACTATTATATCCGGAATTCTGTTATCCCATATAACTATTATATCCAGAATATTCTGTTATCCCATAGTAACTATTATATCAGGAATATTCTATTATCCATATTAACTATTATATCCGGAAAATTCTGTTATCCATAGTAACTATTATATCCGGAATATTCTGTTATCCATATTAACTATTATATCCAGAAAATTCTGTTATCCCATATAACTATTATATCCAGAATATTCTATTATCCCATAGTAACTATTATATCCAGAAAATTCTGTTATCCATAGTAACTATACTATCCAGAATATTCTGCTATCCCATAGTAACTATTATATCCGGAATATTCTCTTATCCATAGTAACTATTATATCCAGAATATTCTGTTATCACATAGTAACTATTATATCTGGAATATTCTGTTATCTCATAGTAACTATTATATCCTGAATATTCTGTTATCCCATAGTAACTATTATATCAGGAATATTCTATTATCCCATATTAACTATTATATCCAGAAAATTCTGTTATCCCATAGTAACTATTATATCCAGAATATTCTATTATCCCATAGTAACTATTATATCCGGAATGTTCTGTTATCTCATAGTAACTATTATATCCAGAATATTCTGTTATCCCATAGTAACTATTATATCCGGAATATTCTGTTATCCCATAGTAACTATTATATCCAGAATATTCTGTTATCTCATATTAACTATTATATTCGGAATATTCTGTTATCCCATAGTAACTATTATATCCGGAATATTCTGTTATCCCATAGTAACTATTATATCCGGAATATTCTGTTATCCCATAGTAACTATTATATCCGGAATATTCTGTTATCTCATATTAACTATTATATTCGGAATATTCTGTTATCCATATTAACTATTATATCCGGAAAATTCTGTTATCCCATAGTAACTATTATATTTGGAATATTCTGTTATCCCATAGTAACTATTATATCCGGAATATTCTGTTATCCCATATTAACTATTATATCCGGAATATTCTGTTATCCCATAGTAACTATTATATCCAGAATATTCTGTTATCCCATAGTAACTATTATATCTGGAATATTCTGTTATCCCATAGTAACTATTATATCCGGAATATTCTGTTATCCCATATTAACTATTATATCCGGAATATTCTGTTATCCCATAGTAACTATTATATCCAGAAAATTCTGTTATCCCATAGTAACTATTATATCCAGAATATTCTATTATCCTATAGTAACTATTATATCCAGAATATTCTGTTATCCCATAGTAACTATACTATCCAGAATATTCTGCTATCCCATAGTAACTATTATATCCGGAATATTCTCTTATCCCATAGTAACTATTATATCAGGAATATTCTGCTATCCCATAGTAACTTTTTTTATCCAGAATATTCTGTTATCCCATAGTAACTATTATATCCAGAATTTTCTGTTATCCCATAGTAACTATTATATCCAGAATATTCTGTTATCCCATAGTAACTATTATATCCAGAATATTCTGTTATCTCATAGTAACTATTATATCCGGAATATTCTGTTATCCCATAGTAACTATTATATCCGGAATATTCTGTTATCCCATAGTAACTATTATATCCGGAATATTCTGTTATCCCATATTAACTATTATATCCGGAAAATTCTGTTATCCCATAGTAACTATTATATTTGGAATATTCTGTTATCCCATAGTAACTATTATATCCGGAATATTCTGTTATCCCATATTAACTATTATATCCGGAATATTCTGTTATCCCATAGTAACTATTATAATCCAGAATATTTGTTATCCCCATAGTAACTATTATATCTGGAATATTCTGTTATCCCATAGTAACTATTATATCCGGAATATTCTGTTATCCCATATTAACTATTATATCCGGAATATTCTGTTATCCCATAGTAACTATTATATCCAGAAAATTCTGTTATCCCATAGTAACTATTATATCCAGAATATTCTATTATCCTATAGTAACTTTATATCCAGAATATTCTGTTATCCCATAGTAACTATACTATCCAGAATATTCTGCTATCCCTAGTAACTATTATATCCGGAATATTCTCTTATCCCATAGTAACTATTATATCAGGATATTCTGCTATCCCATAGTAACTTTTTTTATCCAGATATTCTGTTATCCAATAGTAACTATTATATCCAGAATATTCTGTTATTCCCATAGTAACTATTATATCCAAGAATATTCTGTTCTCCCATAGTAACTATTTATCCGGAATATTCTGTTATCTCATAGTAACTATTATATCCAGAATATTCTGTTATCTCATAGTAACTATTATATCCAGAATATTCTGTTATCCTATAGTAACTAGTTATCCGGAATATTCTGTTATCTCATAGTAACTATTATATCCGAATATTCTGTTATCCCATAGTAACTATACTATCCAGAATATTCTGCTATCCATAGTAACTATTATATCCGGAATATTCTCTTATCCCAAGTAACTATTATATCAGGAATATTCTGCTATCCCATAGTAACTTTTTTTATCCAGAATATTCTGTTATCTCATAGTAACTATTATATCCAGAATATTCTGTTATCCCATAGTAACTATTATATCCAGAATATTCTGTTCTCCCATAGTAACTATTTATCCGGAATATTCTGTTATCTCATAGTAAATATTATATCCAGAATATTCTGTTATCTCATAGTAACTTTATATCCAGAATTTTCTGTTATCTCTAATAGTAACTAGTAATACTCGGAATATTCTGTTATCTTCATAGTAACTATTATATCCAGAATATTCTGTTATCTCATAGTAACTATTATATACGGAATATTCTGTTATCTCATAGTAACTATTATATCCGGAATATTCTGTTATCTCATAGTAACTATTATATCCAGAATATTCTGTTATCCCATAGTAACTATTATATCCAGAATATTCTGTTCTCCCATAGTAACTATTATATCCGGAATATTCTGTTATCTCATAGTAAATATTATATCCAGAATATTCTGTTATCTCATAGTAACTATTATATCCAGAATATTCTGTTATCCTATAGTAACTAGTATATCCGGAATATTCTGTTATCTCATAGTAACTATTATATCCGGAATATTCTGTTATCTCATAGTAACTATTATATACGGAATATTCTGTTATCTCATAGTAACTATTATATCCAGAATATTCTGTTATCCCATAGTAACTATTATATACGGAATATTCTGTTATCTCATAGTAACTATTATATCCAGAATATTCTGTTCTCCCATATTAACTATTATATGAGGAATATTCTGTTATCCCATAGTAACTATTATATCCGGAATATTCTGTTATCCCATAGTAACTATTATATAAGGAATATTCTGTTATCCCATAGTAACTATTATATCCGGAATATTCTGTTATCTCATAGTAACTATTATATCCGGAATATTCTGTTATCCCATAGTAACTATTATATCCGGAATATTCTGTTATCCCATAGTAACTATTATATCCGGAATATTCTGTTATCCCATAGTAACTATTATATCCGGAATATTCTGTTATCCCATAGTAACTATTATATAAGGAATATTCTGGACGACCCTAAAAACGATTGACCAAGAACCAGGAGGGTTCCACTTCATGTGAGTGAGATCTATTTATTTATCCTTGCCACTAAGTGATATATGGGTCGCACTATGATGTCTCCTTTTCTCTGTATTTTTATTTGAGGGATACTCTGAAGAGGATTACGAAAAGTCTTGAAATTCATCATATTCAAGAAGGACATTGCTATCGCTACACTACCTTCTGTTTTGTATTTCTATGTTGATGGTTGAGTAACAAGGACCATTTAAGTGTTTGAGCGATTTTCCATACATATCCGATCAGCGCTACATCTCGGTTGTTTTTTATGACCCCTTTATTAGTTAACATGTATAATGGATTTCTGAATGGTAAAGTTCCACCTCAAGAACTGTTAGCGGTCTCCATTGTTGTAATCCCGAAGGAGGGGAAGGACCCTTCTGCATGCGCTAGTTACCGCCCAATATCCCTACTTAATGTAGACATAAAAATTTATGCGAAGCTACTTGCGCTCCGCTTGAGTCGCCACCTACCATTTTTAGTGCAACCGGATCAAGTAGGTTTCATCTCTTCCCGAGGTGCTCCAGATAACATTCGCCGTACGGTTGACTTAATCTCAGTAGCACATACTACTCAACAATCTGCCCTTTTGCTTTCTCTCGACGCCGAGAAGGCTTTTGATCGCGTAGACTGGACCTATCTATGGGAAGTTTTACATCAGTTCGGCCTTGGAGCTACAATGATCCAAAGTATTCAGGCACTATACGCGTCTCCTATGGCTTCAGTTACAACCATGGGAGGGAAGTCAAAACCATTTCCTATTCTTAATGGTACGCGGCAAGGCTGTCCTCTGTCCCCACTTTTGTTCGTCCTCTGCCTGGAACCCCTAGCCGAGCAAATACGTCAGCACCCGGACATTACAGGGATCATGGTGGGCGACGCATCATATAAATTGGGCCTCTTTGCAGATGACATTCTTCTCACAATAACCCAACCTCAAATTTCGCTACCAAATTTATATAGTTGTCTTTTTCTTTAGGTTCTCTCTGGCTATAAAATAAATATTTCTAAATCGGAAGCACTTAATGTTTCGCTATCTCAAGATATGACACAACTTCTTAAAAACACATTTGCCTTTAGGTGGTGTTCTCACCGCATTCAGTATTTGGGCGTCTATCTTACTTCCCACCTTAACCAATTGTATGCAGCCAATTATCCTGAAATGATTAAACATATTAAATCTTTACTCCGACAGTGGTCCTTCTATTCTATCTCTTGGATGGGACGCATATATGCTCTTAAGATGACAGCTCTCCCAAAGCTTCTATACCTCTTCCGCACACTACCCGTGCCCCTTTTACCGACCATGTTACCTGACCTCCAATCGGCTTTCTATCGCTATGTTTGGCAGGGGAATAAACCAAGAGTCTCCAGGACCGTTTTGCGCCGACCAAAACAGCGTGGGGGCCTGGCAGTCCCGGATCTTACACTATACTATGAGGCGACGCAACTAACTCAGCTCCTTCAATGGTCCTCGAGACAAGGCAGTGTTTGTTGGGTAGATATTGAGACCAGGTCTGTCTTTCCGGCTTGCTTATCACAGCTGCCCTGGAGACAGATCTCCTCGACCGAACGGAAGCGATTATTGCCTACTACTATTCACTCACTTAATTTGTGGTCCAAGGTTAAATTTTGGGCATCTCTTACTACACTGCGCTCTGGGACGATCCCTTTGAGGGATAACCCCCTTTTTCCGCCATGGTCTGGGAGAGAGGGACAAGCATTTCAGTGGTGGCAGAATAAGGGATTCACGACCCTGGCCTCAGTGCTCTTGCAAGAGAAATTCCCCTCTTGGGAGTATTATAGAGAATCTCATGATATTCCGTTGATGGAATTTCACCGTTACATTCAATTACGGCACTTTATCCACAATCGTTTTACTTCAGGTATCCCTACCACCACACCGTTTGAAAGCCTGGCGATGAGGAGTTCGAGTACGGCTGGGGCGATCTCTCTACTTTATGCACTGCTCCTTTCCCCATCACTTGATAGACCATGCTCATATCAACAGCTGTGGGAGAGGGACGTTGGTCGCCCTATTCCTCGGGAGGATTGGGAGGCGTTGATGGAGTCCTCCATGGGGATAACCACCTGTACCTTGGTGAAAGAGAACTGCTACAAACTTCTTTCCAGATGGTACCTGGACCCTGTTAGACTACAAAGAATCTACCCGGGTTTGTCTGGCCTCTGTACTAGAGGTTGTGGCCATCGCGGAACGTTTTACCATATGTGGTGGGAATGTGGGCATGTTACCGTTTTGTGGTCCTCAGTTTTTATACTACTTTCGCTCGCTATTGGTCTACAGATACTCCCTGAGCCATTGCTGGCTTTACTCAATAGTCCGTCCCATCGATACGGGCTGTCTCGTTATTCCCTTAAATTTGTCCATCAAGTTTGCACGGCTTGACGCATCTGCATAGCGCGTTCATGGAAAGTGACCCTTCCCTCCGTAGCGGAGGTGGTGTCGAAAGTGTGGTATATCTATAAGATGGAACTCTTGACAGCGCAAATACACGATACTGTTCCGCAGTGTACTAAGATATGGGAACCGTGGCTTGCGACACAACCGGTTCCATGATTTATGCATTATTTATTTGACCAGGAGACCTTGAATTTTTTTTTTTATTTTTTTTTTTCCCCTTCCCTTGTGTTGTTTTTTTTTTACTTTTGCAAATGTTTCTTATTTCTTTTTAAGGCACTGCTTTGCTTCGTGGTTAGAATGCTGATTTAGCTTAGTTTGTTTATTGATATCTTGTATTACTTCCCGAAGTACTGGCTTGTTTTCTGTGCTTCATTTGGTGCCTTGTAGCAGTTTCTTGTATTATTTATAAAATCAATAAAATTGTGTTAAAAAAACAACAAAAAAACTGAATTGCCCACCCTAACTCTGCGTCCCTTATACACAGGGAACACAAAGCCCAGTCAAAATAATATATATATAAATCACCAAAACGTGACCCACCACTGCACTAGCAATCACCACCACCAGCTCAGAGCCCACCACAGAGCGTCCAAACAATCAGAACCGCCATCAGAGAGACTCACGCAAAAAAAATTACACAAAAAGAAAAAAAAAATACAAAAAAAGAAAGGAGAGAGCCAATATGGATAAAAATGCAAGATGTTGCGAAAGATTAAACAACACTTTAGCACACAAAATGCAACGTGCACAAAAAAGGAACACATTAACAATGAAGAAAGTGAAGGACAAATGAATAAATTAACATTTATTAACTACTAGCTTTTGCCCGCGGTTTAGGATTTGATAAAATTGTTTATTAAAAGAAACTTGAGTTTTTTTTGGTAGAACCCCCTTGGGATTTTTTGAAAATTGTAAAACACGTATTTTTTTTTTTAAGAAGGATGTAAGTGTCAATTTTCACACCTGTAACATCTTTGGTTTTTGAAATATAGGTATACTGATAAAAGTATTCACATCCCTTTCCCCCACCCCCTTAACTGGACTTTCGGAAAATGGTAAAACATGGGGTTTTTTGCACGAAGATTGTAAAAATCGAATTTCACACCTGTAACATCATTGGTTTTTGAAATATAGTTATAGTGATAAAGGTATTCATCCCCCTTTTTGCCCCCCCACTGGATTTTTGGAAAATGGTAAAATAAAGTGTTGTTTTATTTTTCAAAATGAATCTAAATACCAATTTTCAGGTCTGTACCATCGTCTGTTTTTAAGATACAGGTATCCTGCTTAAAATATTTAAAATATTCAAACCCCTTTTTTTGCCCCCCCACTTGGATTTTTGAAAAACTGTAAACTACGTGTTTTTTTATTTTTCAAGAACAATCTAAATATCGATTTTCACGTCTGTAACATCTTCTGATTTTAAACTATAGGTATCCTGTTTAAAATATTCAACCCCCTTTCTCACCCCCTTAGGGGCGGAGTTTCCAAAAATCCTTCCTTAGTGGGTGCCCACATCATAAAAACAGTGCACCTTCAAAATTTCACGTTCCTAGGTTAAACGGTTACAGTTGGACGGTGATGAGTCAGTCAGGACTTTCGCATTTATGATAAAAGTATTAAACCCCCCTTTTTGGCCCCCCAAGGAATTTTCAGATAATGGTAAAATATGTTTTTTATTTGTCAAGATGTACCTAAATACCGATTTTCACATCTGTACCGTCTTCTGTTTTTAAGATATAGGTACCCTGTTTAAAATATTTAAAATATTCAACCCCCTTTTTTTGCCCCCCAGTCAAACGTTTGAAAAACGGTAAAATATGTTTTTTTTTTTATTTTTCAAGCCAAATCTAAATACCAATTTTCACATCTGTAACATCTTCTGTTTTTGAGCTATAGGTATCCTGTTTAAAGTATTCAACCCCCTTTTTCACCCCCTTAGGGGCGGAGTTTCCAAAAATCCTTCCTTAGTGGGTGCCCACATCATAAAAACAGTGCACCTTCAAAATTTCATGTTCCTAGGTTAAACGGTTTCAGCTGGCCGTTGATGAGTCAGTCAGTCAGGACTTTCGCGTTTATATATATAGATCAAACAAAAATTGATGATTCATTACAACAACATTATTGTGGAAAACGCGATGTTCTGTGCACAAACCGCAATGCACTACATTTTAATACACACCAGCCATCAGACAGACTATTCACTCAATGCTGCAGCAAAGGAAAAGTATACATGGAGCCCATTAAAGTTGCTCCTTTGCTATAAAGGTTAATGACAGGTACTCATAAGTAGGGATGAGCCGAACACTTTCCAAATGTTCGAATCCGAACCCGAACTCGAACTCAATACAAGTCAATGGGGCTGAAAATTCGGTTTTTAGAGTGCCCTCCAAGAGGGCATATATGCTAGATATTTGCCATAAAAGGTGTATGGGGTCCGGGTAGTGCCCTGGGGGACAGGAAACATGGACAAAAAGTTTTAAAAAAAACGTTTTTAAAGGAACAGTGAGTTTTCCATGAAATAAGGGTTGAAAATAAAAACTAAAAATTCCTTCAAATATCGTGCCTAGGAGGTCCCCATAACCTGCCCGTGAAGTGGCGGATTTCTAGGATGTATAGAAACACTTAAAAACAAAAAAAATGACGTTTCAAATGACGGTAAATGCTTTTCCTTTAATCTATCCATAAACAACTGCTTGGGGCGGCAGTCTGTATGAAAAGAGGAGTCATTTTCGGACACGCAGAAAAAGTTTGGTGATTTTTTTGGCTAAATTATGGTGAAACTTATGCAGACTTTGGATGAAAGTAACAATAGGTGCTTTAAGGCTGGGGTCAGACTAGCGCACTTTTAATGTGCGTTTAGGTGCACTTAATCTTGGCCACACTAGCAGCAAATGACACGCAATGACGGCCAATATATGAAGTACGGCTGCACGAAAAACCGGCCGCGCAATGCAAGTGGAAAATAAACGCATTTTTTAGAGAAGGCTGAACCGCTAGTACTGACGTACAGAGTGCGCTGCGTCCGCATAGCGGCATGTGTGCGTGATTAGGAGACGTCAGACGCTGCTCATGTCCGGCCAACATAACGTCCAGACACCCAAAGTTTCCTGGTTTGGATCCGTAAAAAATCACGCACAAAAATGCGCGTCGTATGACCGTTAAGCGTTTTCCGTGAAAAAACACCTCAATGCGTTCGGACGCACTTTTTGACGTTCGCTGCGAAAAATGCGTTCATTTGACCCTAACCTAAAATTGGGCCTTTAGCGTCGGCAACAGCGCCGTCACACAGTCTCACTCCTCTGAGGATATGAATCTGATACAGGCGTCAGTGGCAGTGCAGCCAAATATTGTGCCTTTGATGCCAGGCCAGCAAGTGCCATCATACAGTAACCCCTCTGTGGTATTGTGGAAGAGTGCAGGGATGGACCATGCGTTCAGGGCCTGTGCTAGACTATTTTGCGCCCTAGGCAAGACTAGCTACTTGCACCCCCAAAAAAAAAAACGACACAACATGAAACTGCTAAATTTCTTTTTACTTAAGAATAAAGTTTGAAAAGCACCAATAGTAAAGGTAAAATAAATATAAATAAACTGTATTAAACCATTTTAAATTAACTCTAATAAACAAATTAAAATTAACTCTATTGAACAAATATAAATCAACGAAAAAAAAAAATAAGAGTTGTCACGTAAGTAAAAATGATATATTATGAATCTGCGGAGTCTGCCGGAAAGAACAATATCTAACATGTCGGTCATTTAACAAAATGTGGCTTCAAAATCGAGTTTACACATGATGAGCGAAAGCGGTAAAAATGAGCTGAGCACACAGCGGTGAAATACAGTATATTAGAAGTTTTAAGAGGGAAATTAACACTTCTCAAATCTCAATCAGAAGCAGGCACCACCCCACCCCCTCAGTATAGTCTACAATGTATCAAATTGATTAGACCAGACTAAAAACACCTGTTATGCCATTTGAAAAACACAGGTCAGTTGATAATCTTTCCACGTACACATTAGTTTTTAATTCAATATCTAATAAACCATTGCTTATAATATTCTTCAGTAAAGAGTCTCTTTATTTCTAGATTTTTTAGTATTTTTTTAAGCATTTTCTATACTTTTTTCAAAATTTCTTTTTTTGTGCGAACTCGAGCTGAACACACCCAAAAAGTTTGAAGTTCGGTTCGAACTCCGAACTGATCGAACCGAACAGCTCATCCCTACTCATAAGCATTCCAAAAATTTCAAACAAAACATTCGATCGATCAATAGTTCATTAGCATTTGCTTCCATGGGGGGAAACATTACTCCTCCTCCCGGTTATGGACCTTACTGCTTTAGAATTAATGGCCAGATTTACCATCGAACTGCATCTCTTCATCCTCACAATGAGGAGAACCGAAAGTTTGCACAACTATATATCCTTGATCCCGATGACGCCGCTAAACAACGCCTCATGATTAATGAAAATTCAAAATGCAACCCAGAAGTCATGACCGAGTTAAGCTCTTTTATGGATAAAAACAATCCAGTTGCAGAAGCCTGTAAAATGTTATATGAAGTAGAACAAGAAAATGGCACTATACCACCAACTGTCAACGCACCGCACTTATCAATAGACTGCCCTCAGGGCAGGCTTTCCACCTAGTATCTAATAAACCATTTAGTATTATATTCTGCTGCAAAAAGTCTCTTTATTTATAGATTTTTTAGGATCTTTTTGGCATTTTTTCGGATTTTTTGGCAAAACATTTTTCCGTTTCTTTTTAATTGTCTTTTCTTTTTTCCGTAACAGCCCTTTTTATCATCATTCATTGGATTTTATGTGTAAATTCCAGACCTTTTTCATTTAGTAGTTTTTTTCCAAACAGCGTTTCAAATTTCAAACTTTCAAGCGTACTGTTTGTTTGCCTTTCTCACCTCATTCGCCTACGGTGTCGGGTTTTTCCCGCAACTGCTCTGTGCTGTGATCGGCGGCTAGTCGGGTTTCTCCGTTGTGTTCGGCGTGGTTAATCCAGCTGTTTTCTGTGGGTTTCGGTGAGTGTTTGGTGAGTGTTCGGTGAGTGTTCGGCGGGTTTGCAACTGTTTTTCTCTGCACTAAGGGGGCCCTGCGGTTCTTGCTGAATACACCGCAGGGTCGGCGAAATAGGATCGCCGAAACGCCTCGAAGTGCAGGGAGAGCGAAAAGTCACTGATCAAACGGTGACTTTTTGATTCTTTTTGAATAACCCGGTGTTTCTTTGTCTTCCCATTTTCACATTATATGATTTTTTATTTCCAAAGCCCAAACATGTATAGTATTCTAATATATCAACCCCTTTTACACTGATCTTGTAAAGCGCTGCGGAATTTGTGGCGATATATAAATAAAGGATGATGATTAGAATAGTAATAATAATCACAATGTTTTTGTTAATTTTTTTGAGATTTTACCTTTAATGGCATTTTATGAAGCTCTTTAGTTATTATTTCAGGGTTCTTTTAACTCGGTGGAAATAAATCTATTTTTAGAATGCTGATAATTTATTCACTCCTCGACTCGCTTTAATTCTAGCCTATTCCTGGCGGGGGTCAGGGCTCCTCACATGCCTTCAAAGAGCCGAAGGTGGATTGAAAAACCAAAACAAAAGATTTTTCAATCCAGATTATTACAAACACAAACAGTTAATGTAACTCTCACCCTATTACAAACACAAACAGTTAATGTAACTCTCACCCTATTACAAACACAAACAGTACATGTAACCCTCACCCTAATACAAACACAAACAGTTAATGTAACTCTCACCCTATTACAAACACAAACAGTACATGTAACCCTCACCCTAATACAAACAAACAGTTACTGTAACCCTCACCCTAATACAAACACAACCAGTTCATGTAACCCTCACCCTAATACAAACACAAACAGTTAATGTAACCCTCACCCTATTACAAACACAAACAGTTAATGTAACCCTCACCCTAATACAAACACAAACAGTTCATGTAACCCTCACCCTAATACAAAGACAAACAGTACATGTAACCCTCACCCTAATACAAAGACAAACAGTTAATGTAACTCTCACCCTAATACAAAGACAAACAGTTAATGTAACTCTCACCCTAATACAAACACAAACAGTTAATGTAACTCTCACCCTAATACAAACACAAACAGTACATGTAACCCTCACCCTAATACAAAGACAAACAGTTAATGTAACTCTCACCCTAATACAAAGACAAACAGTTAATGTAACTCTCACCCTAATACAAACACAAACAGTTCATGTAACCCTCACCCTAATACAAACACAAACAGTACATGTAACCCTCACCCTAATACAAAGACAAACAGTTAATGTAACCCTCACCCTAATACAAAGACAAACAGTTAATGTAACTCTCACCCTAATACAAAGACAAACAGTTAATGTAACCCTCACCCTAATACAAAGACAAACAGTTAATGTAACCCTCACCCTAATACAAACACAAACAGTTAATGTAACTCTCACCCTATTACAAACACAAACAGTTAATGTAACTCTCACCCTAATACAAACACCAACAGTTAATGTAACTCTCACCCTAATACAAACACAAACAGTTAATGTAACTCTCACCCTATTACAAACACAAACAGTTAATGTAACCCTCATCCTAATACAAACACAAACAGTACATGTAACCCTCACCCTAATACAAACACAAACAGTTAATGTAACCCTCATCCTAATACAAACACAAACAGTTAATGTAACTCTCACCCTATTACAAACACAAACAGTTAATGTAACCCTCACCCTAATACAAACACAAACAGTACATGTAACCCTCACCCTAATTCAAACACAAACAGTTAATGTAACCCTCACCCTAATACAAACACAAACAGTTCATGTAACCCTCACCCTAATACAAACACAAACAGTACATGTAACCCTCACCCTAATACAAACACAAACAGTTAATGTAACTCTCACCCTAATACAAACACAAACAGTACATGTAACCCTCACCCTAATACAAACACAAACAGTTAATGTAACTCTCACCCTAATACAAACACAAACAGTTAATATAACTCTCACCCTAATACAAACACAAACAGTTAATGTAACTCTCACCCTATTACAAACACAAACAGTTAATGTAAACCTCACCCTAATACAAACACAAACAGTACATGTAACCCTCACCCTAATTCAAACACAAACAGTACATGTAACCCTCACCCTAATACAGACACAAACAGTTAATGTAACCCTCACCCTAATACAAACACAAACAGTTAATGTAACTCTCACCCTATTACAAACACAAACAGTACATGTAACCCTCACCCTAATACAGACACAAACAGTTAATGTAACCCTCACCCTAATACAAACACAAACAGTTAATGTAACTCTCACCCTATTACAAACACAAACAGTTAATGTAACTCTCACCCTATTACAAACACAAACAGTACATGTAACCCTCACCCTAATACAAACACAAACAGTACATGTAACCCTCACCCTAATACAAACACAAACAGTTAATGTAACCCTCACCCTAATACAAACACAAACAGTTAATGTAACTCTCACCCTATTACAAACACAAACAGTTAATGTAACTCTCACCCTAATACAAACACAAACAGTTAATGTAACCCTCACCCTAATACAAACACAAACAGTAGATGTAACCCTCACCCTAATACAAACACAAACAGTTAATGTAACTCTCACCCTATTACAAACACAAACAGTTAATGTAACCCTCACCCTAATACAAACACAAACAGTTAATGTAACTCTCACCCTAACACAAACAGTTAATGTAACCCTCACCCTAATACAAACACAAACAGTTAATGTAACTCTCACCCTAACACAAACAGTTAATGTAACCCTCACCATAATACAAACACAAACAGTTAATGTAACTCTCACCCTATTACAAACACAAACAGTTAATATAACTCTCACCCTAATACAAACACAAACAGTTAATGTAACCCTCACCCTAATACAAACACAAACAGTACATGTAACCCTCACCCTATTACAAACACAAACAGTTAATGTAACTCTCACCCTATTACAAACACAAACAGTTAATGTAACCCTCACCCTAATACAAACACAAACAGTTAATGTAACTCTCACCCTAACACAAACAGTTAATGTAACCCTCACCCTAATACAAACACAAACAGTTAATGTAACTCTCACCCTAACACAAACAGTTAATGTAACCCTCACCATAATACAAACACAAACAGTTAATGTAACCCTCACCCTAACACAAACACAAACAGTTACTGTAACCCTCACCCTAATACAAACACAAACAGTTAATGTAACCCTCACCCTAATACAAACACAAACAGTTCATGTAACCCTCACCCTAATACAAACACAAACAGTACATGTAACCCTCACCCTAATACAAACACAAACAGTTAATGTAACTCTCACCCTAATACAAACACAAACAGTACATGCAACCCTCACCCTAATACAAACACAAACAGTTAATGTAACTCTCACCCTAATACAAACACCAACAGTTAATGTACCCCTCACCCTAATACAAACACAAACAGTACATGTAACCCTCACCCTAATACAGACACAAACAGTTAATGTAACCCTCACCCTAATACAAACACAAACAGTTAATGTAACTCTCACCCTATTACAAACACAAACAGTACATGTAACCCTCACCCTAATACAGACACAAACAGTTAATGTAACCCTCACCCTAATACAAACATAAACAGTTAATGTAACCCTCACCCTAATACAAACACAAACAGTACATGTAACCCTCACCCTAATACAAACACAAACAGTACATGTAACCCTCACCCTAATACAAACACAAACAGTTAATGTAACCCTCACCCTAATACAAACACAAACAGTTAATGTAACTCTCACCCTATTACAAACACAAACAGTTAATGTAACTCTCACCCTAATACAAGCACAAACAGTTAATGTAACCCTCACCCTAATACAAAACACAAACAGTACATGTAACCCTCACCCTAATACAAACACAAACAGTTAATGTAACCCTCACCCTAATACAAACACAAACAGTTAATGTAACTCTCACCCTATTACAAACACAAACAGTTAATGTAACCTCACCCTAATACAAACACAAACAGTTAATGTAACTCTCACCCTAACACAAACAGTTAATGTAACCCTCACCCTAATACAAACACAAACAGTTAATGTAACTCTCACCCTAACACAAACAGTTAATGTAACCCTCACCCTAATACAAACACAAACAGTTAATGTAACCCTCACCCTAATACAAACACAAACAGTTAATGTAACTCTCACCCTAATACAAACACAAACAGTACATGTAACCCTCACCCTAATACAAACACAAACAGTTAATGTAACTCTCACCCTAATACAAACACAAACAGTTAATGTAACCCTCACCCTAATACAAACACAAACAGTTAATGTAACCCTCACCCTAATACAAACACAAACAGTTAATGTAACTCTCACCCTATTACAAACACAAACAGTTCATGTAACCCTCACCCTAATACAAACACAAACAGTTAATGTAACTCTCACCCTAATACAAACACAAACAGTTAATGTAACTCTCACCCTATTACAAACACAAACAGTTAATGTAACCCTCACCCTAATACAAACACAAACAGTTAATGTAACTCTCACCCTAACACAAACAGTTAATGTAACCCTCACCCTAATACAAACACAAACAGTTAATGTAACTCTCACCCTAACACAAACAGTTAATGTAACCCTCACCATAATACAAACACAAACAGTTAATGTAACCCTCACCCTAATACAAACACAAACAGTTAATGT
The DNA here is from genome assembly GCA_009667805.1 of Leptobrachium leishanense. Taxonomy (NCBI): domain Eukaryota; kingdom Metazoa; phylum Chordata; class Amphibia; order Anura; family Megophryidae; genus Leptobrachium; species Leptobrachium leishanense. The sequence goes on from CM019067.1 coordinate 17,639,869, forward strand.
AACCCTCACCCTAATACAAACACAAACAGTTAATGTAACTCTCACCCTAACACAAACAGTTAATGTAACCCTCACCATAATACAAACACAAACAGTTAATGTAACCCTCACCCTAATACAAACACAAACAGTTAATGTAACTCTCACCCTAATACAAACACAAACAGTTAATGTAACTCTCACCCTATTACAAACACAAACAGTTACTGTAACCCTCACCCTAATACAAACACAAACAGTTAATGTAACCCTCACCCTAATACAAACACAAACAGTTCATGTAACCCTCACCCTAATACAAACACAAACAGTACATGTAACCCTCACCCTAATACAAACACAAACAGTTAATGTAACTCTCACCCTAATACAAACACAAACAGTACATGTAACCCTCACCCTAATACAAACACAAACAGTTAATGTAACTCTCACCCTAATACAAACACAAACAGTTAATGTACCCCTCACCCTAATACAAACAAACAGTACATGTAACCCTCACCCTAATACAAACACAAACAGTTAATGTAACCCTCACCCTAATACAAACACAAACAGTTAATGTAACTCTCACCCTATTACAAACACAAACAGTACATGTAACCCTCACCCTAATACAAACACAAACAGTACATGTAACTCTCACCCTAATACAAACACAAACAGTTAATGTAACCCTCACCCTAATACAAACACAAACAGTTAATGTAACTCTCACCCTATTACAAACACAAACAGTTAATGTAACTCTCACCCTTATACAAGCACAAACAGTTAATGTAACCCTCACCCTAATACAAACACAAACAGTACATGTAACCCTCACCCTAATACAAACACAAACAGTTAATGTAACCCTCACCCTAATACAAACACAAACAGTTAATGTAACTCTCACCCTATTACAAACACAAACAGTTAATGTAACCCTCACCCTAATACAAACACAAACAGTTAATGTAACTCTCACCCTAACACAAACAGTTAATGTAACCCTCACCCTAATACAAACACAAACAGTTAATGTAACTCTCACCCTAACACAAACAGTTAATGTAACCCTCACCCTAATACAAACACAAACAGTTAATGTAACCCTCACCCTAATACAAACACAAACAGTTAATGTAACTCTCACCCTAATACAAACACAAACAGTTAATGTAACCCTCACCCTAATACAAACACAAACAGTACATGTAACTCTCACCCTAATACAAACACAAACAGTTAATGTAACTCTCACCCTAATACAAACACAAACAGTTAATGTAACTCTCACCCTAATACAAACACAAACAGTTAATGTAACTCTCACCCTAATACAAACACAAACAGTTAATGTAACTCTCACCCTAATACAAACACAAACAGTTAATGTAACCCTCACCCTAATACAAACACAAACAGTTAATGTAACTCTCACCCTATTACAAACACAAACAGTTAATGTAACCCTCACCCTAATACAAACACAAACAGTTAATGTAACTCTCACCCTAATACAAACACAAACAGTTAATGTAACTCTCACCCTATTACAAACACAAACAGTTCATGTAACCCTCACCCTAATACAAACACAAACAGTTAATGTAACCCTCACCCTAATACAAACACAAACAGTTAATGTAACTCTCACCCTAACACAAACAGTTAATGTAACCCTCACCCTAATACAAACACAAACAGTTAATGTAACCCTCACCCTAATACAAACACAAACAGTTAATGTAACCCTCACCCTAATACAAACACAAACAGTTAATGTAACTCTCACCCTAATACAAACACAAACAGTTAATGTAACTCTCACCCTAACACAAACAGTTAATGTAACCCTCACCCTAATACAAACACAAACAGTTAATGTAACTCTCACCCTAACACAAACAGTTAATGTAACCCTCACCCTAATACAAACACAAACAGTTAATGTAACTCTCACCCTAACACAAACAGTTAATGTAACCCTCACCCTAATACAAACACAAACAGTTAATGTAACCCTCACCCTAATACAAACACAAACAGTTAATGTAACTCTCACCCTATTACAAACACAAACAGTTAATGTAACTCTCACCCTATTACAAACACAAACAGTTAATGTAACTCTCACCCTAATACAAACACAAACAGTTAATGTAACCCTCACCCTAATACAAACACAAACAGTACATGTAACCCTCACCCTAATACAAACACAAACAGTTAATGTAACTCTCACCCTATTACAAACACAAACAGTTAATGTAACTCTCACCCTAATACAAACAAACAGTTAATGTAACCCTCACCCTAATACAAACACAAACAGTTAATGTAACTCTCACCCTATTACAAACACAAACAGTTAATGTAACTCTCACCCTAATACAAACACAAACAGTTAATGTAACTCTCACCCTAACACAAACAGTTAATGTAACCCTCACTAGTGATGGGCTGAACACCACCGTGTTCAGTTCGCATTCGAACTTGAACACCCGAAAAAGTTTGACCGTGAACTCGAACACAATTCGAGCACCATGCAAGTCAATGGGGCTCCAACGTTCGAAAATAAAATGTCCGCTCCAAGAGGGCATATATGCAAGATATTGGCCATAAAAGGTGTATGGGGGTCCAGGTGCTGCCCTGGGGAACAGGAAACAATGGAAATAAAACAAAAAACCCTTTTTAACCCTTTCACTGCTGAGTGCTGAGCCATTTCACCGCTATGCGCTGAGCTAATTTTTACCACTTTTGCTCATGTTCAAACGCGACTTGAAGCCATGTTAAATGTTTGACCAACAAGGAGAGGGAAATAGATGCAAAACAGAGTATGTAGCGCTCAATCTTTACAGAGGACCTAAGGAAGAAAATGGAAAGATCGCTTTTCACTTCAGTGTTGCCCTACCACAAAGCAACCACAATAGCATAGAAACCAGAATGTGAGTGTTGCACATACAGTGTTCCAATAGGAAAATCAGGATCTGTGTTACCATAAATAGATTGACATTTGGAATATTCTTAATGTCCCAGGAGACCTTATCAATCATTGTAAACGTCTCTTCTAGCTACCTCCTGGATCCCCAATGGACTCTCATATGGGAGGCTTCCTGAAGTATTTTACTTCCCAGTATTTCTGGATGTTTCACGTCTTCAGGTGGTTTAACGGGAGTGCAATTTCGTGCCTGTGTTCTTTAGTTTCCTAGATGCAATGAATACACATAGCATAATGCTGCATTACATCATAAGAATACTCCCATACCCCAAAGTTCGTTTAGTTTCTTTATGTATATCGGATCACTAAAAACCCCATTGTAAGTTAAGATCGATTTGATATTTGATATTGAGTCAAATTTCGGATCACTAAATAAAACCCCAAATAAATCACATCCTGCTGTTAAAAGGCAAGCTAAGGGTTAAATGTTGAGCTGTCCATTGGCCTGTGGTGCTGACAACAGATTCAGCACCACAGGCCAATTTACAGAGACAGGGTCCTTTGTGAAACAGCCAAACGAATCTGATTTGTTTCATAATGTCGTTTGCTTTAGTACTTGTATGAATAGTAAGGTGGGATTGATTCGATAGTTGATATTGAGTCGAATTATGAATCACTAAATAAAACCCCAATTAATCAAATCCTTGAGTGACTTAAGACTGGGGGAAGATTTGATGGTGTCTGGGAGGTTATTACATAATTGCGATGCTCTGTAGGAAAATGAGGACCGAGCCACTGTCTTTTAGTATTGTGGTATTGTAAGTAAGGTGCTGGTCCTGGATCGGAGGTTATAGGATGAGGGAACTGCTAGAGGAAGCAGTCTATTCAGATAGGGTGGCAGCTTCCCAGAAAAGCTCTTAAACACCAGGCTGGAAAGGTGAAGGGTGCGTCTAGATTCCAGCGACGGCCAGTTTAGCTCTTTTAACATGTCACAAAGGTGGGTCATGTAGTTACATTGTAGCGCAAAGCGGCAGAATGAGTTATACAATGTAGTAAGTTTATGAAGGTGTGTTTGCGGGCGGCTGCATACACTACATCTCTGTATTCAATAGCTGACATAAGCATTTGTTGTACAATCTGCTTTGTTACCGCGGGGCTCAGGCAGGATTTGTTTCTGTACAGGGCACTTAGTTTGGGTAACGTTTAGATGAGAGTTTTTCGATGTTGGGCCAAAGGATAGATTTGGGTCTAACCACATACCTAGATATTTGAGAGAAGTGTCTGTGGTCAGCGTGTCATTTGATTTTGTCCTGACACATAAGTGGGGATTTTGCAATTTGTGTAGTTTAGGTTTTGTTCCAAAGAGCATCGCGTTACCTTTTGTCAGTATTTAAGAAAAGTTTGTTGTGTTTGATCCACTTTTCTACCTCTGTGAATTGTTCTTGCAGCACGGCCTCCAGCTGTGGAAGATCTGGTTTGCTGGTTTAGATTACGGGTGTCGTCTGTGTGACATGTGTACAGTTGAGGCTTTGCAGATGTTAGCAGATCATTTATGAACTAGGTGTAAAGGCCTGCCCAGAGGGCAGTCTATTGATAAGTGTGGTGCGTTGTGCTTGTTCTTGCTCGGGTCGCCCGTTTATTGTGCTGTGTTTGGGCTCTGTGCTCGGCTCTGTGTGCCTCTTATTGTATCTGTGCTCGGCTCTGTGCGCGTCTATTGTACTGTGCTCGGCTCTGTGCCGTCTATTGTACTGTGCTCGGCTCTGTGGCCGTCTATTGTACTGTGCTCGGCTCTGTGGCCGTCTATTGTACTGTGCTCGGCTCTGTGGCGTTTATTGTGCTCGTCTGGGTGTGGCGTTTATTGTGCTTGGCTCTGTGGCGTTTTTATTTGTCTCGGCTGTGTGGCGTTTATTGTGCTTGGCTCTGTGGCGTTTTTATTGTGCTCGGCTCTGTGGCGTTTATTCTGTTTTGCTCGGCTCTGTGCTGGGCTCTGCACATCGGCTCTGTGTCTGCTCCGGTGCCGTATATTGTGCTCTCTTTTATTGTGCTCTGCGCCGTTTATTGTGTTTGTGCTTGGTTCTGTGCTTGGCGCCGTTTATTGTGCTGTGTGCTCTGTGCCGTATATTGTGGTCTCTGTGTGCCGTATATTGTGCTGTGCTCTGTGCCGTATATTGTGCTGTGCTCTGTGCCCTATATTGCCTGCTCGGCTCTGTGCCGTATTATTGTGCTCGGCTCTGTGCCGTTTATTGTGCTCGGCTCTGTGCGTGGTTCTATTGTGCTGTGCTTGGCTCTGTGGCGTTTATTGTGCTCGGCTCTGTGGCGTATTGGTGTCTCGGCTCTGTGGCGTTTATTTTGCTCGGCTCTGTGGCGTTTATTGTGCTCGGCTCGGCTCTGTGCTGGGCTCTGCACATCGGCTCTGTGCTCTGCTCCGTGCCGTATATTGTGCTCTGCTTTTATTGTGCTCTGTGCCGTTTATTGTGTTGTGCTTGGTTCTGTGCTCGGCGGCCGTTTATTGTGCTGTGATTGGCTGTGCCGTATTATGTCCTCGGCTCTGTGCCGTATATTGTGCTCGGCTCTGTGCCGTATATTGTCCTCGGCTCTGTGCCGTATATTGTGCTGTGCTCTGTGCCGTATATTGTGCTCGGCTCTTGTCCGTATATTGTGCTCGGCTCTGTGCCGTATATTGTGCTCGGCTCTGTGGCGTTTTTATTGTGCTCGGGCTCTGTGCCGTATATTGTCCTCGGCTCTGTGCCGTATATTGTGCTCGGCTCTGGCCGTATATTGTGCTCGGCTCTGTGGCGTTTTTTATTGTGCTCGGCTCTGTGGCGTTTTTATTGTGCTCGGCTCTGTGGCGTTTATTGTGCTTGGCTCTGTGGGTTTTTTATTGTGCTCGGCTCTGTGGCGTTTATTCTGTTTTGCTCGGCTCTGTGCCGGGCTCTGCACATCGGCTCTGTGCTCTGCTCCGTGCCGTATATTGTGCTCTGCTTTTATTGTGCCTCTGCGCCGTTTATTGTGTTGTGCTTGGTTCTGTGCTCGCGCCGTTTTATTTGCTGTGCTCTGTGCCGTATATTGTGCGTGCTGCTCTGTGCCGTATATTGTGCTGTGCTCTGTGCCGTATATTGTCCTCGACTCTGTGCCGTATATTGTGCTCGGCTCTGTGCCGTATATTGTGCTCGGCTCTGTGCCGTATATTGTGCTCGGCTCTGTGCCGTCTATTGTACTGTGCTCGGCTCTGTGCCGTCTATTGTACTGTGCTCGGCTCTGTGGCGTCTATTGTACTGTGCTCGGCTCTGTGGCGTTTATTGTGCTCGGCTGTGTGGCGTTTATTGTGCTTGGCTCTGTGGCGTTTTTATTGTGCTCGGCTGTGTGGCGTTTATTGTGCTTGGCTCTGTGGCGTTTTTATTGTGCTCGGCTCTGTGGCGTTTATTCTGTTTTGCTCGGCTCTGTGCTGGGCTCTGCACATCGGCTCTGTGCTCTGCTCCGTGCCGTATATTGTGCTCTGCTTTTATTGTGCTCTGCGCCGTTTATTGTGTTGTGCTTGGTTCTGTGCTTGGCGCCGTTTATTGTGCTGTGCTCTGTGCCGTATATTGTGCTGTTCTCTGTGCCGTATATTGTGCTGTGCTCTGTGCCGTATATTGTGCTGTGCTCTGTGCCCTATATTGTGCTCGGCTCTGTGCCGTATATTGTGCTCGGCTCTGTGCCGTTTATTGTGCTCGGCTCTGTGCCGTCTATTGTGCTGTGCTTGGCTCTGTGGCGTTTATTGTGCTCGGCTCTTTGGCGTTTATTGTGCTCGGCTCTGTGGCGTTTATTTTGCTCGGCTCTGTGGCGTTTATTGTGCTCGGCTCGGCTCTGTGCTGGGCTCTGCACATCGGCTCTGTGCTCTGCTCCGTGCCGTATATTGTGCTCTGCTTTTATTGTGCTCTGCGCCGTTTATTGTGTTGTGCTTGGTTCTGTGCTCGGCGCCGTTTATTGTGCTGTGATTGGCTGTGCCGTATATTGTCCTCGGCTCTGTGCCGTATATTGTGCTCGGCTCTGTGCCGTATATTGTCCTCGGCTCTGTGCCGTATATTGTGCTGTGCTCTGTGCCGTATATTGTGCTCGGCTCTGTGCCGTATATTGTGCTCGGCTCTGTGCCGTATATTGTGCTCGGCTCTGTGCCGTATATTGTGCTCGGCTCTGTGGCGTTTTTATTGTGCTCGGCTCTGTGCCGTATATTGTCCTCGGCTCTGTGCCGTATATTGTGCTCGGCTCTGTGCCGTATATTGTGCTCGGCTCTGTGGCGTTTTTATTGTGCTCGGCTCTGTGGCGTTTTTATTGTGCTCGGCTCTGTGGCGTTATTGTGCTGCTGGCTCTGTGGTTTTTTATTGTGCTCGGCTCTGTGGCGTTTATTCTGTTTTGCTCGGCTCTGGTGCCGGCTCTGCACATCGGCTCTGTGCTCTGCTCCGTGCCGTATATTGTGCTCTGCTTTTATTGTGCTCTGCGCCGTTTATTGTGTTGTGCTTGGTTCTGTGCTCGGCGCCGTTTATTGTGCTGTGCTCTGTGCCGTATATTGTGCTGTGCTCTGTGCCGTATATTGTGCTGTGCTCTGTGCCGTATATTGTCCTCGACTCTGTGCCGTATATTGTGCTCGGCTCTGTGCCGTATATTGTGCTCGGCTCTGTGCCGTATATTGTGCTCGGCTCTGTGCCGTATATTGTGCTGTGCTCTGTGTCGTATATTGTGCTGTGCTCTGTGCCGTATATTGTGCTGTGCTCTGTGTCGTATATTGTCCTCGGCTCTGTGCCGTATATTGTGCTCGGCTCTGTGCCGTATATTGTGCTGTGCTCTGTGCCGTATATTGTGCTCGGCTCTGTGCCGTATATTGTCCTCGGCTCTGTGCCGTATATTGTGCTCGCTCTGTGCCGTATATTGTGCTCGGCTCTGTGCCGTATATTGTGCTCGGCTCTGTGCGCGTATATTGTGCTCGCTCTGTGCCGTCTATTGTGCTGTGCTTGGCTCTGTGGCGTTTATTGTGCTCGGCTCTGTGGCGTTTATTGTGCTCGCTCCTGTGCCGTCTATTGTTGCTGTGCTTGGCTCTGTGGCGTTTATTGTGCTCGACTCTGTGCCGTTTATTGTGCTCTGCTCTGTGCCTTTAATGGGTTGTGCTCTCTGCTCTGTGCCATCTATTGTGCTCTGCTTGGCGCTCTGCTCTGTGCTCTGCTCAGCGCTGGGCTCAGGTACTGGGCTCAGGCACTGGGCTCTGCGCTCAGGCGCTGGGGTCTGCGCTCTGCGCTTGGCTCTGCGCTCAGGCGCCTCTAGGCCCCAGCCAAGCCGGGGGCTCGCCCAAGCTTGGATGCCGGCCGAGCTACTTGCTTGGCCGGCATCCAGGCTAAGGCGAGCCCCCGGCTTGGCCTGGGCCTAGAGGCCCAGCCGAGCCGGGGCTCGCCTGAGCCTGGATGCCAGCCATACACACACACACTGTAACAACCATATATGTGTATGTGTGTGTATATATATCCACATGGGGTTACAGTGTGTGTGTGTATATATATATATATATATATACGGACTGCGCATGCGGCGCAGCCCAGGGGGGTGCTGTGGCGGTTGGAATGCGCGCGCAGCCGGGTGCGCGCGCGCCACCCCGCCGCAGCACGCCCAAAAGCGTCCTACGGAGGTTTGCTGCGCGCGCATCCACCTCCGTTGGACGCTTTGGGCGTGCTGCGGCAGGTGGCGCGCGCGCACCGCGGCTGCGCGTGCATTCCAACCGCCACAGCACCCCCGTGGGCTGCGCGCATGCGCAGTCCCGTATATATATATACACACACACACACACACTGTAACCCCATGTGGTTATATACACACACATACACATATATGGTTGTTACAGTGTGTGTGTGTGTGTGTGTGTGTATGGCTGGCATCCAGGCTCAGGCGAGCCCCCGGCTTGGCTGGGCCTCTAGGCCCAGGCCAAGCCGGGGGCTCGCCTTAGCCTGGATACCGCCAAGCAAGAAGCTCGGCCGGCATCCAAGCTTGGGCGAGCCCCCGGCTTGGCTGGGGCCTAGAGGCCCAGCCGAGCCGTGGACTCGCCTGAGCCTGGAGGACGCCCGAGCAGGCAATTCGGCGGCGCTCCATGCTTAGGTGAGTCCCCGGCTCGGCTGGGCCTCTAGGCCCAGGCCAAGCCGGGGGCTCGCCTAAGCTTGGATACCGCGCCGAGCAAGCAGGGTGGGTGTGGAGAGCACATACTCACCTACATCGGCCCTCCAGCGATGGCAGTCCCGCTTCCAGTTCCCTCTCTCCGTTGGTCGTCGGTATGACGTCACGAAAGCCTTTGACCCCCGGGGTCAAAGGCTTTCGTGACGTCATACCGACAAACCAACGGAGACAGAGAGGATGCTGGAAGCGGGACCGCCATCGCTGGAGAAGCTAAGGGCCGATGTAGGTGAGTATGTGTAGGCAACATCCTCCTACATTGGCCCTGAGCTCCAGCGGGACCGTCCTCCGGCTGTCGCTGGCTGCTCGGCCGGCCTCTAGGCTTAGTCGAGTCCCCGGCTCAGCTGGGCCTGTAGGCCAAGAGAAGCCGGGGGCTCGCCTGAGCCTGGAGTCCGGCCTAGCAGCCTGCTCGGCCGGAGGAAGTCACCGCTGGAGCTCAGGGCCGATGTAGGGGAGTATGTTTTGGCAACTTCGGCCCTGAGCTCCAGCAGTGACCATCCTCCGGCTGTCGCTGGCTGCTCGGCCGGCCTCTAGGCTTAGGCGAGTCCCCGGCTCGGCTGGGCCTGTAGGCCCGAGCCAAGCCGGGGCGCTCGCCTGAGCCTGGAGGCCGGCCTAGCAGCCTGCTCGGCCGGAGGAAGTCACCGCTGGAGCTCAGGGCCGATGTAGGGGAGTATGGTTTTGGCAACTTCGGCCTGAGCTCCAGCGGTGACCATCCTCCGGCTGTCGCAGGCTGCTCGGCCGGCCTCCAGGCTCAGGCGAGCCCCCGGCTTGGGCTTGGGCCTACAGGCCCAGCCGAGCTGGGGGCTCGCCTAAGCCTGGAGGCCGGCCGCGAGCTGCCTGCGACAGCCACGCTGGAGCTCCGGGCCAATGTAGGGGGATGTTGCCTACACATACTCACCGACATCCGGCCCTTAGCTCCTCCAGCGATGGCGGTCCCGCTTCCAGCGTCCTCTCTCTCTTCGTTGGTCGCCGGCATGATGTAACAAAAGCCTTTGACCCCGCATTTTGACCCGGGGGTCAAAGGCTTTCGTGACGTCATACGCGGCGACCAACGGAGAGAGAGAGGACGCTGGAAGCGGGACCGCCATCGCTGGAGGAGCTAAGGGCCGATGTCGGTGAGTATGTGTAGGCAACATCCCCCTACATTGGCCCGGAGCTCCACCGGTGGCTGTCCTCTCGGCTGTCGCAGGCTGCTCGGCCGGCCTCCAGGCTTAGGCGAGTCCCCGGCTCGGCTTGGGCCTGTAGGCCCAAGCAAGCCGGGGGCTCTCCTGAGCCTGGAGGCCGGCCTAGCAGCCTGCTCGCCAGGAGGAGGTCACCGCTGGAGCTCAGGGTCAATGTAGGGGAGTATGTGTAGGCAACATCGGCCCTGAGCTCCAGCGGTGACCTCCTCCAGCAGAGCAGGCTGCTAGGCCGGCCTCTTAGGCTTAGGCGAGTCCCCGGCTCGGCTGGGCCTGTAGGCCCAAGCCAAGCCGGGGGCTCGCCTGAGCCTGGAGGCCGGCCTAGCAGCCTGCTCGGCTGGAGGAGGTCACCGCTGGAGCTCAGGGCCGATTTAGGGGAGTATGTTTTGGGAACTTCGGCCTGAGCTCCAGCGGTGACCGTCCTCCGGCTGTCGCTGGCTGCTCGGCCGGCCTCTAGGCTTAGGCGAGTCCCCGGCTCGGCTGGGCCTATAGGCCCAAGCCGAGCCGGGGGCTCGCCTGAGCCTGGAGGCCGGCCTAGCAGCCTGCTCGGCCGGAGGAGGTCACCGCTGGAGCTCAGGGCCGATTTAGGGGAGTATGTTTTGGGAACTTCGGCCTGAGCTCCAGCGGTGACCGTCCTCCGGCTGTCGCTGGCTGCTCGCCGGCCTCCAGGCTTAGGCGAGTCCCCGGCTCGCTGGGCTGTAGGCCCAAGCCGGTGGCTTGCCTGAGCCTGGAGGCCGGCCTAGCAGCCTGCTCGGCCGAGGAGGTCACCGCTGAGCTCAGGCCGATTTAGGGGAGTATGTTTTGGGACTTCGGCCCTGAGCTCCAGCGGTGACCGTCCTCCGGCTGTCGCTGGCTGCTCGGCCGGCCTCTAGGCTTAGGCGAGTCCCCGGCTCGGCTGGACCTGTAGGCCCAAGCCGAGCCGGGGGCTCGCCTGAGCCTGGAGGCCGGCCTAGCAGCCTGCTCGGCCGGAGGAGGTCACCGCTGGAGCTCAGGGCCGATTTAGGGGAGTATGTTTTGGGAACTTCGGCCCGGAGCTCCAGCGGTGACCGTCCTCGCGGCTGTCGCTGGCTGCTCGGCCGGCCTCTAGGCTTAGGCGAGTCCTGGCTCGGCTGGGCCTGTAGGCCCAAACCAAGCCGGGGGCTCGCCTGAGCCTGGATGCCCGCCGAGCAGGCCGTGACAGGCCGAGGACGGTCACGCGCTGGAGGATCGGGGCTTGCGGCGTTTAAACACACGGGTAGCTGACGTGGCTCGTGGCGATTTTTTTTTTTTTTTTGCAGGCGGCCGGCTACGCGCAGCTACTGTTTGTTTTAACGGCCACTTTCAAATGTCCGTCGCGCATGCGCAGACCGCTTTTGGCGCGGACGACACTTGAAGGCTTACTCTTTTATAGTATAGATATTGTAAATAGCAGGGGGCCGAGCAGGGCCGGCCGACAATGGTGCAGAGCAGAGCAGCGGCGCTAGGCGGCAGAAATTCGGGGGCGGCAAATTTCAGCCACCGGCGCCGCTGCTGCGCTCTGCACTATTTTTTTATGCAGCGACGGCAGATCGTGCTGCCGCACGTTCGTTCCTTCAACGAGTGGTAGCCGCATGAGTATCTGCCGCTCGCCTGAGATCCATCCTCCAGCCTGCCGCGATCGAGATCACGTGATGTCGTGGCAGGCTGGAGGATGAATCCCAGGCGAGCGGCAGATACTCATGAGGCTGCGGCTCATTGAAGGAAGGAACGAGGCGGCCGCAGGATCTGCCCGTCGGATGGGCCTCGCAGAAGTGAGCCTGGGGGCAAATATATGAGTGAGCCTGGGGGAAAAATATATACATGAGTGAACCTGGGGGAAAATATATACATTAGTGAACCTGGGGGAAAATATATACATGAGTGGGCCTGGGGGAAAATATATACCTGAGTGAACCTGGGGGCAATATATACATGAGTGAGCCTGGGGGAAAATATATACATGAGTGAGCCTGGGGCAATATATACATGAGTGAGCCTTGGGGGCAAATATATACATGAATGAGCCTGGGGGCAAATATATCCATGTGTGAGCCTGGGGGAAAATCTATCTGTTATGATATTACGGCAAACCCGTTGGAGATGGCCCATTTTTCCACATTGTTGACAAGGTTGATCCTTAAACCGACAGATTTTGGAGTCGTGGTCTGTATTACCACACCGGTAACAAGCTGGCGTGGGTTTGGGTCTGTATCTCCAGTTGGCTGTAGCAACTGCGGTTCTGAAAACGTCCTCTTTCAACCCCTTCTTTGTGAATCTGAGGGTGCAATTCCTCCGTATCCCTGACAGCCATCTCCATGACTGATGCTATCTCAACTGCGCTTGTAAGGGTGAGTCCCTTTTCTGTCAGAAGTTTCCTTTGAATCGTTTCACTATTCAGTCCCAGGACAAACTTGTCTCTCAAAGCTGTCGGTAGGTACTCCCCAAATGAACAGGTGGAGGCCAATTTGCGAAGGGCCACCACATAGGCTTTAATATCTTCGCCCGGCTGCTGCTGCCGTTGATAAAAACGAAATCTTTCTGCAATTTCCAGCGGTTTTGGCTGAAAGTGATCCTCTAATAGTTTCAGGAGTTCCTGTAGAGCCTTGCTTGCTGGTTTCTCAGGGAACAGAAGGTCTCTTAGAGTGTCATATGTGTTAGCCCCCACGGCTGTGAGAAACACTGCAACCTGTCTCTCAGGGGGTATGGTGTTAGCACTGAAGTACTGCTCTAATCTCTCAGCCCAGGAGCTCCAGGAAGTTTTCTCTCATCAAACTCAGTTAATGTGCCTATCAGTGCCATGATCTTGCTGCTGGATGGCAGTGTGTGCTTTATCTGGCTTTCAATCCCTGGTTTTTTTTTTCTTTACTTCAGGCTGAGCAGGCCTTTACAAATCTCATTCTCGTCGCCACTGTTATGATCTCTGCTTGTTCAGATATGAGGCTGGGCTGTCAGGTTCACCATTGCTTTATTGCAGGACACTTACTGTTATATACAGGCTTGGATAACTGCAGGAACACAGGATCATGCATCTGCCTTCATAACTGCATCACACTAACTAACCCTGAAGATGGCTGCTGTGCCCTCTGACCTGTGTCATCCTGGGCGGAGCCACTAGTTAAAGTGATAGCACAGGTTTAGTATAGTCAGCTATAACACTATCCATGAGTGAGCCTGGGGGCAAATATATCTATGTGTGAGCCTGGGGGCAAATCTATCCATGAGTGAGCCTGGGGGCAAATATATCCATGAGTGAGCCTGGGGCAAATATATCCATGAGTGAGCCTGTGGGAAAATATATCCATGAGTGAGCCTGGGGGCAAATATATCCATGTGTGAGGCTAGGGGCAAATATATCCATGTGTGAGGCTAGGGGCAAATATATCCATGTGTGAGCCTGGGGGCAAATATATTCATGTGTGAGCCTGAGGGCAAATATATCCATGAGTGAGCCTAGGGGCAAATATATCCATGTGTGAGCCTGGGGGCAAATATATACACGTGTGAGCTGGGGCAAATATATCCATGAGTGAGCCTGGGGCAAATATATCCATGTGTGAGCTGGGGCAAATATATACATGAGTGAGCCTGGCGACAAATATATCCATGTGTGAGCTGGGGCAAATATACCATGTGTGGACACTGCTGGGTATGTGATGCTGGGCACTGCTGGGTATGTGACGGTGGGCACTGATGGGTGTGTGACACTGGGCACTGCTGGGTATGTGATTCTAGGCACTGCTGGGTATGTGACGCTGGGCACTGCTGGGTATGTGACACTGGGCACTGCTGGGTATGTGACGCTTGGCACTGCTGGGTATGTGACGCTGGGCACTGCTGGGTATGTGACGCTGGGCACTGCTGGGTATGTGATGCTTGGCACTGCTGGGTATGTGACGCTGGGCACTGCTGGGTATGTGATGCTTGGCACTGCTGGGTATGTGACGCTGGGCACTGCTGGGTATGTGACGCTGGGCACTGCTGGGTATGTGACACTGGGCACAGTTATATACTCCTCACATTACTGTATCACAGAGCACCACAGCAAGAAAATTCTAATGTACTGTGTGTATGAGTGTTTGCATTTTATTGCTGTGGCGCACTGTGATACGCTCATACACGCAGTTTTGTCAGTATTTAAGAAAAGTTTGTTGTGTTTGATCCACTTTTCTACCTCTGTGAATTGTTCTTGCAACACGGCCTCCAGCTGTGGGAGATTTGGTTTGCTGGTATAGATTACGTTGTCGTCTGTGTACATGTGTACAGTTGAGGCTTTGCAGATGTTAGGCAGATCATTTATGAATATTGTAAATAGCAGGGGGCCGAGCAGGGCCGGCCCGACAATGGTGCAGAGCAGAGCAGCGGCGCTAAGCGGCAGAAATTCGGGGGCGGCAAATTTCAGCCACCGGCGCCGCTGCTGCGCTCTGCACTATTTTTTTATGCAGCGACGGCAGATCGTGCTGCCGCCATGTTCGTTCCTTCAACGAGTGGTAGCCGCATGAGTATCTGCCGCTCGCCTGAGATCCATCCTCCAGCCACGTGATGTCGCGGCAGGCTGGAGGGTGAATCCCAGGCGAGCGGCAGATACTCATGAGGCTGCGGCTCATTGAAGGAAGGAACGAGGCGGCCTCAGGATCTGCCCGTCGGAGGGGCCTGGCAGAGGTAAGCCTGGGGGCAAATATATACATGAGTGAGCCTGGGGGAAAAATATATACATGAGTGAACCTGGGGGAAAATATATACATGAGTGAACCTGGGGGAAAATATATACATGAGTGAACCTGGGGGAAAATATATACCTGAGTGAACCTGGGGGAAAATATATACCTGAGTGAACCTGGGGGCAATATATACATGAGTGAGCCTGGGGGAAAATATATACATGAGTGAGCCTGGGGGAAAATATATACCTGAGTGAACCTGGGGGCAATATATACATGAGTGAGCCTGGGGCAATATATACATGAGTGAGCCTTAGGGGCAAATATATACATGAGTGAGCCTGGGGGAAAATATATACATGAGTGAGCCTGGGGGAAAATATATACATGAGTGAGCCTGGGGGAAAATATATACCTGAGTGAACCTGGGGGCAATATATACATGAGTGAGCCTGGGGCAATATATACATGAGTGAGCCCGGGGGAAAATATATACCTGAGTGAACCTGGGGGCAATATATACATGAGTGAGCCTGGGGCAATATATACATGAGTGAGCCTTGGGGCAAATATATACATGAATGAGCCTGGGGGCAAATATATCCATGTGTGAGCCTGGGGGAAAATATATACATGAGTGAGCCTGGGGGCAAATCTATCCATGAGTGAGCCTGGGGGCAAATCTATCTATGTGTGAGCCTGGGGGCAAATCTATCCATGAGTGAGCATGGGGGAAAATATATCCATGAGTGAGCCTGGGGGCAAATATATCCATGTGTGAGGCTAGGGGCAAATATATCCATGTGTGAGCCTGGGGGCAAATATATACATGTGTGAGCCTGGGGGCAAATATATCCATGAGTGAGCCTAGGGGCAAATATATCCATGTGTGAGCCTGGGGGGCAAATATATACACGTGTGAGCTGGGGCAAATATATCCATGAGTGAGCCTGGGGCAAATATATCCATGTGTGAGCCTGGTGGTAAATATATACATGAGTGAGCCTGGGGGCAAATCTATCCATGAGTGAGCCTGGGGGCAAATCTATCTATGTGTGAGCCTGGGGCAAATCTATCCATGAGTGAGCCTGGGGGAAAATATATCCATGAGTGAGCTGGGGCAAATATATCCATGTGTGAGGCTAGGGGCAAATATATCCATGTGTGAGCCTGGGGCAAATATATCCATGTGTGAGCCTGGGGGCAAATATATCCATGTGTGAGGCTAGGGGCAAATATATCCATGTGTGAGCCTGGGGGCAAATATATACATGTGTGAGCCTGGGGGCAAATATATCCATGAGTGAGCCTAGGGGCAAATATATCCATGTGTGAGCCTGGGGGGCAAATATATACACGTGTGAGCTGGGGCAAATATATCCATGAGTGAGCCTGGGGCAAATATATCCATGTGTGAGCCTGGTGGTAAATATATACATGAGTGAGCCTGGGGGCAAATCTATCCATGAGTGAGCCTGGGGGCAAATCTATCTATGTGTGAGCCTGGGGGCAAATCTATCCATGAGTGAGCCTGGGGGAAAATATATCCATGAGTGAGCCTGGGGGAAAATATATCCATGTGTGAGGCTAGGGGCAAATATATCCATGTGTGAGCCTGGGGGCAAATATATCCATGTGTGAGCCTGGGGGCAAATATATCCATGTGTGAGGCTAGGGGCAAATATATCCATGTGTGAGCCTGGGGGCAAATATATCCATGAGTGAGCCTAGGGTCAAATATATCCATGTGTGAGCCTGGGGGCAAATATATACACGTGTGAGCTGGGGCAAATATATCCATGAGTGAGCCTGGGGCAAATATATCCATGTGTGAGCCTGGTGGTAAATATATCCATGAGTGAGCCTGGGGCAAATATATCCATGAGTGAGCCTGGGGCAAATATATCCATGTGTGAGCTGGGGCAAATATATACATGAGTGAGCCTGGCGACAAATATATCCATGTGTGAGCTTGGGCAAATATACCATGTGTGGGCACTGCTGGGTATGTGATGCTGGGCACTGCTGGGTATGTGACACTGCGCACTGCTGGGTATGTGACGCTTGGCACTGCTGGGTATGTGACGCTGGGCACTGCTGGGTATGTGACGCTGGGCACTGCTGGGTATGTGACACTGGGCACTGCTGGGTATGTGACGCTTGGCACTGCTGGGTATGTGACGCTGGGCACTGCTGGGTATGTTACATAGTTACATAGTTATATAGGCTGAAAAAAGACATGCGTCCATCGGGTTCAGCCTCTCCCACATAACCTACTGCTGTTGATCCAAAAGAAGGCAAAAAACCCAGTCTGAATGCTTGCCAATATGCAACATACTGTGAAAAAATTCCTTCTTGACCCCAGAATGGCAGTCAGATTTCTCCTTGGATCAAGAAGCTTTTACCCACATATTAAATATTATAACCCATAATATTCTGTGTCTGCAGGAAGTCATCCAGTCGTTTTTTAAAAGTCTGTACAGACTCTGACCCAACCACCTCAACAGGCAGAGAATTCCACAGCTTGATTGTTCTCACCGTAAAATAACCCTTCCTATGCTTTAAGCTAAATTTTCTTTCTTCCAGTCTAAATGGATGACCCCTTGTCCTATGTATAGTCCTGTCAATGAATAGGTTATCAGACAATGGTTGATAATGGCCCCGTATATATTTATATAAGGTTATCAGATCCCCTCTAAGGCGCCTTTTCTCTAAACTAAACAGGTTTAAGCTTGTTAGTCTTTCCTCATAACTTAACCCTTCCATTCCCCTTATTAATATAGTTGCCCGTCTCTGCACTTTTTCTAACGATATAATATCTTTTTTTTAAGACAGGTGCCCAAAATTGCACGGCATATTCAAGGTGCGGCCTGACCATTGATTTATACAGAGGCAAAATTATGTTTTCATCCCGTGAGTGAACTCCCCTTTTAATGCATGCCAGTACTTTGCTGGCCTTGGCGGCTGCTGTTTGACATTGCACATTGTTACTTAGTTTGAAGTCTATGATTATTCCCAAATCCTTCTCCTGCTTGGATTTCCCTAACTCCGTACCATTTAGGGTATACATTGCTTGTGTGTTCTTCACTCCAAAGTGCATAACTTTACATTTATCTAGATTAAATCTCATCTGTGACGCTTGGCACTTCTGGGTATGTGACACTGGGCACAGTTATACACACCTCACATTACTGTATCACAGAGCTCCACAGCAAGAAAATTCTAATGTATAGTATGTATGAGTGTTTGAATTTTATTGCTGTGACGCACTGTGATATGCTCATACACGCTGCGTGTTTTTTTTTTGGGGGGGCAGCATTTCATCCTTCGCTCCAGGCAGCACAATGTCTTGGGACGGCCTTGGGGCTGAGTATCGAGCCTTGGGGTACACCGCACGTGACTGGGAGGGGGAGGGAGGAGCTGCCAGAAATGGACACATATTGTGATCGATCAGACACATATGATTGAAACCAGGTTAGCGTGCGATCACCAATACCAGAGTTTTTAAGTTTTTGTAATAAGATGTCATGGTCTACCGTGTCAAAGGCCTTGGCAAAATCAAGGAAGATGCTCCACTTAGGTTTCCTTGTTCCATCCCAACTTGGATATCTTTGCAGACTTTTAAAAGGGCGGTTGTAGTTGAGTGATTTGGATGAAAGCCGGATTGATCTGGGGTTAAATAGTTCCAATATTGATAATAATCACGTAATTGTGTGTAGACGCATTGCACAGCTGTTGGGAAATGTTGCATTAGGGGAACAATCCACGAAATGAAAACAGGAGATAAAAACCTAACTTCATTTAACCTTTTTACATTGTGACTACTTTAAATAAATAAAAAACAGCAGAATGTGTTTTATGATGTGTTTTAGAATGTATTTCATGAAGTGTTTTAATGTGTTTTATTTGTAATGCACAATTAATCTAGCTACAGCTTGTGTTAGAGGTAGTGTCCCTTTAAAGACAATTAAATAAGCCACACAAATGCTGCGCGGGAACCCATCACGAGCTGACTGCTCCTGGTATAATGATACGACAACGCGATCGTCCTGTCAAAACATTTTAATTCTATTCTTCTATAAGTGCGCTGCGCGTATGAACTCATTAATGAGCCAATAGAAAGTATTTTTGTTCTCAACAGTTCTGCATCTTCATTCGACAGACAGCTGAGAAAACGCTATTTTTAATTTTCGTAATTTTTGAGGGGGAAAATGTCTAATCGCACGATGTCTAGAAGAAAAGATAATTTCCAAAATAACAGGAAACATAATAAGTAACGTAACATGTTAAAGCAAGGCAAATATGTTCAGCTTTTCTAAATATAAAAGGTCTGTTTATATACGATGTGAGATACACATAAACATTATTGTTATGCAAATGAATAAGCCTTTACGTGTCGTGCTCTCTCTATAAACAAAACATGCCTATAATGGATATTAATTAAATGGAGGCTCTTGGCCGTGGCTGTCAATCTCTGGCCGCCTGGATGTTTCTGAACTACAACTCCCATGATTCTCTGGCCATCTGTTGCATTCAAAGAATACTGGGAATTGTAGTAATCAACATCTGTGGAGCCGTGAGTTTGACAGCCCTGATCTAGGCGCTGTTAGCACTCAATGTAAATCAATGTGACCTGAGTGCCCTCACCTTCTCTCTGGGAGTGGGCGGGGGAGGCTTAGCGCCTGCACCGTAATATGGAGCTAAAACGGGGACTGTAAGGTAAAACCTGCAGGCGCACATTATCCCCCTTAGTGTCCCCGTTTCAGCGTTATGATCGTACTACTGCCCACTGTGTTCTAATAAACTTCAGTACACATTGAAGAATAGTGGTTGGTGGTTCTTCCTCTATAATAGATGCAACACACGTATCTAATATGCAACGATATAGACACAGATTAATAAACAGTGATATATAAGGTGGTTCTCTTTAGTACACTTATAACACAAGAAATCAGGGTTATTCAAAGAGATTCAATAAGTAGGGATGTGCGTTTCGGGTTTCGGAATTTCGGAATTTTCACGAAATTTCCCGATTCGTGTTTCCGGATGCGGCCGAATTTCCGAAAATTTTTAGATCCGAAAATGGTAGATCCGAAAAGTTTTCCGAGTCGAAACGAAATATTTTCGGAATTTTCGAATGGACTTGAAATGTGTCAAATCGAAATTTATTGCTTTGAAACGAGGAGAACAGACTTTCCGAAAAAACGAAAATTTCCGAACTTACGAAAAGTCGATACAAAAAACGAGCTAAGTGACACGAAAATACGGAAAATGGTCGACATTCCGAAAACATGTAGAATTCCGAAAAACGAAAATTTCCGAAATCACGAAAAGTCGATACAAAAAACGAGCTAAGTGACACGAAAATCAAAAAAATGGTCGATATTCCGAAAAAAAAAGAGTACACGAAAAACGAATCGAGCCGAACCGAATCGAAACAGAAATCGGTCGAAACGAGCCGAATCGAAAAGTTTAAAAATCCGAAAAATCGAACCGAATCGAACCGAAAAAAAATTGGTGCACAAGCCTATCAATAAGTCACAGCACGTTCGGTGACTTTTCGTTCTCTTCAATTCGGTGCGATTCGGCGATCCCATTTCGGCGACCCTGTGGTGTATTCAGCAAGCACCACAGGGCCGTCGTAGTGCAGGGAAAAGGCGCCGCAAACCCGACGAACACTCACTGAATAACCTGGCGAACGCACTCTGAAACCCGCAAAAACATCTGGATTAACCCCGCCGAACACGCCAGAGAAACCGAGCAGCCGTCAATCACAGCGCAGAGCAGCCGCCGGAAAAACACCGACACCGCAGACGAATGGAGTGAGGAAAAAAAAAAACAGTTCACTTGAATGTTTGAAAATTGAAACGTGGTTTGCAAAGAAACTAAAGAACAAAAATGTCTATAATTTACATATAAAATCCAATGAATGATAATAAAAAGGGCTGTTATAGAAAAAAGAAAAAACGATTTTAAAAAAAACGGGAAAAAATGTTGACAAAAAATCCCCAAAAAATGCCTTAAAGATCCTAAAAAAAATCTAAAAATAAAGAGACTCTTTACTGCAGAATATTATAATAAACGGTTTATTAGGTATTGGATTAAAACGGGAATATTTTTAACATTGAAGCCTATGGGATTCTCCTGAATAAACCTGCCGAATTAAACCACCGAACAGCAGGGCAATTTTTTTCACTGCTGGTTTTCGTTCTCTGAATAGATGAAGCATTGCTTCTCTATGGGGATTTCACTGCCCTCTAACAGGTGTAGCCCTGTGGTTAAAATTGGCTCTGAGGATTGCAGCTGTTATGCCACTAGAGGGAGCCAGAGTATAACGTATGGAAAAGATTGTAATGGACTTATGGACTACATCCCCCAGAAACCCTTGAGACAAAAGGAAGGAAGCAAGTGCTGGAGTTAGGAAGTGAAGAGCCTCGTGTGCAGCGAGGGGAGAACTGAGAGCGCAGGGAAAGAAGGCAGTTGCTTGTGTGAGACTCTACGGGATCCAGGCCAGATTGGAGCACGGAGAACCAGCGGCATCCATTGCTGGAGTGATCAGGGAGAGTGTGTATCTATCTACTGTGCATCACGCTGAGCTGTTCTGGTGGCAACTGTGTTCCAGAAGGACCTCGAGTAAGGAGGCTGCAGACGGAGCAGAGTGCTGACGGCATTCGGATTCTGGCTGAGGAGAACCGGATCGGTAGTGCAGACTTCAACAGCATCGGGTTCCAGGCGGCAGAGAGGGCGGATCTTCTTGAGAAGGGACTTTCTCCAGCGTTTCATCTGTCCGGGACAAGCTGTTTCGCCGGTTGGGTGAGAAGGCCGGAGGCCTATGACGTTGTTAACATTGCGCACTTAATTTGTTTGCTACATTAAGGGCCCCAACGTTGACTATTCGAAGATATTAATCTTCAGGCAACGAACAGACACCGTATGTGCAGGCAATTCGTCACAATTTGACAAATTGCCTGCTCTCTGAATAGTCGAATGGCCCCACAATGGCACTGTTTGCTGAAATTCAGCGTTCAGTTACAATTCAGGGCCACATTGACTCTTTTTGAATAACCCTGATAGTTAAAGTATCGCAGTGGTGCTACTCAGTGGTATATTGGGAGACAATGATACATTTTCCTCATACCAATACGAAATGTCCCGGTCTGGGGGTTTTTGAAGTCCGTGTGTCTCAAATAAAAAACAGAGAAAAGCAAAAATAGTGCATTATTGTCTATGTATGTAGGATGACGTCAATCTGTATGGTTTAGGGTATATATACCGGCTGGGTGGAGAAGAGGTAACATCACTGCTCTTCAACCGTGGAGACCCCGGTTGGAATCCCAGCAAGAGCACCTCTCCAGTAAATGTCCTTGGTCAAGACACCTAACGGTACATACTCGCCACCCAGGACATGCTGAAAACCAGAGAAATCTCAATGTATCCTTCCTGCTAAAATCCTTTCTCAAAAAAATTACATATGTTACGCCACTCACAAGGATGGAGCCCTTCTATTGGCTCTGTGGATGGCGCAGCGTGCCAACTCCAAGATGGCAATGCCTAAGACTCATAAGGCTCAAATTGTGCAAGAGTGGTTGAGGGAGCATGAGACATCATTTTCACACATGGATTGGCCACCGCACAGTCCAGACCTTAACCCCATTGAGGTTAATCTTTGGGATAATGTGCTGGAGAAGACTTTACGCAGCGCCGCGACTCTCCCATCGTCAATACAAGATCAAGGCCGCAAAGTAATGTCACTCTGGACGAGAAAAAAAGCTGTAACATTGCATGAGCTTATCGACACGATGCCGCAGCGAATGCGTGACGCAATCACAGGCACTATGACCAAATACTACAGCGTGTGAGTATATTCACAGCTATCCAATATATATATAGTAAGGTCCAGAAATATTGGGACATGGACACAATTGTAACATCTTTGGCTCTATACACCACCACAATGGAGTTGGAATGAAACAAACACAATGTGCTTTAACTGCAGACTGTCAGCTTTAATTTGAGGGTATGTACATCCAACTCAGGTGAACGTGTAGGACTTACAGCAGTTTGCAGATGTGCCCCCACTTGTTAAGGGACTCCATCGTGGTGGTGTATAGAGCCAAAGATGTTCAAATTGTGTCGATGTCCCAATATTTCTGGACATGACTGTATATAGAGAGAGAGAGTGTGTCACTATGTCAGAGTTGAAGAATATCTCTGCTCAGTGGAATTTGCGTTTTGACCCACATTTTGCCGCAGGGTCAGGTTCTGTAACGCTCCGCTTACCCTGCAGACCCGGCGTAATTATTACCATAAAATTTCCCCGTATTATAAGGGTTTTCTTGAAGCTCTTATTTTTTTTTTCCTCGGAAGGAATAATCTCCTGTTTTGTGTTAGCTGTTATTTCTCCGGACGATATCTTCACTCGGATTTCCTGCGGAATGGGAAATGTCATTCAATGAATTACTGTTATCAAGAAGTAACAAGTAAGGGTGGATGATCTTTATCTCACGAACAATTTATAACCGAGCGGGCGAGATTGTGGGCTTGTGTTCCTCCTCCCGAGAGGACAGGTTGGTGCATAAAGCTACATGGATCAGCCGAATGGACGCGCTATTACTCAGATGAAGTTATTTCTGTGAAATAAAATTACTATAAATACATCGAGTTCTGTAAACAGCAGAACAAAAGCAACCGGGACCCGTCTCTGCCGGGGGAATTTACCATTTCGGCTCATTAGCTGATCCTGCTGCTGAGAGGAAAGTTCTTATTACAAATTAATATGCACATAATTATCTTTTAGCACTTCTTGCTTCGCATTCACTGGAATCTCTCTGTCGGGATGTGATGGAATTTTATTTTTCTTTAATATTGTTTACTTTGATAGCACTGTGCAGGGGGAGCACCTGTTGGGCGAATTGGGCCTAATTATCCACATTTTAGGTCCTCATCTACATTATTTATTATGAATCAGATAAGGAACATCTAAACAGCAGACAGACTGACCTCTTGCGATGATACAGAGCCTGGCCAAAAAACATCACAATCTCTAATAATTGGTTGGCATCGTGCTCATGCAATGTCACAGCATTTATTGGCGTCCAGAGTGACATTCATTTGTGGCCAAGATCTTGTATTGATGATGGGAGAGTCTCAGCGCTGCGTAAAGTCTTCTCCAGCACATTATCCCAAAGATTAACCTCAATGGGGTTAAGGTCTGGACTGTGTGGTGGCCAATCCATGTGTGAAAATGATGTCTCATGCTCCCTCAACCACTCTTGCACAATTTGAGCCCAATGAATCCTGGCATTGCAATCTTGGAATATGCCCACTGTGCCATCAGGGGCGAAGAAACCCATTGATGGAGAAACCTGCTCACTCAGGAGATTCAGGGAGTCGCATGACCTCATTTGTTGGGGCTTGATGCTATTTGAGTATAATGTGACTATGTTGTGTAAGTTGTATGGTGTGACTGTTGGCAGTACATAAAATACACATCGATATTGCTCTTACACACCATGTGTTATGTTTGCAATGTGTGATCTCTATGTGCAACACAGAGTTAGCACAATAATTAATAAAATGGAATATTATAATAATATTATTGCTGCATGCATGTTCTTGCATTCTACTGGCCGACAAATCCCCCGGCTGACAAATTCACTGGCCAACAAATCCCTCAGCCGGCAAATTCACTGGCCTACAAATTCACCTGCCGACAAATTCACCTGCCAACAAATCCACTGGCCTACAAATTCACCTGCCAACAAATCCACCAGCTGACAAATCCACCAACCAATAATTCCCCTGGTCAAAAAATCCATTCGCTGACAAAATTACTGGCCAATAAATCCACCAGTCAACAAATCCACCAGCTGAAAAATCCACCGGCTGAAAAATCCACCGGCCGACAAATCCACCAGCTGACAAATCCACCTGCCAACATATCCACTGGCCGACAAATTCACCTGCCAACAAATCCATTGGCCGGCAAATTCACCTGCCAACAAATACCCTGGCCGACAAATTCACCTGCCAACAAATCCACCATCTGACAAACCCATCAGCCAATAATTCCCCTGGTCGAAAAATCCACTGGCTGACAAATCAGTGGCTGAAAAATCCACAGGCCGAAAAATCCATTCGCTGACAAAACCACTGGTCAATAAATCCACCAGTCAACAAATCCACCGGCTGAAAAATCCACTGGCCGACAAATCCACCAGCTGACAAATTCACCTGCTGACAAATCCACCAGTCAATAATTTCCTTGGCTGACAAATCCACGAGCTGACAAATTCACAGGCAGAAAAATCCACCGGCTGACAAATCCACAGGCTGAAAAATCCACCAGTTGACAAATCCATTGGCTGACAGAACCACCGGCCAATGAATCCACCAGCCGACAAATCTACCAGCTGACAAATCCACCGGCTGAAAATCCACCAGCCGACAAATCCACCAGTCAATAATTTCCTTGGCCGACAAATCTACCAGCCGACAGATCCACCGACTGCAAATCCACCGGCTGAAAAATCCACCGGCTATAAAATGTACCAGCTGAAAAATTCACCAACCAACAAATCCACCGGCTGACAAATCCACCTGCTGAAAAATTCACTGACTGGTAAATCAAAATTCAGCACTTTAAATCGATTCTCATAAAGTCAGTCAGGATTCTCCTGGGATTCCAATTACCGGAGATTTACAATGTAATTGATAATTGATCTTTTTTTCCTATTAGAAATGAATCCTCCTCTAGAAAGCGGCGAGATTACTGATAGTGAGGGAGCATCAAGCCTCCAAGTTACCAAGCCCAGCGCATGGTGTGAGTATGCCATTAAGCCAGTGACATCACACAGGAACGCTGCTGCTTTAATTCACAGTGCGGCTGCTTTCTATACATTACTGATAAACGGTGAAATATTTTAATTGGTAAAACAAGGGAAAAAAAGAAGAAAATATGGTTTGCTGTGTTTAACACACGGTTATACACACCGGCAAAGTGGTTTATACTGAGATCTTTGGATTCACAGGCAAATATAAATTATATTATTAATTATTAATCAAAAAATTTTAGTAATTAATAAAAGTTTTCATACATTGGGATATATTTTTTATATATTGTGATTTTACCAACAATTAAAAACTAGACATAAATGTTAGGAAGGAAGGAAGGAAGGAAGGAAGGAAGGAAGGAAGGAAGGAAGGAAGGAAGGAAGGAAGGAAGGAAGGAAGGAAGGAAGGAAGGAAGGAAGGAAGGAAGGAAGGAAGGAAGGAAGGAAGGATTTGGGAAACAAAAAGGAAGCGAAGGAAGGATTTGGGAAACAAAAAGGAAGCGAAGGAAGGATTTGGGAAACAAAAAGGAAGCGAAGGAAGGATTTGGGAAACAAAAAGGAAGCGAAGGAAGGATTTGGGAAACAAAAAGGAAGCGAAGGAAGGATTTGGGAAACAAAAAGGAAGCGAAGGAAGGATTTGGGAAACAAAAAGGAAGGAAATATGAAAAAAAAAAAAATTCATCAAATAATAAGATAAATATTATCTCTGTAACAGAATACTTTGCTTTGAAGCACTTGCTTCATTCTCTTTAAACTGCGGAATCTCTTTGCGCTGAATATCTCTCCGTGCCTTGTACGATTGGTCGTTGTAGCCTGACCTCATTATCCTCGGCCTCACTTTGGGACCTATACCCTAATGAAAGCTAACGTTACCGTTCAGATGTCTAAGCATTACCGCCAGGATAAGTGACTTTAACACATGCCCCCCATATTACCTTCCTAACACTAAACCCGTAAAACATAGCGCGTCGGTGATTGAGCGAGCTTGCGCAAGCTTACTCTACATATACTTAACATGGGGAGCGCAATCGTTAATTAGCGTTAGGATAAGTATGGTATTACAAAGTGCTAGCGCTAATTACCGCAGGGACGCGCAAGGCAAAATTTTAGCTACTCCTAAAAGCTGGCGCTACATTATTTTGCATTGGTGAAATCATTTAGCGCTCACTAAACCCCCTTCATTAATCCCATATTCACCTCTCATCCTGCAACAAACAGTGGCCCGATCCACCGTGAGCAGAGTGAGACTGGGAACAAAGAATTACCAGTCTCCCTCCTCGATCACTCCGCGGTGCTGTCTGGAAATGCAACCCTATGTCCAGGAGGTGATACTCGCAGCGGTTAGCGCTGCGTTCCAGGGCGAGATGCCGAGCTAGCACCTGACTAGGAATAATGCTCTAAAATGTAGACACTGTGGGGAAACCTGCAGGCGCACATTTTTCCCGTTAACATCCCATTTTAGCGAGAACTATGGAATAGTGCCTTTTATCTGTTATGTACATTAAAGGGGTTATTCAGAGACGCAGTTCCCCACCCTATGGTGTATTCAGCATTCACCGCAGGGTCCCTGGAGTGCAGAGAAAACCCGCCGCAAACCAGCAATCCCGCTGAAAACCGACCAAAAACCCACCAGAACTGTTGGAAAAAACACACAGAACATGCTGCGAGCCCCCGATCACACGGCAATCACAACTGCCGGAAAAAGCCGACAAGCCGACGAATGGGGTAAAAAAACAAAACAGTACGTTTGAAAGTTTCAAAATTGAAACGCTGTTTGCAAAAAAAAACTGCCGAAGGAAAATGTCTGGAATTTACGTATAAAATCCAATGAATGATAATAAAAAGGGGTTTTACAGGAAAAAGAAAAAACAATTTAAAAAAACAGAGAAAAACTAATTTGCCGAAAAAAATCCCACAAAATGCCTAGAAGATCCTAAAAAAATCGATAAATAAAGAGACTTTTTGCTGCAGAATAAAATAATAAACGGTTTATTAGATATTGAATTAAAACGGGAATATTTTTAACATTGAAACCTATGGGATTCGCCTGATTAAACCTGCCGAATGAAAACACTGAACATCAGGGCATTTCACTGACATTTCTCTGCTGTTCGGTGTCTGTGAATAGAGTAACCCTTGCTTCTCTATGGGTGGATTTCGCTGCCACCGAACAGGCATCGTATTTGCTGGCAATTCGCCAACATTTGGTGAACTGCCTGCTCTCTGAACAGCCGAATGGCCCCGAAATGTCACTGTATGTGGAAATTCCCTGTTCGGTGACATTTCGGGGCCAGATCGTCTCTCTCTGAATAACCCCTTAAATCTCTTTCAGAACAATATAGGGTAAACCTAGAGGACACACACCAGGCGTAGCGTGGGCTCCATTATCTCTCAGCTGCATGCCCTTAATGTGTCATTATGTCCTATCACCGGCCACCGCTGCTCCTTACTTAATGCTGAAGAACGTCCCTGGAAAATATTTTGTCGTATTTTGCTTTTATCTACAGCCCTTCCAGTCGCTGTATAAGTATATATATATATTCTTATTTGTTGCATAACGTCCAGTGGATACTTTACCAGGAGAAACACTCAATGCATTATTGATGAGTGATCAGCGAGGTTAGATCTTTTAGGGTTTTTTTTGGTTTTCGTATTGTTTTTATTATCGCTGTTATCACGGTTCATAACGCACTTGAGGTTAATTAACTTAATTGCTTCCCCTATGCTATTGGCTGATATGATTGATCACGCAGGGATCATTTTCTGTCGTAAAATGTAACCAATATTTTTACGTCAATAAACGTTTAAATCGGATTGATTCTCCATACAATAACCAGCGTTAACGCACGTGTCAGTAACTCCCATTTTTTTCTTTTGTAATTTCTTTTTACATAAAATACATATTTATTTTTTTTCCTCCGGAATTTTAAGGAGTAATTCTCCTCTCACATTAATCTGATCACGCTTTTATATCAGTTAATCGCCGCTGATGCAGTTCCCATGACAATGAGATTCATCGACTCTATCCAGATGGCGCGGTGAACCCGCGGTGATCCTCCGCGCCGCGATGTTTTAGCTGAAGATCCGTTAAAATCTGTGTACACCGAGTGACGAGTATACTTTACCATCATGTCAATTTACCGTCACACGGGCTTTATTACAATCAAACCCAATTAAGACGACAATGCTGATTAATTAAAAGCTTCTTCGTTTCTGTTTTAAATGTGAGAAAATGTAAATATTTACATCAAACCAGCAAAACATTTCATTCTTCTGTAAACACACAGTATATTTTTTAAATCTTCCTGCCTCTGTTTCTCCCTTCTTTTGGGGAGGTATATAGTGGTGCTGTACACAATAGAAAAAAAAAAGAGTTCTGCGGACAAATCCCATCACTCCTGGGCAGCGCATTAACACCAGCAGACAGCCACCTGATACAACAAAGCAGAGATGTATCACCCACAATCAAAATCATGTGACTCTACAAAGAGAGAGATTTTTTGATGATACATACAAGTCATTTTATTAACCCCTTCGCTCCCATAGTCAAATTAAATAGATTTTGCCTTGTAATACATTGAAAAGCAGCCCTTTGCAAATCAAAACCCAATTTTCACACCTTTTTAAAACCAGAATAGTGCCCCCCAAGAACTAATTCCACGATCTTATCTCTCTCCATGCACCCTGCAGAGAAATAAAGCAAGCTGCAAATAACAGCCCCTAATTTCACTGTAAGAAAAAGCTCAGTAAACTTTTACTGCTGCATTGATACATACACACACACACACACACACAGACACAAATACATACACACACAAACACATACACACTCACAAAGATACATATACACTTACACAGATACATACACACACACACAAATAGACACACAGATACATACACAAATACATACACACACACACAGAGATACATACACACACACACAGAGATACATGTACACATACACACAGATACATGCACACATACACACACACAGAGATACATGCACAAACACACACACAGATACATACACACACAGAGATACATACACACACACAGATACATGCACACATACACACAGAGATACATACACACACGCAGATACATGCACACATACACACACAGATACATGCACGCACACACACAGAGATACATGCACACATACACACATAGATACATACACACATACACACATACAGAGATACATGCACACATACACACACAGATACATACACACATACAGAGATACATACACACATACACACACACAGATAGATACATACATACAAACAGATACATACACACACACATATACATGCACAGAGATACATACACACATACACACAGATACATACACACACACGCGCACACACAAAGAGATACATGCACACATGTATATATGTATATACGTATATGTATAGCACACAAGTGTATCTTTAGATATATTTGAATTGTTGCAATGCTATCTGAATTCTGCATTCCACTCCCTTCTACATTTTCTACCCATTTGCTCTAAATCTGCAATTCTGCCCAATGTCCTGTTCAACGAACCTTAACTTTTATTGCCCCCTACAAACTCCCCCCTAAGTTCCTGGACAATTTCAACCCAATGTGATGCTATTTGCAATCTTGATTTCTCTTCCAGCACACACCCCAAACTCAGTCAGTGTTTGCAGCAGGCCCTTGCAGAGTGCAGCTCATTACCCTCATCCAGCTGGACACAAATGTCTTTTCTGTGCTCACATCATTATCAGTTTTATTCAACCCCCAAGTGACATTCAATCTTAGTACTTAGTACAACATCCTTTTACAGTTATAACAGCTTTTAAACGTGAAGCATAGCTTGACACAAGTGTCTTGCAGCCATCTACGGGTATCTTCGCCCATTCATCATGGGCAAAAGCCTCCAGTTCAGTCACATTCTTAGGCTTGCGCAATGCAACTGCTTTCTTTAAGTCCCACCAGAGGTTCTCAATCGGATTTAAGTCAGGTGACTGCGATGGCCACTCCAAAATGTTCCAGCCTTTAATCTGCAACCATGCTCTAGTGGACTTGGAGGTATGCTTGGGATCATTGTCCTGTTGAAAGGTCCAACGTCTCCCAAGCCTCAGGTTTGTGACGGACTGCATCATATTGTCATCCAATATCTCCTGGTACTGAAGAGAATTCATGGTACCTTGCACACGCTGAAGCTTCCCTGTACCTGCAGAAGCAAAACAGCCCTAAAGCATGATTGACCCCCCGCCATGCTTCACAGTAGGCAAGGTGTTCTTTTCTTCATAGGCCTTGTTCTTCCTCCTCCAAACATAGCGTTGATCCATGGCCCAAACAGTTCTAATTTTGTTTCATCAGTCCACAGAACACTATCCCAAAACTTCTGTGGTTTGTCCACATGACTTTTGGCATACTGCAGTCGACTCTTCTTATTCTTTGGAGACAGCAAGGGGGTGCGCCTGGGAGTTCTGGCATGGAGGCCTTCATTACGCAGTGTGCGCCGTATTGTCTGAGCTGAAACTTCAGTACCCACATCTGACAAATCTTTTCTCATTTCCTCAGCAGTCACTCGGGGACTTTTCTCCACTCTACGCTTCAGGTAGCGCACAGCAGTCGAAGTCAGCATCTTCTTTCTGCCACGACCAGGTAGCGTTTCAACAGTGCCCGTTGCCTTGAATTTGCAAATGATGCTTCCTATGGTCTCTCTTGGTATGTTTAACATCTTTGCAATCTTCTTATAGCCATTGCCCTTCCTGTGAAGAGTAATCACCTCTTCTCTTGTCTTCCTGGACCATTCTCTTGACTTCACCATGTTTGTAACCACACCAGTAAATGTCTAGAAGGAGCTGAGTATCACAGTCATTTTAAAGCTGCCTAATTGGTGCTTATTATGCTTTATTGCTGCTCCGTGACATCCACAGGTGTTTTCAATACCTGATTGAAAACACTTGAATGAACCTCTGTTCTTCAGAGTGGTAGTCTTTAAGGGGTTGAATAATTGTGTCAATGAAGAATTCACAAAAGAAACATTTACTACTGTATTATAAAACCAATTGATGTCATTTTAGTTGCATATGGTTCTTTAAAAAGTCCTTGTAGGATTTCATTCTGAATACAATTACAAATGTCACTAAATTCCCTAAAACCCTTTACAGCATTGGGGGTTTAATAATTTTGAACACAACTGTAAATACAGATAGATATAGATAGATAGATGTAGATAGATACAGAAAGATCGATAGATAGAGAGCAACAGATAGATAGACACAGATAGATAGACACAGATAGATAGATAGATAGATACAGATAGATACAGATAGATAGATATAAATAGATAAATCTAGATAGATACAGTAGATACAGAGATAGATACAGATAGACATATATAGAGAGATAGATACAGATAGACAGATACATAGACAGATATAGAAACATAGAAACATAGAAAAATGTAGGCAGATAAGAACCTTTCGGCCCATCTAGTCTGCCCAATTACATGGATACTTTACCTGGATTTATCTTTTGTTTAGGATAGCCTTATGCCTATCCCATGCCTGCTTAAATTCAATTACTGTTTTGGCCTCTACCACTTCAACTGGAAGACTGTTCCATGTATCCACCACCCTCTCAGTAAAATAATGCTTTCTGATGTTACTTTTAAACCTTTGCCCCTCTAATCTAAGACTATGTCCTCTTGTTTTGCTACTTTGTTTCCTTTTAAATATACTCCCTTCCTGTACCTTGTGGATTCCCTTTACGTATTTAAATGTTTCTATCATATCTCCTCTGTCTCGTCTTTTTTCCAAGCTGTACATGTTAAGATCATTAAGCCTTTCCTGGTAACTTTTCTCCTTCAAGCCGTACACCATTTTAGTAGCCCTTCTCTGAACTCTCTCTAAGATGTCTATATCCTTCTGGAGATACGGTCTCCAGTACTGCACACAGTACTCCAAGTGAGGTCTCACCAGTGCTCTGTACAGTGGCATGAGCACTTCCCTTTTCCTACTGCTAATACCTCTCCCTACACAACCAAGCATTCTGCCAGCATTTCCTGCTGCTCTATTACATTGACTACTTACCTTTAGATCCTCTGAAATAATAACCCCTAAATCCCTTTCCTCAGATGTTGAGGTTAGGACTGTATCAAATATTCTATATTCAGCCCTTGGGTTTTTACGTCCCAGGTGCATTATCTTGCACTTATCCACATTAAAACTCAATTGCCACAGCTCCGACCATTTTTTTAGTTTACCTAAATCGTTTGTCATTTGGCTGATCCCTCCAGGAACGTCAACCCTGTTGCAAATCTTTGTGTCATCAGCAAAAAGACATACTTTTCCATTAATACCTTCTGCAATATCACTAATAAAAATATTAAATAGAATGGGTCCAAGTACTGACCCCTGAGGTACCCCACTGGTAACAAGACCTTGCGCCGAATAAACTCCATTTACCACAACCCTCTGTTGCCTGTCACTCAGCCACTGCCTAATCCATTCAAAAATATTGGAATCCAAGCTCAAAGATTGCAATTTATTGATAAGCCTTCTATGCGGAACAGTATCAAAAGCCTTACTGAAATCTAAATCAAAAAAATCAATAAGATTAGTTTGGCATGATCTCCCTGAGGTAAACCCATGTTGTTTCTGATCCTGTAATCTATGTGTTTTTAGATGTTCAACAATCCTTTCCTTTAACATGGTTTCCATTAATTTTCCCACTACTGACGTAAGACTAACTGGCCTATAGTTCCCAGATTCCTCCCTACTACCCTTCTTGTGAATGGGCACAACATTTGCAAATTTCCAGTCTTCTGGGACAACTCCCGTTAGCAAGGATTGGTTAAATAAATCTGTTAACGGTTTTGCTATTACATCACTGAGCTCTTTTAATAATTTAGGGTGGATCCCATCAGGCCCCATTGACTTATTTGTCTTTACTTTAGACAGCTGCTGTAGAACCTCCTCCTCTGTAAACTGATATGTAATTGTCTCGTTAGTGTTTCCGCCTAACTGAGGTCCCTTTCCTTCCTTTTCTTCTGCAAAGACTGAACAAAAATATTCATTGAGGCAGTCAGCGAGACTTTTATCCTCTTCTACATACCTTCCTTCCTTTGTTTTTAATCTAACTAATCTTTGTTTTACTTTTCTTTTCTCGTTTATGTATCTAAAAAATGTTTTGTCCCCCTTTTTTACTGACTGAGCTATTTTCTCTTCTGCGTGTGCTTTGGAAGCTCTTATAAATTGCTTTGCCTCTTTCTGCCTAATCTTATAGGTTTGCCTATCTTCTTCACTCTGAGTTGTTTTATAATTATTGAATGCTGTCTTTTTGTTCTTCACTATTTTGGCCACTTCT
Organism: Leptobrachium leishanense; assembly: GCA_009667805.1. Taxonomy (NCBI): domain Eukaryota; kingdom Metazoa; phylum Chordata; class Amphibia; order Anura; family Megophryidae; genus Leptobrachium; species Leptobrachium leishanense. The sequence continues at coordinate 17,673,998 of CM019067.1, forward strand.
GCAGAGTACCACAGTGGTTTCTTCCCTTTTTTGTTTTTGCTAACAAGTCGAATGCAATTGCCTGTGGCCTTCAATAATGCTTCCTTTAAATAATCCCATTTCTCCTGGACTCCCTTTAAACTCCTCCAGTCTGATAATGACTCCTTCACACAAAGTCTCATTTTAGAAAAATCTGTTTTTTTAAAGTCTAAAACTTTTATTTTTGTGTGGTGCGGCTCCATCCCTGTTCTTATATTAAACCATACTGACTGGTGATCACTAGATCCCAAATTTTCACCTACAACAACGTCCGATACCAAACCTCCATTTGTGAGTATTAAATCCAATATGGCCTCTTTACGGGTCAGCTCCTCAACTACTTGTGTTAGAGATAATCCCAGTAGGGAGTTTAGAATATTTGTACTCCTGGTGCACCCAGCTGTTTTGGTTTTCCAGTTCACATCAGGAAGATTAAAGTCCCCCATGATAATAACTTCCCCCTTCATTGCCATTTTGGCTATTTCTTCACACAGCAGATTATCTAGCTCTTCTACTTGTCCAGGGGGTCTGTAGATCACACCTACACAAGCTACTGTATGATTGCCAAATGTTAGCGTAACCCAAACTGACTCTATGTTCACCTATTGTTTTTCACATACAGGGCCACTCCTCCTCCTTTCCTACCTTCTGTCTTTTCTATATAAAGAGTACCCCGGTATTGTTATGTTCTAGTTATTTTTCTCACTGAACCATGTCTCAGTAACCGCAACTAAATCTACTTTTTCAGCTGCCATCATTGCCTCCAGTTCATTGATTTTATTGACTAAACTGCGAGCATTTATAGACACGACTCTGAGCTTGTCATTTTTTTCCCCGCTTGTTGCTTGCACCCTCCGATTTAGTTTTGGGGGACAATCAGGCAGATTGTTTTTTTACCCTTTTGTCCCCCCCTCCTAGTTTAAATATTTATTTGCGAAACCTTTGAACTTCTCACTGAAAACATATGTTCCCCTATGAGTAAGATGCAAACCATCTTTTTTATACAGTTCCTTTCTGCTCCAATTAGAGCTATCATGGGACACAAAGCCAAATCCTTGCTCTCGACACCATTCCTGAAGCCACAAATTAAGTTCCCTATTGCGCATCTGCCTATCCTGAATGTTATGCACAGGCAAAACTTCAGAGAATGACACAGTGGACGCAATCTGCTGTATTTCACCTCCAAGAACACAAAAATCTTCCTTAATCTCAGAAACCTCATTGCTAGCCAAGTCATTTGTCCCTAGATGGACTAGAACATCCACTTCCCCTTGCTGCTTTGCTTGTTTGACAATATTGAGAATACGTCTCTTGTCTCTACGAGCAGTAGTCCCAGGAAGACATCTCATCAAACCACTACTCTCCAGCCCAACACCTCTTATGATAGAATCACCCAGCAACAATTGCCTTCTATCATGTCCCACCTTTTCCTTATTGTTCTTGGTTGCAGTCCTGCATACCTTAGGCATAGGGGATGGTGGTTCCTCAACTATGGTGTCTGAGCCTACTTCCGTCTCACCACTACACACTGAAAGTGCCTCAAAAGAATTAAGAAGAGCCACAGACTGTGGGACATGCCTTCTATCCACAACTCTAAGTCTACCAGATCCTACAGTAGTCCATCTGCCGCTCCTAGGAGGCCTCTGTGGCAGTGGCTTTGTAACAGTCATAGCCATAGCCTGAGTTTGTCTAACAGATAATTTACAAATCTTAGACTTCAAACAGGCAATTTCCTGCTGCAATAAAGAGAGCTGCCTACATATCAGGCACACTCCAAACCTCCAAAAATTGGATCTAAAAACAAATGCATGACAGCTCTTACACTGGACCAAGCCTGCCATTATAAAGGAATGGATTTAAACCAACAAATCTTACCTTTTTGTAGGTTTTCTACCTCCTGTCTAACCTCAGACTACCTCCAGAAGATATAGCAAAAAAATGTGGAGAACAGACTCTTAGGAGCAAAAATGAGAAAAAATATATCCCCGTCGCCCAAGGCACCACAAGTGCGGTCCCAAAACCGGACCAAATAAACAAAAAGAGGGGAAAAACAGTGTTCGGCGTGTCCGCGTACGCGGTATAGGGGAGATATCTAAAGGTAAATAGGGGTATGCATACAATGATTCAGAGAAAAAGTATCATACAATATGAGTAGCTGTGTAGGATGACTCAAAGTTCGTCAAAAATGATCCTAAAAGAGAAAAAAAGTATAATAGTGAAGTCCAGTCACAAAAAGAGAAAAAAAGGAGAGGGGGGAGATGGATCCACTCACACTTTCCAGAGCCTCGTTAGGCTCGATCACCTCGCCTGTGGGTGTTTACGTGGCTCACCCAGTAGCTCGCAGGGGTAGACCCGTCTCACAGCCTTGGTGTCCTTTCAGGATCCTGAGTTGTCCATAGGTTCTCCTATAGTCTCCAAAGTTCTCCTTTGGGATCCTGGATGTACACAGGTCGTGGCTTATCTTGGCTTGTAAGAATCTATAAAACTCAATGAGTAAAAGAAAGATTCTGTCCTACTATTAAAATGTTTTATTTAAACATAAAATAAAAGACAGAAACAATAAAATATCAAAACGCGTTTCACCCTTTAGGGCTTCATCAGTTGTTAAAAAATAAGAATAAAGAAAAAGCACAAAATAATAAAAAGTACAAAATACAATAAAAAATCTCTTTTTTTTCTCTTTTTGTGACTGGACTTCACTATTATACTTTTTTTCTCTTTTAGGATCATTTTTGACGAACTTTGAGTCATCCTACACAGCTACTCATATTGTATGATACTTTTTCTCTGAATCATTGTATGCATACCCCTATTTACCTTTAGATATCTGACCTATACCGTGTACGCGGACACGCCGAACACCGTTTTACCTCCAGAAGATCTCTAAGTGCTCACTTTGAAGACTTCACTTAGAAGGCTTCCCAAGCTCAATTAGACCAAGCTAATATTCCACAAGCTTTATATAGTCACCTAAGAACACCTCCCCAGCAAGGCGTGGACAAGTTTAACCACTTTAGCAAATAGCACGCAATTGATTCCAATTGTATGCTAATCAGTAAGAGGAATGAGTCACCAGCCTAACCTAATTTACACACCAGACCTAACTTAAAACCTTAAGATGAATAGAAAAGATCTGTTTGAAACAAAAATCAAAATCACTCACCAGAAGATCTCTAAGTGCTCACTTTGAAGACTTCACTTAGAAGGCTTCCCAAGCTCAATTATATAGGTAGATAAATAGAGATAGATAGATAGATATAGATAGATATATACAGATAGATAGATACAGATAGATACAGATAGATAAATACATATACAGATAGCTAGATCGATAGAGATAAATCGATACAGATAGATACATATAGATAGATTCAGATAGATACAGATACAGATAGATAGATACAGATAGATAGATAGATAGATAGATAGATAGATAGATACAGATAGATATATAGAGATAGATAGATACAGATAGATAGATATATACAGATAGATACAGATACAGATAGATAGATAGATAGATAGATACAGATAGATAGATATATACAGATAGATACAGATGCAGATAGATAGATAGATAGATAGATAGATACAGATAGATACAGATAGATAGATACAGATAGATACAGATAGATAGATAGATAGATACAGGTAGATAGATACAGGTAGATAGATAGATACAGATAGATAGATAGATAAATATATAGATAGTGGGATAGGTGTGTTCATAGTAGATATTGCTTAGTTTCCTCTCTTTATCGTTGCCACATTATTGATATGAATATAGGAAGGATTTATTGAGCAGTGATTCTTTTTTATAGGCTTTTTAAGTCTCTGACCCATACAGAGAGTCAGACAATGTAAAGCTCACTCTGAATATAAATCAGACTATATGGAGCTCGCAGGAAGCCGAAAATACAGTATCGATCCAACGCCCAGCCAGCACGAGACTGCGCATAACTTGTGTGCGGCGTATGTTCTTAACCCTAACGCAGCGGCTGTGGACTGACAAAGCAATCAATAGGTTATTTTTAATTGCATTTCCTAAATAAACTCCAGGAGTCGTCTCTGCGAGTCACACATTAATAAATCCCCGCATGATTTTTATCCTCCTTTACCTATACATCTTTCTGACAGAATAATGCACTCCCTCTCCTGCATGCTATCGATTCACAGAATTATACACATAGTTTCTTCAACATGAGTAAGTAATGACATAAACCTTCAATATGTATTTTACTGGTCATTTCCTGGGACTGTCTGTAAATAAACACAAAATAAATCAGGCTGTGGATTTAATCGTTTGCAGTTAATGTTCTTGTAGATTTTTTCCATGTAATCATATGCGCACATCGGTGTTTAATATTAAATTTGTTTAATATTGAATATTAATATAAAACATTAAATTTATATTAATATCTTTTACTAGATATTATAATAATATTTACATAGTTAATAGTAAATGTTTTAATATTTAATTATTTTAATATTGAATATTAATATAAAAAAGTTAATTAAAATTAATTTATTAAGGTTATGTTAACTACTTCGCTGCTAAGGACGCACTCAGCGCGTCCACCCGCAGGTAACGTTCCTTGCGGTGGACGCGCTGAGCGCGTCCTCTCTTTGGGGCCAGCGTTCGGCCGGGTTCCGGCCGATCGCTGGCCCCCCCGGTGACGGCTGACATCCTCGATGTCAGCCCAGCACCCGGAACTGCCGCCGGAGTAATTAGGTGTCATCGCGGGGGCGCGATGACACCTAATTCAGGCGCACCCCGCATGTGCGGAGGAGGCGCCTGAAAGGGAGGGGGGGAGGTCCTTCGGACCTCTCTCCCTCCCGATCAGCGGTGTGCAGGGGGTTAACCCAGGCACCGTTTGGAAGGGCACAGCCTGCCCTTCCAAATGGTACCTGGCATTAGCCCCATGGGGGCCGGATCACGAATCGGCACCGAAAAGCGCCGGTTCGTGATCCTTTCCCGGAGCTGGCCGACATCTTGAAGCTTCCGGGAATGCCCCCTGAGGCCTGGCGTCATCGTGCATAGCACGATGACGCCAGTCCTGGAGTTAACCCCTAACTGCCACCAATGGTGGAGATAGGGGGTTCCAATGAACCCCCTATCTCCCGATCCGTGGCAGTTAGGGGTTAATGTTTGGTATTGTTGGATCGGCCAGAGCATTCCAACAATACCAAACATGAGTATAAAAAAGTTTTAAAAAAAACCAAAAAATATTTTTAAAAAAATTATAAAAAAAAATAAACAAGTTTTTTTTTCTTTTTTTTGGTTCGTTAATGTAGCAATATTGTTCCCATTTCAATTATAATGTGAACAATGATGTTGCACTAACGATTTTTGTATGCGGTGCGTTTGTTAAAAATCACGTAATTTTCCCCAAAAAAAATGTAACGAGACCCCATCTATAATTTTTTTAACAAGCGCAACTCATAGAAAATATAACCGCAATTGCTCGCATGTTAAAATGTGAAAAAAAAACACTTTGCACGTTGTAAATTATTGAAAATTCATATTTTATTGCATTTTTTGTTATAATATACAGACAGGTCATGACGTATAGATATAATAATGACATATTATGAATCTGCCAAGTCTGACGGAAAAAACGATATATAATATGTCTGGGTCATATAATAAAATAAGCCTTCAAAACGCATTTAAACATGATGAGCAAAACCGGTAAAAATGAGTTCAGCACAGGGGCGGGAAATGCCTCAGCAGCGAAAGGGTTAAATATTATATTCGGTTAATATATACATATTAAATGGTACATTTATTTAATATTTTCTTATTTAATAATGAATATTAATATTAATGTTACTGTCGTATTAAATATTATATTATGCTAATATATACACTATATTGCCAAATGTAAATTCTCTCACCTGCCTTGACTCACCTATGAATTTAAGTGACATCCCATTCCTAATCCATAGGGTTCAATATGACGTCGCTCCACCCTTTGCAGCTATAACAGCTTCAACTCTTCTGGGAAGGCTGTCCACAAGGTTTAGGAGTGTGTTTATGGGAATTTTTGACCATTCTTCCAGAAGCATATTTGTTAGTCACACACTGATGTTGGACGAGAAGACCTGGCTCTCAGTCTCCGCTCTAATTCATCCCAAAGGTGTTCTATCGGGTTTAGGTCAGGACTCTGTGCAGGTCAGTCAAGTTCATCCACACCAGACTCTGTCATCCATGTCTTTATGGACCTTGCTTTGTGCACTGGTGCACAGTCATGTCGGAAGAGGAAGGGGCCAGCTCCAAACTATTCCCACAAAGTTGGGAGCATGGAATTGTCCAAAATGTCTTGGTATGCTGAAGCATTCAGAGTTCCTTTCACTGGAACTAAGGGGCCAAGCCCAGGTCCTGAAAAACAACCCCACACCATAATCCCCCTCCACCAAACTTTACACTTGGCACAATGCAGCCAGACAAGTACCGTTCTCCTGGCAACCACCAAACCCAGACTCGTCCATCAGATTGCCAGATGGAGAAGCGCGATTCGTCACTCCAGAGAACGCGTCTCCACTTCTCTAGAGTCCAGTGGCGGCGTTCTTTACACCATTGCATCCAACGCTTTGCATTGTACTTGGTGATGTATGGCTTGGATGCAGCTGCTCGGCCATGGAAACCCATTCCATGAAGCTCTCTGTGCACTGTTCTTGAGCTAATCTGAAGGCCACATGAAGTTTGGAGGTCTGTAGTGATTGACTCTGCAGTAAGTTGGCGACCTCTTTGCACTATGCGCCTCTGTATCCGTTGACCCCCTCTGTCAGTTTACATGGCCTACCACTTTGTGGCTGAGTTGCTGTCCTTCCCAAACTCTTCCACGTTCTTATAATACAGCTGACAGTTGACTGTAGAATATTTAGGAGCGAGGAAATTTCACGACTGGATTTGTTGCACAGGTGGCATCCTATCACAGCTCCACGCTGGAATTCACTGAGCTCCTGAGAGTGACCCATTCTTTCACAAATGTTTGTAAAAACAGTCTGCATGCCTAGGGGCTTGATTTTATACACCTGTGGCCATGGAAGTGATTGGAACACCTGATTCTGATTATTTGGATGGGTGAGCCAATACTTTTGGCAATATAGTGTATATATTTAATTGGTTATTTCATAATTTATTATCTATTTTTCATATTATTCGTAAATCAATATCGATATATCAAGACAATTTTAAATATTACATTGTGCTAATATATACATATTTAATTTGTTTAATTATTTTTATTAGCCGCAATTCCCACATGTAAGTGAAGGTAACGTTGCGTGGCCTACCTTTCCATCTGGATGCCTCCGGCAGACATCAACGTGACTGGGTATTAAGTGATGTAGTAACTGCTATGTGAAAGATAATAATGATAATAAAAATAATAATAATATTTAGAGCTACTCTTCACAGCTCAATCACTGGCAGGGAGTGTAGTTGGACAGGTGTCTGGATCGTGTGCCTTCACCACATACATGTAGCTCAAGCTTGGGTCTGCCGATATGGTGTTTGTCACATGGTCTTTTGGTGACTCTGCACCTAGTACATACCAGTTCCAGCACCTAAAGAAACCAAGCTAATGTGTTGTCAAGGCTATGGGTAGGTGCCTATAAATTCCCGGAAGGTGCACATGGACACTGTTCATAGAGTTATTAATCAAATCGAATCAACATGATCTTTGTATCTTCAGTGGTTGACCCTTTGCCAGTTTTTTGAGTCGATGCCTGAATTGGGATCATCTTTTGGATTCTGCACTTTGGAGTTTCCCATTGAATGTCCCCGTTACGTTGCACTTGGGTTTCTCCACCCAGAGATATGTGACAATAAAGGATGATTATTAGACATGTGCACAGCACAAAATTTCGTTTTGAACTAATGGATTAGTCCTAAAATGCAATTTATTTAGTTGCTAAAGAAATTCGTTTTCAGTTCTTTAGTATGATAACTAATTTCATTCATCCGAAAACCAATGGATACAATTACTATTGTAGTGGCTCCTCAGAGGGCTGAGATCGCTGCTTGTTACAGTATCTCTCACTCTCAGCACAATGTGCCAGACAAAGCTGTTACAGTAACTGACTGCTGCTCATCACAGCGCTTAGAGTTTCAGTAAAACTAGTAAATAATATTTTTATATATAAGAGGTTAGAACAATATTATTTCCTTGTTTTACTGAAACTCTGAGCGCTGTTACAGTCAGTTACTGTAACAGCTGAGCCTGATACATTGTACTGAGAGACAATATAACAAGCAGCCGATCTCAGCGCTCACAGCCACTGGATTTAAAGGGCTAAAAAAAAGGCTCCTCTCTGTATAATGTTTAGAATATCCTCCTGAATTAATTAATACCCCTCTCTGTATAATGTAGATAACATCCTCCTGCATTAATTAATACCCCTCTCTGTATAGAACATCTTACTGCATTGGCATGTGGAGGGTGCAGAACTTCGGAATGCAATACTTATCCAGCACAGGAGAGGGAACTTTTACTTAAACTTTCTATCTCCGTGGGGGAGACACAGGAATGTAAAAGCAGGGGAGAGGGAAAATATTAACGTAAATCGGTCTGAAAGCTCAGAGAAGAGATGACTGGTGCAAATTGATTTTTATAATAAAATAAAGCACCTTAAATCTAGGGAAAACATTCAAATAAATCGCACTGAAGGCTCATAATGACAGAGTAACTGTGAGAGCTGGATACTAAATGTATCAGACGTAAAAAAAACTTTATAACAAGCAGCACTGGGAGAGGAGAGGGACTTTATATAAAACGTGTATTATAGATGAGGAAAGGGGGATAGTGCTCCTGGATAATATAAAATGTATCAGACCTAAGCCCCTATTATGCAGAGCGGGAGGGGAGATAACACACGTTTTATAAAGTCCCTCTCTGCTCCCAGCGCTGCTTGTTATAAAGGGGTTTTTACTATCCAGCCCTCCTCTGTCATTAGCTTTCAGTGTGATTTATTTGAATGTTTTCCTTCTCCAGCTGCTTTTATCATCTTGTCTGCCTCATAGACATGCAAGGGTTAAGTAAAGGTTTCCTCTCCTGTGCTGGCTGTCTGTGCTGCGAGTGAGCATTCTGGAGCTCTATCACTGTCTGAGTTTCGGGTAGGGGTCGGGAAGGATTACGCATACAAACCTTTTCTGTAGCTTTACGATGTTGCGCCCCTCATTGCTGGTCTCCTTCACTCATCAATGTACAGTAATATCACAAAAAGGACTGAAACTAAAATGTAGTGCATTTTATTTTAGTTTCTTTCGTTTTTTGTACTGAGCAGTATCGTTTCTCTTGAGTCATACTAAAACTAAATTATCCCAAAATTCGGACTAAATCGTTTTAGTACTAAAACGAATGCACATGTCTAATGATTATAAATATTCAGTGTACCTGGAGGTGATGCATTCTATATCACAGGATACTTGGGGACCCGTAACCTGCGAGTGATAGAAGGGTTACTGGGTTATCCCAGTTGAGGTAGATATTTTAAGCCTAACATCAATTCCACCAGCAACGTCGATCACCGTTAGTGGTTTCCATATGACCTCATTGAGTGTTGGCATAGAAATACCACAGCGGTGTGAAGATGCACCTATGGAGGAATCGGAGCAAATATTTGATGTTGGTGTCCGACGGGGATTGTTGGAAGAAGATGACAGCTCCTGTTAGATATTATGTGGGAGCCTTATAGATGAATATACTGTAGATGTGAAGTCCTAGGGAAGGGATCTTCCTGTACCAGCTAAATAAGTGTGTGTGTGTGTGTGTGTGTGTGTCTAAGAATGGGATAAGGAAGAGATTAAAACAAATCCTGAGCTGTGGTAGCTAAAATTACCTTCGACCTATGATACCTCAACACCTCCTTACCCTCTGGGTTCTCACGGCTGCACACAGGGGAGCTGTCAATCAAGCTGTTTGATAAAAGGGTGACTCCCACAATAAGATAAAGATGGCCGCCTCGATGCGAAGAGGAGGCAGGTCAGGAACTAAAAGAACTCACAAAACTCCATTGAAGTTGTAAAATAAAAAGGCTTAATGGTCTAATTAAGGCCTCTGGGAAGGGGGGCAGGCCGTAGGAAGGCCAGGAAGCCGCGGGGCATACATACTGTGCCACCATACAGCACTTAAGCCTACATAAGGCGACCCACAGCGATAAGATACAACAAAACACATATCAAAATATGTGCAACAGACGGCGGATGCACTTTGAGGATATTCCTTGAAGCAAAAAGAAATTTATAAATAAAAAACAAAATGTGGAATTGATATAGAAAGGGTATAACCCTGGATGTACGGTCAGTGTTCACAAACGTTAAATTTTATTCAAAGAATTCAACACATAATAAGGTCAAAAAACTCGGACTATTAAAAACCATTGATATGTACCATTGGGTGTACTCGGTATAGAATAAATAGGTATCCAAAGAGTTGCAATTCAGATGTATTGGTCAGCCATCATTTTTGAGCTATTATCCACCAAATTAGTGGGTTCGCAGAAGATCACTGGCTATTCGTATAGCTATCCAAGTAACACTCTGCCTCAAACCGGTCAAATCTTATAATATGGAGGGGGTCAATTTTCCTTCCCCACAGTCCATCAGATTAGGAATTTATGGTCCTAATCTAATGGACTGTGTATCTAAAGTGCTGACTAATGGTATTCAAGGTATTCAATGAAATTGTGTTGACCCTTACTGGGACCCTTACTGGGGCGGTGCCCTCAAATTCACTTGTGGTTATTGGGGAAGGAAAATTGGCCCCCTATATATTATAAGATTTGACCGGTTTGAGGTTGAGCGTTACTTGAATAGCTATACGAATTGAGTCCACAGCACCTTATCCTAAGGAATACTCCAGGGAATTTCCCATATTAAATTTTGGTGTATACCTATGTTGCTTATATGTCCGTGTCAAATTTATTAAGCCTAATGAGATGGAGATACCCATTGTGAACCCACTAATTTGGTGGATAATTGCTCAAATATGATGGCTGACCAATATATCTGAATTGCAACTCTTTGGATACCTATTTCTTCTATACCAGAGTACACCCAATGGTACATATCAATGGTTTTTAATAGTCCGAGGTTTTTTGACGCTATTATGTGTTGAATTCTTTGAATAAAATTTTACGTTTGTGAACACCAAGCAAAAAGAAACCCCTGGACTGTTAAGGAAGGGGCGGCATGACTGCTGGGCTGTGTTGGACAGCTAAGGAATGGGTTGAAGGCCCATTGGTAGGGTGAGTGCAACATTGTGTACTCTGAAGGTACATAGCCTGAGATAAAGGGGTGTGGCTTACCTCTTGGTTCCTGTTAGCCTTGAAGTGAAGATCTCCAGCCCTCCCACCCTTGTGGTGGTTGGGTTTTTTTGTCAGTGAAGTCACAGCTGTGGTATTCTTGGTCAGAGGATGTCTATGGTTATATAAGCCGCTGGTAGGTGGGCGTTGAGGAGACAAGCTCTGTCTGATTCGTGGTCAGGTGGGGTGATGAGCTCTGAGTGGGAACTGCCCTCTGCAGGTTCGGGTGGAGGGGTCAAAATACAAAAAAAAGTGTACATTATGATATTAATGGGATCTGTTCTTAACCCTTTCGCTGCTGAGGCATTTCACACCTGTGTGCTGAGCTCATTTTTACCGGGTTCGCTCATCATGTTTTAACGCGATTTGAAGTCACATTTTATTATACAACCCAGACATATTATATATCGTTCTTTCCGGCAGACTCGGCAGATTCATAATATATAATTTGTATATGTATACGCCATGCCCTGCCTGTATATTATAACAAAAATTCAATAAAATTTGAATTTTTAATCATCTTCAGCGTGTAAAGTTATTTTTTTCACATTTTAAGATGCGAGCGTTTGCGGTTATATTTTCTATGGGCTCCGCTTGTTAAAAAAATAAGAAATGGGGACTCGTTTAAATTTTTTTTTGGGGGATTACCTGATTTTTACAAACGCATCCCATAGAAAAAAATCATTAGTGCACCATCTTTGTTCACTTTATAATTGAAATGGGAACAATATTGCTGCATTAATAAAAACAACACACACAAAAAACACGTCTTTATTTTATTTTTATTTTCATTTATTTTTTAAAGAAATTCATTATTTTTATTAATTTCTGCTTACCTTTAACATGGTCATGTTCTGGCCTTTTGAATGACACCAAGCATGACCCTCTAGCTGCCGCCATTCAGGAGATATGGGGGTTCAAAGGAACCCCTATCTCCACCAGGGGATTTTCTTGGGAAATCCCCGGGCAGCTAGGGGTTCCCCGGCTAACTGAAGCCATCGCGCCATGTGCAAGGATGTCAGGTGATGAGGGGGGACCCAGAGGTGGAGCCACCATCCAAGATGGTGGCCCCACCGGAGGTACGCTACGGTCCTGCGCAGAATGGTGCCAGATTGTGGCCCGGTGCCTCAGGGGTTAAAGCCAGGCACTGCTTAAAAGGGGAGACTCTTCCCTTTTAAGCAGTGCCTGACTTGTCCTGCTAGACCTCCCGATCAGGAAAGAGAGGGATCCAAAAGGATCCCCCCTCCTTCCAGGCGATCTTTGATGGGGGTCACCTAAAAATGACATCATGGCGCGAAGGGGTTAATTGTATGGTTATTCAATAAAGCTGTGGCCTATGCCCTTTTCCAAATAGATATAAATGTGTCTTGAGTGTTTATTGGGATGGTTGGTTGGTGGGACATGGGTAATAAATGGGAAGTCCCAGACCTAAGCTGTCATGTGTTTCCGTGGTGAAGGGGTTGGAATGTGACAGACACCAGTATACCGGGTGACCATGGAACAAGCTACTCCGGGTCAAAAGAACTCTGCAGATGTTCCAAGTTACAGAAACGACTTTATAGCGACATCATAAAACATTCCACAAAGTCTCCATTTTTTTTCCATTAAACAATGCGGATGCTGTGACAGGTCGCCGAGGAACCGGTCAATATCACGTCTGGAGAATTTCCGCGGCGAATTCAATCTGCTGAAATTCACACTATAATTAAAATCAATTGCGTTTCCCGAGCATCAATTAATCTACAACTATACGTGGAGATAGCGCTTCTATTGTAAACGGGGGGGTCATTATTCATGTTGTAATTAAAATTACATCTGCATGGAAAGCCGCTGAAAATGGTAATTATGTGTCATAGAAAATATAGTGCTCCGTGTCCCACTTCCAGAGACCCTCTGAGTGATTACGGCCTCCCACATGTTAAATCTATTGTGTGGGCATGAGCCCCGGGCGCCGGCGTGATGGAACGGACATTTCTGCATTTGGGTCACGTAAATAACCCTTAAAATAAAAGCATTTTAAATACTCTCGCCTCCGATGCTCGATGTTATCACCGATGCAGAGGCCATTTTCTAGCGAGAGACGGATATATCCCACCCCCGCATCGTACAATTCCCTCTTCTTTCAAGATCTACAGGAAAAAGCTTGGATGTGACATGAAGATTGGTTGGTTGCAATGGGTTAACCCCTTCAGTCACAAAAATATGTGGTGGAAATCCTGTCCTCAGCTCCGTGTCCGCACGATTTACAGGGATACAGGCGGAAAGGTCTTTAATGGATTCCATTTGGGAAATGTCTCAGTGGTCAAGACGAGTGAAGAAATGTCGTCATGGATTTTTAAGGAAACATTAAAGTTATTTTAACTTGTCATTGTATCGCGGAAGTTGCAGCTCTGTGGCACATGGCGGCCATGTTTTGTAGAGGCCAGGATGTTGTGCAGTCAGGTTCCTCTCTTCCTGCAGTAGCTGCGACAGCTCAGAGCTTAATAACGCGCAGGACGCTCTGAATGCGACCGTCTGGGTGTTAATGATCTTACACGTTGTCCAGACCCGTGTGAGTGTCTGACTGCATGTTACGCGCGTGTAGCAGTGACAACGCGCCGTTAATGAGCTGTGTATCCGGCAGATGGGCACGTTTTGTTTCTTTTATCACTTTTCATATTTTAGGCAGATCAGGAATTCGAGAAGAAACTGCGTAAAAATATAAATAGCGCCTGAATGAAGGAGTGGCAGCGCGGCATGCGTGGAATCGCAGGAACGTAGAACACACAGAGGGTGCCACGAAAAGTATCAGGGTCACTTAGTGACCCACTGTTCGGGCCCCCCGTCCCTCAGTCACCCATTTCAGTAAAATAATTAAAAATAGAACATTTCCTTGCTCTCCGTCTCACCTTATATTACAGGGAGGGGCTAAACCCCTGATGGTCCAACAAAGGGATTAAAAGTGCGCCCTGGCGGGAGAACATTCAGTCTGTGCCCCAGCGTGGTGCAGACCATACTAACCGCTCCCTCATTGACGAGTCAGAGCGCTCTTTCCGGCCCCAGATGCTGCGGCTCACCAGGAAATTTGTTGGTGTCTTGGTGGGCCAGTCCTGTGTGGCATGGTGGGACCCTTACATCTGTGGCACGTAGACAAGCTGCACAAGTGTGGAAAAGTTCATGGACCCATGAAGCCACTGGCCCCCTGAAAATTTCATGGGCTGCACCCCACCCCCCGCCCCCGTGGATGCTTTGACAATGCTAGACAACTACTATGGAGTCAAATCCCAGTTGAAGAACTGCCGTGGAAGCGTGGTGGAATCGAAGGTGAGCTTTGGTGGGTCTTCTCTAAATAGTGAGTTCACTGTGGTTAATCCACCCCACAGTTTCCCCAACTTCGGCAAAGAAGCAAAGTCCATGGTTATTTCCATAAAACAAAGGTGCTTTGATACTAACCCCTATAGAGTAACAAAGATCATGTGTGTTTTTAATGACTTTGCAAATGTCACCAGCATCTGCCTCCAACCCATGGTCTCCCGTAATGTGTATTCAAGTTCAAAATCCTTATCCTTACCTACAAAACCCTCACTAACTCAGCTCCCCACTACCTGTCCTCACTAATCACCAAATACACCCCAGCCCGCTCCCTAAGGTCAAACAGTGACCTGCGCCTAGCTTCTCCCCGCATCACCTCTTCCCATGATAGACTGCAGGATTTCTCACGCGCAGCCCCCACTCTCTGGAACGCTCTCCCTCGTACTGTCAGACTTTCCCCTAACTTCTCTTCCTTCAAACGCTCCCTTAAAACATTCCTATTTAGGGAAGCCTACCACCCAACTCACTGACGCAATCATCAATCACTCTCACCTTACAGTCCTCTCCTCCTGTTTCCAACCCCAACCCTCCCAGATTGTGAGTTCCTACGGGAATAGGGCCCTCATCTCCTCCTGTACTGTTTGTCAAATGTTGTTCAATGTATTGTAACCCTGTCTATACTGTGCTTATTGTACAGCGCTGCGGAATATGCTGGCGCTTTATAAATAAAGAATAATAAATAATAATAATAATAATAATTCAAACCAGATCAGAAGTCACACGCCTGCCGTTAACCACTCCAGCACCGAACACTTTTTTTGCTGAAAAAATATCAGCTGCAGACAGACAATAAAAGGGTGAGATATCCTGCTTACACGGGGTCTGCATTACCAGCATACAGGCAGATGCAGTAAATATGCTGCAGACAGATAATAAAATGCTGAGATCTCCTGCTTACACAGGGTCCGCATTATCAACATACAGGCAGATGCAGTATATGTGCTGCAGACAGATAATAAAATGGTGAGATCTCCTGCTTACACGGGGTCTGCATTACCAGCATACAGGCAGATGGAGTAAATATGCTGCAGACAGATAATAAAATGCTGAGATCTCCTGCTTACACAGGGTCCGCATTATCAACATACAGGCAGATGCAGTAAATGTGCTGCAGACAGATAATAAAATGGTGAGATCTCCTGCTTACACGGGGTCTGCATTACCAGCATACAGGCAGATGCAGTAAATATGCTGCAGACAGATAATAAAATGCTGAGATCTCCTGCTTACACAGGGTCTGCATTATCAGCATACAGGCAGATGCAGTAAATGTGCTGCAGACAGATAATAAGATGGTGAGATCTCCTGCTTACACAGGGTTTGCAATATCAGTATACAGGCAGATGCAGTAAATGTGCTGCGGACAGATAATAAAATGGTGAGATCTCCTGCTTACACGGGGTCTGCATAATCAGCATACAGGCAGATGCAGTAAATGTGCGGAAGACAAATAATAAAATGGTGAGATCTCCTGCTTACACGGGGTCTGCATTATCAGCATACAGTCAGATGCAATAAATGTGCTGCAGATAGATAATAAAATGGTGAGATCTCCTGTTAATGGGGGTTTGTAGTGATCTGAATGAGATTATTGGCAATGCAATATCTGTATGTGCTCATAATGCCTGTGTATGGCAATTACAGCAACACCTTGTATCTGTATGTGCTGCATGATGCCTGTGTATGGCAATTACAGCAACACCTTGTATCTGTATGTGCTGCATAATGCCTGTGTATGGCAATTACAGCAACACCTTGTGCCATGCCCCAGCCCTTGGAGCCTGATTGTGGTCAGTCTGGGTTACTGTTTACTCTCTGTCTTCTTCCACTCAAGGGTTAATTCCACTTCAGATCCTGTGTGCTTTGCATAAAACCGGTCACACCCTTCTCTCCTCACTCTCTCATTTTGGTTCCCTTCCTGCTGTGTGTGAGGTCCTGTGAGCTGCCTTTCCCTGTGTTTGTCTTTCTTTATCACCCACCATCCTTTGTATTGTTATATTCTTGTGGCTACAACGTGTTCCAGCTTGCATCTGCCTGTATTGCATCAAGGTGTCTTTTCGAAGAGCTCCTGGTTCCAGCCCAGTGGATCCTGTCTGCATAGCACCATATCCTGTGTGCATAGAGACTACACCTGTGGCTACCAGTGTTCAAGCTTCATTCCACCTTCCTGCTATCAAGGTACCTTTGCCAAGAGCTCCTGGTTCCTACTTGGTGGTTCCTGCCTGCAGTGGACACTGCATAGCCCACTATCCCTGGTGCATAGAGACACTACCTTTTGTGCAGAAAGACTTGTGTACCAGACTTATTGCTGTGTTTTCTGAATATACATTTATTTACCTGCATTCAAAGTCTCCTGAGTCTGCTTGTTTAGCTCACCCTCAGCGCTTGGGAAATAAAGCTTGACCTACAAGGTCCTGGCCATGGCTCCATCCTGGCTCGGACCTGACACCTTTTTGTATCTGTACTACACAAGGATTTACACTTATTATGACTAGGGATGAGCTGTTCGGACGGTTCGGAGTTCGACCTGCACTTTGGAAGTTCTAAAGTTCGTGAATTTCGAACTTTTTTGGGTGTGTGCGGTTCGAGTTTGAAAAAAATAAATTTTTGAGAAAAGTATAGAAAATGCTTAAAAAAAAATACTAAAAAATCTAGAGATAAAGTGACTCTTTACTGCAGAATATTATAAGCAACGGTTTATCAGATATTGAATTAAAAACTAATGTGTACGTGGAAAGATTATCAACTCCTAAGGCTAAGGTCAGACGAGTGCAGTTTTAACGTGCGTTTAGCCGCACGAAATCATGGCCGTGCTAGCAGCAAATGATGTCCAATGCCGGGGAACATACGACGAACGGCCGCACGAAAGTTCGTCCGGGCACCGCAAGTGGCAAACGAATGCATTTTTTCGAGAATGTCAAACCGCTACTACTGACGTACAGAGTACGCTGCAGCCGCATAGCGGCGTGTTTGCGTGATTAGGAGACGTCAGACACTGCACACGTCCGGCCAACATAACGTCCAGACGCAAAAAGAGTTTTATTGATGATCCGTACAAAATCACGGACGAAAATGCACATCGTATGACCGCTATCGCGTATTCCGTGAAGAAATACGTCCATTCGTTCGAACGCACTTTTTCACGGACAACGTGAAAAATGCGTTCGTCTGACCCTAGCCTAAATGACCTCTGTTCACAAACGGGCAAAACACCAAGTGTTTCTAGTCTGGTAATCAATTTGATACATTGTACACTATACTGAGGGTGGGGTGGTGTCTGCTTCTGATTGAGATTTGAGAATTAATTTCCCTAAAACATCCTAATATGCTGCATTTAACCCTTTTGCTGCTGAGGCTTTTCACACCTCTGTGCTGAGGTCATTTTTACCGCTTTCGCTCATCATGTTTAACTGCGTTTTGTAGCCATATTTTGATATATGACCCAGACATATTATATATCGTTCTTTCCAGCAGACTTGGCAGATTCATAATATGTCATTATTATATGTATACGTCATGTCTGTATATTATAACAAAAAATGCAATAAAATTAGAATTTTCAATAATTTTATTACGTGTAAAGTGTTTTTTTTTTTTAACATGTGATTGTTTGCGGTTATATTTTGTATGGGGTGCGCTTGTTAAAATTAGAAATGGGGTCTCGTTACATTTTTTTATTTGGGGAAAATTGTGCTTTTTTTTTTTTTTTTTTTTTTTAACAAACGCACCGCATACAAAAATCGTTAGTGCAGCATTATTGTTCACATTATAATTGAAATGGGAACAATATTGATGCATTAACAAAAAAAACCAAAACCTTGTTTATTTTTTTTTTTTTTTTTTTTTTTTTTTTTTTAAATATATATATAATATATATATATATATATATATATATATGCCATGCTTTGGCCGATCCAACGATATCAAACATTAACCCCTAGCTGCCACGGATCGGGAGATGGGGGGTTCCAGTGAACCCCCTATCTCCACCATTGGTGGCAGCTAGGGGTTAACTCCAGGACTGGCATCATCAAGCTATGCACGATTACGCCAGTCCTCAGGGGGAGTTCCTGGAGGCTTGGCCGACATCCAAGATGTCGGCCAGCTCCAGGAGAGGATCACGATCCGGCGCTTTTCAGCGCCGATTCGTGATCCGGCTCCCCAGGGGTTAATCACAGCCACCGTTTGGAAGGGCAGGCTGTGCCATTCCAAACTGTGCCTGGATTAACCCTCTGCCCCCGGCGATCGAGAGGGAGAAGGTTCGAAGGACCTCCCCCACTCCCTTTCAGGCGCTTCCTCCGCACATGCGGTGGGTGGGGCGCCTGAATTAGATGTCATCGAGCCGCCGCGATGACATATAATTGCTCCGCCGGGGTCCCAGAGTGCTGGGCTGACATCCAAGGTTTTTAGAGTGCCCTCCAAGAGGGCATATATGCTAGATATTTGCCATACAAAAGTGTATTGGGGTCTGGGTAGTGCCCTGGGGGACAGGAAACAAGGAAAAAGTTAAAAAAACATTTTGAAAGGGACAGTGAGTTTTCCCTCAAATAAGGGTTAAAAATAAACGAAAATTCCTTCAAATATCGTGCCTAGGAGGTCCCCATAACCTGCCCGTGAAGTGGCGGATTTCTAGGATGTATAGAAATATGTAAAAACCAAAAAATGACATTTCAAATGACGGTAAATGCTTTTCCTTTAATCTATCCATAAACAACTGCTTGGGGCGGCAGTCTGTATGAAAAGAGGAGACATTTTCAGACACGCAGAAAAAGTTTAGTGATTTTTTTTATTTTTTTTTGGCGGTGAAAAGCAGGAGAATGACTGGAAAATTCTAGACCAAATAGCCGATTTGGAAAGTGAGAAAAATGGGAGAATTTTTCTGGTTTGGCTATTTTGACCTAGAATTTTCTCTTCAGTCATTCTCCTGAGGTTCACCTTTTCTCTGAATAACCCTGACAGGGTTATTCAGAGAGCGGTGTAGAGCAGGAGAATGACTGGAGAATGGAAAATTCTAGGTCAAAATAGCCAAACCAGAAAAATTCTCCCATTTAGGCTAGGGTCAGACTAGCGAATTTTTAATGTGCGTTTTAGGCGCACTTAATCACGGCCGCACTAGCAGCAAATGACGGGCATAACAGCCAATATACGAAGTACGGTCGCACGAAAGTCCGGCCGCGCAACGCAAGTGGAAAATGAACGCATTTTTTCTAGAACGTAGAACCGCTAGTACGGACGTACAGAGTGTGCTGCGTCCACTAGCGGCGTGACTTGGAGACGTCAGACCCTGCTCATGTCCGGCCAACATAACGTCCAGACACCCAAAGTTTCCTGGTTTGGATCCGTAAAATATCACGCACAAAAATGCGCATCGTATGACTGTTTTCGCGCATTCCGTGAAAAAATACGGCAATGCGTTCGGACGCACTTTCGGTCGTTGTGAAAAATGCGTTAGTCTGACCCTAGCCTTATCTCCCTTTCCAAATCGGCTATTTGGTCCAGATTGTTCTCTTTTCCTGCCATTCTACTGGTTTTCACCTTTCTCTGAACAACCCTGAGAGCGGTGAAAGCCAGGAGAACTGGCAGGAGAAGAGAACAAATAGCCAATTTGGAAAGTGAGTTAAATGGGAGAATTTTTCTGGTTTGGCTATTTTGACCTAGAATTTTCTCTTCTCCAGTTATTCTCCTGCTTTTCACCGCTCTCTGAATAACCCTGTGAATGTTTAATCCCGAGGTGAAAAATAACATTGCTTAAGGCTGGGGTCAGACGAGCGCAGTTATCACGTCCATGTTGCCGCACATTTGTACGTCCGTGGCAGCATAGCATTCTGACCAATGGAGCCCCACACACGAAGTACGTCCGTGCGGATGCATGGTGGACGCAGCAAACGGACGCAGGTTAGGCAAGAATGTAATACTGCTAGAACGGATGTGCGGAGTGCGCAACGTCTGTGTAGCTTTGTATGTGAGTGATGAAACGAGGTCAGATGGACTGCATTTATACGTCCAGCATTTTTGACGGACAGAATGTTTTTTCATTGTAATTTATTTTCCCTGCTACATCAGTCAAAAAATACGTCAGTGAAAAAAACGGACTGTTTGGCCACTACCTTGTTGTCAGTCAGTACGTCCGTACTGCACGGACGCACAGTCTATACAAAATGCACTCATCTGACCCTAGCCTTAGATGTTATTTTGAATTTTTTTCAAACACCAGTTAACCACTTGGCTGCTATGGATGCGCTCAGCGCGTCCAGCCAAGTGGTTCTCCTGTGCTATGGACGCGCTGAGCACAGGAGGCAGCAATCCGCCGGATTCCGGCTCGATGACATCTAATTCAGGCGCCCCCGCATGTGCGGAGGAAGCGCCTGAAAGGGAGTGGGGGAGGTCCTTCGAACCTTCTCCCCCTCGATCGCCGGGGGCAGAGGGTTAATCCAGGCACAGTTTGGAATGGCACAGCCTGCCCTTCCAAACGGTGGCTGTCATTAACCCCTGGGGAGCCGGATCACGAATCGGCGCCGGATCGTGATCCTCTCCTGGAGCTGGCCGACATCCAAGCCTCCAGGAACTCCCCCTGAGGACTGGCGTCATCGTGCATAGCTTGATGACGCCAGTCCTTGAGTTAACCCCTAGCTGCCACCAATGGTGGAGATAGGGGGTTCATTGGAACCCCCTATCTCCTGATCCGTGGCAGCTACGGGTTAAAGTTTATCGTTGGATCGGCCAGAGCATGGCCTTTCCAAGGATACCAAACATGAGCATGAAAAATGTTTTTTTTTAAAAAAATTAAAATAAAATGGATTTTAAAAAATTCTAAAAAAAAATAAAGTTTTTGTTTTGTTAATGCAGCAATATTGTTCCCATTTCAATTATAATGTGAACAATAATGCTGCACTAACGATTTTTGTATGCGGTGCATTTGTTTAAAAAAAGCACAATTTTCCCCAAAAACAAAATGTAACGAGACCCCATTTCTAATTTTAACAAGCGCACCCCATACAAAATATAACCGCAAACAATCACATGTTAAAATGTGCAAAAAACAAAACACTTTACACGTAATAAATTATTGAAAATTCAAATTTTATTGCATTTTTTTGTTATAATATACAGACATATTATGAATCTGCCAAGTCTCCTGGAAAGAACGATATATAATATGTCTGGGTCATATATCAAAATATGGCTACAAAACGCAGTTAAACATGATGAGCGAAAGCGGTAAAAATGACCTCAGCACAGAGGTGTGAAAAGCCTCAGCAGCAAAAGGGTTAAATGCAGCATATTAGGATGTTTTAGGGAAATTAATTCTCAAATCTCAATCAGAAGCAGACACCACCCCAACCTCAGTACAGTGTACAATGTATCAAATTGATTACCAGACTAAGGCTAGGGTCAAACGAAAGCATTTTTACACGCGAACGTAAAAAAGTGCGTCCGAACGCATTGATGTATTTTTTCACGGAATATGCGAAAACGGTCATACGATGCGCATGTTCGTGCGTGATGTTTTACGAATTCAAACCAGGAAACTTTTTGCGTCTGGACGTTATGTTGGCCGGACATGAGCAGGGTCTGACGTCTCCTATTCACACACACACACCGCTAGCGGGCGCAGCGCACTCTGTATGTCCGTACTATCGGTTCTACGTTCTAGAAAAAATGCGTTCATTTTCCACTTGCGTTGCGCGGCCGGACTTTCGTGCGACCGTACTTCGTATATTGGCTGTCATTGCCCGTCATTTGCTGCTAGTGCGGCCGTGATTAAGTGCGCCAGAACGCACGTTAAAAGTGCGCTGGTCTGACCCCAGCCTAAAAACACGTGGTGTTTTGCCCGTTTGTGAACAGAGGTCATTTAGAGTTGATAATCTTTCCACGTACACATTAGTTTTTAATTCAATATCTAATAAACTGTTGCTTTATAATATTCTGCAGTAAAGAGTCTCTTTATTTCTAGATTTTTTTTTTTTTTTTTTAGCATTTTCTATACTTTTTTCAAAATTTCTTTTTTTTTCGAACTCGAGCCGAACACACCCAAAAAGTTCGAAATTTCGAACTGCCAAAGTTCGGGTCGAACTCCGAACCGGCAGAACCCGAACAGCTCATCCCTAATTATGACCCCTGAATCTTATCCCTGTACAGCACTGACTGACCCCACAGCTCTCCCTGTATTCTGCCAAATCCTTGGCTTCTGGAATGCTGCAGTAAAGTTTGAGCTTTTTTTCTTTCTGTGAAGGCGAGAGCTGCTCCTTGTAGCTTGTTTACAGTAAGATAGACTGACATGAGAGAGATAAGATGGTGGATTTCATTTCTCCACAGGGGGGCTTACTAATCTTGCTTTAAAAATGTTTTCAAATGAGATTGTGGTTTGCTAATGATTCAAAATCAAATTAACCGGAGTTTGGGAGGGAAAGGGTTAAATGCAAAGGCGGCCATCTTGGTATTAGACTGCATGGATCTAGAGTGAGTAGTTGACACAAACTTTTTTTACCTTTTGCCTCTACATGTTTTTATTATTTTCTTTGAGAATTAGGAAAAACCTCTGTTTAAGCCCAAAACGTCACAAAACTCTACAGTGGTTTAATTAGTACAAACATTACTCGGCTGCTCGTTATCAATCTTCCCTCTGACGTCACAGGAGCGCGCACCGCACGTTCACGAACCTCTGACAGAAATCGAGGATGTGACGACTGATCAAACAGAATGAAATGCTTTTTGGCGAATAATTAGGATTGCGTCTCTCAAATGAACGGGATACCTACATGCACAAAACGCGTGGGATTCACGAGGTTCACGCTGGTTTATACCCTTTCTTTTTGTTTATCACCTGTCGGATCCCGTTATGCTCATTCCAAATTAGTTATCATTAGCGAGTGTTATGATAACAGTGACGGCCAATGAAGCAGCAGATCCCGCGCTTGGAAATCTCTGCGTGCCGCGCTTCACTAGAAGCGAAAATCCAATTATTCCGAGGAGGCAGGATCTTCCGCCTTGTTATCCTCATCTGGTGGAATAATGTGATTTTTAATATGGCAGAAAAGTAAACTTATACCTGGGACTTATTTCTCAGTTCAGAGAATAGAAAGCGCAGCCCAGTGACTCATAGGGAGTTATTCACTAATTGCTGAATTTGCCACCGAATTGCAGCGTTTTGAATTTCCTCGTACGGTGCAATTTCGGGGCCATTTGTTTAGTCACAAAGTAGGCAGTCAGTCAAATATTGGTGAACTGCCAGTGAAATACAGTGCCAGTTCAACAGTGAAATCCCCGATAGAGAAGCAATGGATAAACTATTCAGAGACACCGAACAGCAGAGAATTGTCAGTGAAATGCCTTGCTGTTCAGTGGTATCAGGCGAATCCCATAGGCTTCAATGTTAAAAATATTCCTTTTTTTTATCCAATAAACCGTTTATTTTAATCTGCAGCAAAAAGTCTTTTTTTCTAGAAATTTTTCACTTTTTTTTTTTTTTTTTACTGTAATAGATCTTTTATTATTCATATTATTTTTTTTACCCTGTTCGTCATCTTTTTCTGGTGGATCATTGGCTTTTTTCAAACGTGTTTGGTGGGTTTTCGTCGGATCTTCGGATATGTTCGGCAGGTTTTCTGTGGCATTTTCCAGTCGATTTGATATGAAATATGGTGCATTTGCCACAGTTCGCTGTGACATGGTGGCATCAAAATAGCTGGAAAAAGAACTAATTGCCACATTTTGCGTCTCCAGCCCTGTCCTCTATATACGTGATATCATGTTCAGGCCTTGTGTATGTTGTTGCTATTCCTGGGTTGCAACCCAGGGGTTAATCGTGTCTCGCTCCCAGCTCACCTGTTTGTCCTTATCCTGATCCACTCCCATTAAGAGAGCAATGAGCCCATAACACAATGCACTATGGGCTCCCAAAAAGAGAGCAATGAGCCCATAGTGCATTGCTCCATGATTTTTCACTTCCTGGTCTCCAGTGTGTTTTGTATCAGTGAGCTACCTGCTGTTTTGTTTAAGTCCCAGTTTCTATATTTTGCAGTATACTTTTGTCTTGTTACCCTTTTTATAGTGTTCTTGGTTTATTTCTGTTTATCATGTGTTATTCAGTTTTTGATAGTTTTCTGTTTTATTATTTATACTGATTACCTGGTTACGGAAATTTGGCTTGTCTGACTTCCCTCCTGGTTCTGTACCCCAGCATCTGTGTGACATTCTTGCTCTGTTTTTTCTGACTCCCGACTATCCTTATTACTATGCTATACTATATTGCCAAAAGTATTCACTCCCCTGCCCAGCTCCTGATTTGGATGGGTGAGCGAATACTTTTGGCAATATAGTGAATGTATGATCCTTGTCTGTACTGTTTATAGTGATTTCTGTCACCTGTATATGTTAAAAGACTCTGCACGGCTTCGAGGTAATTATTTCTATAGCATAGATCCGGCCTATCAGATCAGGGCTTCTGTGGTATTGCCGTGCAGAGGTCTCTAGTTAACCCTGTGTTGCTCTTGTCACAAATATATTGCAGTCTGTAGTATTTCTGCATATAGGGGCTTTCACCTGAACCAGGGCTTTACCACAGCACAAGCCTGGTTTGAGCATGACCCTAATAATTAGTCTATTCACAGAACGGCAAATTGCACTGAAATTGCAGCGACATGCCCTGATTTCAGTGATTTCATTTCAACAGGTTTAAACAGACAAATCCCATAGGTTTCAATATAATAAATGGAATAGCTTTAACTTTTAAGATCATTTACTATTGTTTTTTACAAAAACCTAATTTGTATTTTTAAAAAGACCATTTTTTTTTTTGTATTTTTTTTCCATTTTTTTTTTTAAAAGGCTTTTTTTTTTTTTAATACAGAATCTAAGAATCTTTTTATTAGACACATTTGTTCTACATTTTATTGATTTTAACCCTTTTGCTGCAGACGACGTGTGGGAGACATCATGGAGTGTCCCTGCTGTGTGTGGAGCACATCCCCCCCCCCACACGTCCGGTCAAAGGAGTTTACGGAGTTATACTCACCTCTCGGTCCGGGGTCCCACAGTGGTCTGATTTATTTAAGCCAGACTCTGGGTTTTTTTTTTTTTTTTTTTTTTTTTTTACCCCCTCCCGATCCATTGATGTCACTACAATGGGCGCGATGATCCCCCGGCAGAGCTGGCCATTAGGTGGCTGTTTTTCCACCTAATGCTGCTTCCAACACACGCTGTGATGGGTGATGGGATGTGCTCAACATAACAGGAGATATTTTTCCTGAAACTCTCAACAATTTCCTTTTATTCACTTACAATCTGTAAATAAAAAGTTTGGGTTTATATGAATCACCATGTACAGTATATATAATCACGGTAATATGCACAAAGTATTCCAGTATGAAACGAGACTTTTCTAGAAACCAAGTTTCCCCGTATTCACCATTATAAAGGATTTTCTAATGATGCCTCCATGATGAAGAAACAAGTACCGTATTTTTCGCTCCATAAGACGCACTTTTCTCCCCCCAAAAAGTGGGTGGAAAAGTGGGTGCGTCTTATGGAGCGAATGCGCACCCACTGGAGGGATATGAATCAGCTCACCTGTCGCCGCCGCGTTAGGCTCCCTCTGAGCGTGCGTCCGGCGGCAGTAAGCTTGGGCACTTGCCTGGGGGAGCCACGTGACCGCGAGATCGCGGTCACATGGCTCCCCCAGGCGAGTGCCCAAGCTTCCTGCCGCCGGACGCACGCTCAGAGGGAGCCTAACGCGGCGGCGACAGGTGAGCGGAGGCATATCCATGAGCGAGCTGGGGCACATCCATGAGCGAGCTGGGGGACAGTATCCATGAGCTGGGGGACAGTATCCATGAGCTGGGGGACAGTATCCATGAGCTGGGGGACAGTATCCATGAGCGAGCTGGGGCACATCCATGAGCGAGCTGGGGGACAGTATCCATGAGCTGGGGGACAGTATCCATGAGCTGGGGGGCAATATCCATGAGCTGGGGGACAGTATCCATGAGCTGGGGGACAGTATCCATGAGCTGGGGGACAGTATCCATGAGCTGGGGGCAGTATCCATGAGCTGGGGCAGTATATCCATTATTACACTATTTGATTTCAGAATATTTATTTTCCTGTTTTCCTCCTCTAAAAACTAGGTGCGTCTTATGGAGCGAAAAATACGGTAGGTATAAATTAGGCACAAACCACAACATTCCATTGTCATATATCAATGCAGACTTAACCCAAACACCCCCTTTGCCGTATCCTTTAAATGCCACCACTCCGACATTTCCATCCTTAGCTTCAGCTCCTTTTCCTGTAGGATCGGTCCTGGGAACCATGACAACCACCAACGTTTACTCTTACTGTTTCAATGTGCTGCTATTACTAATGCCCAGAGGGAAATAAAAGCTGGTAGAATATATCGGGGGTTCGGCATATTCCTGTTTACAAACAATATAAAATGCAATTAATTCTAACTCCAAACACGAAAACACCAGCCGTCTCAAAATCTGCAACGTTTTACATACAAGATGTGAAGAACGTCTACTGTATCCAATTCTTTACCTTTAAAACTCCCAAAAAAACCTTAGGCTGACCACTGAGCTTTCATACTTCAGCAGACTTCGGGGATGAACTACTGGGAAAATCCGGGGAATTCCCTAGAGAACGGCCACCTGAGTTTGCTGTAGTTCGGTCTTGCCTTAAGTAGTGTAGTGGGTTTCAGCGTAGGCTTCAAAGGTGTTCTAATTGTCATTCTGCTGTAGTCGCCGTCATACGGAAATTACAGAACTCCCTTC
The DNA here is from genome assembly GCA_009667805.1 of Leptobrachium leishanense. Classification (NCBI taxonomy): domain Eukaryota; kingdom Metazoa; phylum Chordata; class Amphibia; order Anura; family Megophryidae; genus Leptobrachium; species Leptobrachium leishanense. Next base: position 17,701,447 of record CM019067.1, read on the forward strand.
GGACACATTGAAACATTTATTTCACCAGATCCGCCATGTTTTCCTGGATACACATCAAGTCTCCATGCAGAGATGGAGCTGCCATGTAACGTGTAAACATTACAGGTTTGAGATTTTTGATGTAGAGTCTGACAACAGTAATAATTCCTCCAATTTCTCTAAAAATGAACATTTTAGAAAGATAAACGTATTACATTCACATATCACACGGGTTGCTCAGATGTACCACGAACTCTTGGTCCTTTTTGATGTGTGAGCCAGGAACTGTAATTCACGTGATCTGATTGGTAATGGTTTGTGATAGAGAGTTTCCAGGAGCTGTTACCACAAAAAACAAAACTGCTCTGAAAACTGAGACTGCAAGCTGAGAGTCCTCAGAGATTTTAGAGAAATTGGTAGATGATATGTAATTTTTGTTAGGATTATTATCGCTACCACTGCTATTGTATTTTAATTTTAAAATTATTATCTTTTTTTTAATTGTAGTTATTTATTAGTTATTATTTAGAAAATAACTAATAAAAATAATTAAAAAATTATTATGTTAAAATTCAAATAAAATAATAGTAGTAATATTATATTATTGGTAATAGTGTGAATATTTTATTTGAATTTTAAAATAATAATCATTATTTTTAATTGGCATTATTAGTTATTTGTTATTATTTTAAAATAACATAACAATAATTTTATTTATTCCTATGACCTTGGTGCTATTTGTGTTATATGTTGATGGTGCCACATTAAGGAGTGTTTTTTTTGTATAATAATTTGCGGTATTTTTCTGAGTCATATTTCTCTAGAAATCCACCGAGTCATGTTAGATATCAGATTAATTCTGTTTCCAATAGGAGTATCATTACGTCTGTAATTGGGAACATTTGTGGCTTGTATTGATTGGTTGTGGAGAAACCACAAATTAGCTAAAGACCAGAATGATGATGAATGCCATTAGAATTTACTGGCTACCACTCTTTATTACATCTTTATTAAACTGTCTGCACAAACCTCTGGTATTTAACATATTTTTATTGTGTATTACAAAAATAAAACTAAAATACAGAGCTGTCATCAAATCATTACGGGGATTTCCTGCAGCACAGTAACTAATAGAAGGGATACGCAGACCTCGGAAATGTTGAGATGGACCTACATCTGGGTAAGGAGATGTTTTACAAAACAGACAATGAATATGGAATTTTTAGTAGATCGGGACGGAACCAGAACACAAGAGGTATAAGGCTCCTCACTGGGTATATGTTTATCAAAAAGTTTCATTCTGGACTTGATGGTCTCAGATGAATATCACTTAAGGCAGGTGTCTGCAACATTGACCCTCCCAGAAGCTTTGGAACTCCATTTCCGATAAGGCTTTAGTAGCATAATGCAGGGCTCAAAATTTCAAGTCCCAAGCTACTAGCCAGGCCTTAAGAGTTACTCGCCAGTAGTTGCCCCACACAACCCCAATCTAGCCCTGCCTGCGTCTGCATTTCCACTCACCCTCATGTAATTTCCACTCGCCAAATGCGAGCAGGCGAGTGGAAATTTTGAGTCTTGGCATAATGAGTATCTGAGCATCATGGGAGGTGATGGCAGCCCGGATTGTATATGGTTCAGTCTTCTCCGTAATTGCACCACTGAGCTAAAGCCTTGTGAGACATGGGCCGGGACCCATCATAGAGCAGGCCTCTTATGCTGTTGCCCATTTTCAGGACCTCACAAACCTTGCATTTGGTCATTCATGGGAGATGAAGTTCCAAAACATCTGGAGGGCCAAGTTTCTTGAACCTTGACTTATGACACTGTCTCCTTTTGTGTGTGTGTGTAAGTATAGGGTTAGAATTGTGTAGTATTTTCATTGAAAACCAATGGGTGTATAGAAAGTCTCAGTGGATTCTAGAATGTGGGTCAGTTATACGGAAATGCATTATTGGAGACCATATGGGACAGACGTGTTCTGTTTTGTTGGGTTTGTGGAGAACTTTGTCCATCCAGTCTACATGAAATAACCTGAAGAAAAGGCGGAGAAGCATTTTAGAAAACGAAGGGAACTTACCAGTCAAACCTCAGCTTAACCCCTTCACTGCTGAGCCATTTCACTTCTGTGTGCTGAACTCGTTTCTACTGTTTCTGCTCATCATGTTTAAATGCAATTTGAAGTCACGTTTTATTGTACGACCCAGACATATTATATATCCTTTTTTACGGCAGACTCGGCAGATTCATAAGATATCATTATTATATGTTTACGTCATACCTTGTCAGAATGCTATAACAAAAAATGTAATAAAATCAGAATTTCCAATCTACAGTGTGTAAAATGATTTTTTTCGCATTTTATCATCGAGTCTTTGCCGTTATATATTCTTGTTAAAAAAAAATTGAAATGGGAACCCGTTACTTTTTTTTTTTCTGAGAAATTACGTGCAGGGTTATTCATAGAGGTGAGACTTTGGAGATCTTTTGAGGAAGTGAAAATTCTAAGTCAAAATAGCCAATTTGGAAAGTGAGATAAACGGAATTATTCTGGTTTGGCTATTTTGACCTAAAATTTTTACTTCTCCAAAAGTTCTCCAGAGTTTCACCTCTCTCTGAATAACCCTGGTGATTTTTAGCTAAAAATGAAAAAAAAAGAAAATTGTAGTGTAGCATCATTGTTCACATTATAATTGAAATGGGAAGAATAACGCTGCAGTATGTAAAGGCAGGGGCTGTGACCCCTGTATAGTGTTTTGTTGCGTATGGAACCCAATGGCAAGCCGTCGAAGGAAACCAGAAGATGTATAAGTATGCAAATTCATTTTTACTGAAATGAAATAAGTAAAGTCCAGGACAAAAGACTATAACTCAAAAGGTATCCTTGGTTTGGTGGAAAGTCCAGAACAGGGAATTACGAGTAAGGGTCTTCGGGTACAGAAGTGAAACAACATAAAGTCCAGAACGAAGGGTTGTAAAAGAGGGTAATGTGGGCTGTGGCCTATTGAGACAAGCCTGGGTTGAGGAGCTGGTGCTATGGTCATGGAGGAAAGCTTGGATACAGGATCTGGAACTGGTACCGTGGACGTGGAAGCAAGCCTGGAGATGGATCTGGAGCTGGTACTGTGGAAGCAAGCCTGGATGTAGGGTCTGGAGCTGGTACCGTGGAGGCAAGACTGGATGCAGGGTCTGGAGCTGGTATCGTGGAAGCAGGACTGGATGCAGGGTCTGGAGCTCAGGATTCACTTGGAACCGGAACGAAGAGGGAACACTGGATAACTGAAGCGGTGAACCACAGTATAACCTGGTTAATGAACTGAGAAAGGCGGAAGGTTTAAATAGGGTTCAGAGGATCATAAGAACACCGTTCACCTGGGACTCGTAGGTGGAGCTGGGATACCTGAGTACTTGATAGGTTAATTGGGGGCATACGAGGATCTCCAGTGCAGGTGTCATGCAGTACCCATAAACTACCGCCAGAGTACCAAGTTCGTTTCTTAGGAAGGCATGCGATCGCGCGTGCGTGCTCCCGGCATTCGGATCCTGGCGGCGGCGTGGGAGGTACTGCAAGCTGTTTCCATGTTGGGACTCAAGCGGCGCACCACGAGGGACCTCAGGTACGTATGGTGTGTGTGTGCCCCAGCCTGGCGGTCCGGGCAGGGAGCAGGCTGCGGCGTGGGGCATGACACAGTAATATATATTATATATAATTTTTTTTTAAGTTTAACGTGGTCATGCTCTGGCCTTTCCAATGATACCAAACATAACATCTAGCTGCCACGGATCAGGAGATAGGGGGGTCCAAAAGACCACCATCTCAATTATAGGGTTTCTATAAGGAAACTCCTTGGCTGATAGGGGTTAATTCTAACACTGTCATCGTGTCATGTGCTCAAAGGGTGATGTCAACTGCTCTGTGTATAACCTCATTAGTGATCGATGTGGTGACCGACAGCCAGGAAAAATCCCAACTGCTGGTGATGCTGGGTGGGAGGAGGAAACTCCTCCACTTCACCCAGCAATAAAACCAGATCAGAGGAGCAGTGAGGGAGGGCACTCCTCACATCCTAACCACTTTAAAAACATAACGGATGAGTAGCGCGTCCCTTTTTAAGCCTTTTCGGAAATAAATCCATTGATGAATTTGCATTTAATCTCATAATTTAATTAAAATTTTGATTTAAAATAGTTCAGAATCAAGCTTGCCAACCAATGTGCACGGCCTGAGATTTTCACACATGGATAGGCTTAGCGTTTGCCAACCAGGCAGCCACTGCCAGTCCTACAGAAGGAGGTATCAGACACCTGCTCAGGGGCCAGGGGCTAAACACTCCAACAAATACAGAATCCCATTTTAATTACGATGACAAACGTCCGGTTTCAGACTGTGAACTTAGAACCTTAGCTTCTTTTAGGGAAGATGATCATTTGAAATGAATGCATTGTGTATCACTTAACTCCGTTTTGCATTGTAATGTATTTAAAAGCAATCATTAGATATCTTTTTAATGCAGGATTTGTGTGACCTCTTCAGAAAAAGGATATTCTTTGTTTTATCTCTCCAGTCTGCCTGTATTACTGTGAACAAGCTGCAAATAGCAGCCCCAAACTTCACTAACAAAAAGCTCAACAAACTTTACTGCAGCATTCCAGCAACCAGGGATTTGGCAGAATACAGGGAGAGCTGTGGGGTCAGTCAATGCTGTACAGGGATAAGATTCAGGGGGTTATAATGAGTGTAAATCCCTGTACAGTACAGATACAAAGTGTTGCTGTAATTGCCATACACAGGCATAAGGATGAGCGTTCGGTTCGGATCTGTTCGGAGTTCGATTTGAACATCGCCTGTTCGAACTCCGAACATTTCCACGTGTTCGCCCACAATACACTTTTCCACTGGCCTGAAGCTTGTAATTGGCTACAGCCTTGCTCCTGACTGCAGGACAGAGCTAAGTCCGGCAGCACACTATATAAGGCCTCCCTGCCTGCAGCCCCAGCGTGTGTGTTTGCAGGAGTGAATCAGAGAGGAGATTGTTCTGTCAGGGTGTATCAGTGATGTTGTAGGAGATTTCTAGAAATTTGAATCTGTGTTGGCACTGCCAATATTTGGGTGCACTGCCACTGACGCCTATACCAGATTCATGTCATTTTAATATTGGACCGCAGGGTCCACCACTACACTCTTCCATAATACCACAGAGGAGTTACGGTGTGACGGCACTGTTGCCGACACTAAAGGCCCAATTTTAAAGCACCTATTGTTACTTTCATCCAAAGCCTGCATAAGTTTCACAATAATTAAGCCCAAAAAAAATCACTAAACTTGTTCTGCGTGTCCTAAAATGTCTCCTCTTTTCATACAGGCTGCCGCCCCAAGCAGTTGTTTATGAATAGATTAAAGGAAAACCATTTACCGTCATTTGAAATGTCATTTTTTTTGTTTTTAAATGTTTCTATACATCCTACAAATCCGCCACTTCACGGGCAGGTTATGGGGACCTCATTCTAAAATGAGACTTTGTGTGAAGGAGTCATTATCAGACTGGAGGAGTTTAAAGGGTGTCCAGGAGAAATGGGATTATTTAAAAGAAGCATTATTGAAGGCCACAGGCAATTGCATTCGACTTGTTAGCAAAAACAAAAAAGGGAGGAAACCACTGTGGTACTCTGCAGAAGTGGCCAAAATAGTGAAGAACAAAAAGACAGCATTCAATAATTATAAAACAACTCAGAGTGAAGAAGATAGGCAAACCTATAAGATTAGGCAGAAAGAGGCAAAGCAATTTATAAGCGCTTCCAAAGCACACGCAGAAGAGAAAATAGCTCAGTCAGTAAAAAAGGGGGACAAAACATTTTTTAGATACATAAACGAGAAAAGAAAAGTAAAACAAAGATTAGTTAGATTAAAAACAAAGGAAGGAAGGTATGTAGAAGAGGATAAAAGTCTCGCTGACTGCCTCAATGAATATTTTTGTTCAGTCTTTGCAGAAGAAAAGGAAGGAAAGGGACCTCAGTTAGGAGGAAACACTAACGAGACAATTACATATCAGTTTACAGAGGAGGAGGTTCTACAGCAGCTGTCTAAAGTAAAGACAAATAAATCAATGGGCCTGATGGGATCCACCCTAAATTATTAAAAGAGCTCAGTGATGTAATAGCAAAACCGTTAACAGATTTATTTAACCAATCCTTGCTAACGGGAGTCGTCCCAGAAGACTGGAAATTAGCAAATGTTGTGCCCATTCACAAGAGGGTAGTAGGGAGGAATCTGGGAACTATAGGCCAGTTAGTCTTACGTCAGTAGTAGGGAAATTAATGGAAACCATGTTAAAGGAAAGGATTGTTGAACATCTAAAAACACATAGATTACAGGATCAGAAACCACATGGGTTTACCTCAGGGAGATCATGCCAAACTAATCTTATTGATTTTTTTGATTGGGTAACAAAAATAATAGACACAGGTGGTGCAGTAGACATTGCTTATTTAGATTTCAGTAAGGCTTTTGATACTGTTCCGCATAGAAGGCTTATCAATAAATTGCAATCTTTGAGCTTGGATTCCAATATTGTTGAATGGATTAGGCAGTGGCTGAGTGACAGGCAACAGAGGGTTGTGGTAAATGGAGTTTATTCGGCGCAAGGTCTTGTTACCAGTGGGGTACCTCAGGGGTCAGTACTTGGACCCATTCTATTTAATATTTTTATTAGTGATATTGCAGAAGGTATTAATGGAAAAGTATGTCTTTTTGCTGATGACACAAAGATTTGCAACAGGGTTGATGTTCCTGGAGGGATCAGCCAAATGACAAATGATTTAGGTAAACTAAAAAAATGGTCGGAGCTGTGGCAATTGAGTTTTAATGTGGATAAGTGCAAGATAATGCACCTGGGACGTAAAAACCCAAGGGCTGAATATAGAATATTTGATACAGTCCTAACCTCAACATCTGAGGAAAAGGATTTAGGGGTTATTATTTCAGAGGATCTAAAGGTAAGTAGTCAATGTAATAGAGCAGCAGGAAATGCTGGCAGAATGCTTGGTTGTGTAGGGAGAGGTATTAGCAGTAGGAAAAGGGAAGTGCTCATGCCACTGTACAGACAACTGGTGAGACCTCACTTGGAGTACTGTGTGCAGTACTGGAGACCGTATCTCCAGAAGGATATAGACATCTTAGAGAGAGTTCAGAGAAGGGCTACTAAAATGGTGTACGGCTTGAAGGAGAAAAGTTACCAGGAAAGGCTTAATGATCTTAACATGTACAGCTTGGAAAAAAGACGAGACAGAGGAGATATGATAGAAACATTTAAATACATAAAGGGAATCCACAAGGTAGAGGAAGGGAGTATATTTAAAAGGAAACAAAGTAGCAAAACAAGAGGACATAGTCTTAGATTAGAGGGGCAAAGGTTTAAAAGTAACATCAGGAAGCATTATTTTACTGAGAGGGTGGTGGATACATGGAACAGTCTTCCAGTTGAAGTGGTAGAGGCCAAAACAGTAATTGAATTTAAGCAAGCATGGGATAGGCATAAGGCTATCCTAAACAAAAGATAAATCCAGGTAAAGTATCCATGTAATTGGGCGACTAGATGGGCCGAAAGGTTCTTATCTGCCGACATTTTTCTATGTTTCTATGTTTCCTAGGCATGATATTTGAAGGAATTTTTTCGTGTTTATTCTTAACCTTTATTTCATGGAAAACTCACTGTTCCTTTTTAAAAAACGTTTTTTTTTTAAACTTTTTGTCCTTGTTTCCTGTCCCCCAGGGCACTACCCGGACCCCCATACACCTTTTATGGCAAATATCTAGCATATATGCCCTCTTGGAGGGCACTCTAAAAATAGAACGTTCGGGTCCCATTGAGTTCGGATCGTGTTCGCGTTCGAAGTCGAACCGAACACGGGGGCGTTCGGCTCATCCCTATACAGGCATTATGCAGCCCATACAGATACAAGGTGTTGCTGTAATTGCCATACACAGGCATTCTGCAGCAGATACAGATACAAGGTGTTGCTGTAATTGCCACACACATGCATTATGCAGCACATACAGATATTGCATTGCTAATAATCTCATTCTGATCACTACAAACCCCCATATGCAGGAGATCTCACCATTTTATTAGATTTGGGTTTTTCAGGCGAGTTTGTGGTGGATTATTGGTTCGGATCCGTTAATTTTGTGGATCGGATCAGATATTTTCTGCATGGTTTTTAAAAGGAAAAGCCGCAAAACCGCTTAAATTATTGGATCTATCGGATTTATTTATAATGTATTTTACCAGGAAAGATACATTGAGATTTCTCTCGTTTTCAAGTTACAGAACTATGCGTTGCATGTGTTCTTCTCTAGTAAATTAAACGTGAGGCTTTTTCGTCGCTTTGTCACTTTAAGAGCGAGCGTTTCAAAAGATTCTCTCAGCATTTCTGTGTTCCATCGCTTAGAAACATTACTGGATATTAAACGATCGCCTTTTTAAGCACATGATCAACACTCAGCAGATAAACAGATATAATTACGCGGGGTCTCTAGACTGTTTGCATAATGCACCGGAATCGGCGCGCTCTTGATTAGCAGGCCATATGGAGATCTAATTCTTCATTTATTTTTCCACTGACTTTGTTCTGTCTGAAAATATTTACAATGTTACCGTCGCAGCACTGGTGTAGTTTTATAGTACGACATCAAAAAAGTTAGGGGGAATAAATGACTCTTGCTGATCGGAAACTTCTCGTCGCCGTACAGGATCGTTATTAAAACATCTGCTGCGGTGTTAGATCGGCCAAATAATCCCAGTTTTCTTTAGCGTTTAAGCAAAATTCTAGATAAGTAAATATGTTCCCCCCGCTATACATTCAGCTTAATGATCCAGAACCTCTGCTCTGGTTTTGTTATTTTCTCTATCGGTTCATTTATTTGTGCAGAATGTCATTACAGACAACATATTCTTATTGTTTGTTTATTTGTTTATTTTCGTAGAGAAAGGACTCAGCAATATTTTACTTTTTAAATTTCCCAATATAAAAATATACCCTGCATTGATCCGATTAAGGTAATTGTGGTTATAATAATGAATAGAATATATTTTGGGTATGTTAAAAAACATATACATTTTGTAGTTTTACATGCTATGCTAAAAAAAAAGCCTATCAGGGTTATTCAGAGAGCGGTGAAAAGCAGGAGAATGGCTGGAGAATGAAAAATTCTAGGTCAAAATAGACGATTTGGAAAGTGAGATGAAAGGGAGAATTTTTCTGGTTTGGATATTTTGACCTCGAATTTTTCATTCTCCAGTCATTCTCCTGCTTTTCACCACTCTCTGAATAACCCTGTATTTCATCTGAAAAAAATTAGGACAGGTCAAAACAAAATCCACATACCTACTTTTTTGCCCCTCTGATCCTTTGTATGTTATCACTAGAGATGGGCTGCCGGTTCGATATTCGAACATCGGCTGTTCGAAAGTTCGGGAATTTCGAACTTTTTGCGATGTTCGCGAATAAAAACGTTTTTAAAAAATCTAAAAATAGTCTCTTTACTGCAGAATATAATAGTAAACGGTTTATTGGAATATTTTTTAAAATTGAAGCATATGGGACATATAAACATTTCCCACTCATTGGAGGTAAAACATTTACCACTCATTAGTGATAAAACATTTCCCATGGCTTCAAATCGCGTTTAAACATGAGCAAAAGCAGTAAAAATGAACTCAGCGCACAGTGGTGAAATGACTCAGCAGTGAAAGGGTTAAACTCTTTTTTATTTTTATACTTCGTTTTCATTGTTTCCTGTCCCCCAGGGCACTACCCTTACCCTTACACCTTTTATGGCCAATATCTTGCATATATTTCCTCTTGGAGGGCACTTTCATTTTCGAACTTTCAAGCCCCATTGATTTGCATTGTGTTGGAATTGTGTTCGAGTTCGCGGTCAAACTTTTTCCGATGTTTGAATGCAAACCAAACACGGGTGTTTGGCCCATCACTAGTTATCATGCAGGAATCTAATATTGGATTCTGCAATTTTTTTCTGAATAATAAAGATAACAGGTATAGCTGAATATCCGCCGTTTGTCATGTTTTTACACTTTTTTTTGCCTTCGTTCACCGCATGTCTTGTTTCACATTATTTGAGTTTTTACACTCCATTGCTACTATTGTACCCAGTAATGGTTATTACCTGGACTCACTGAGTGTACCCTGCAATGTCACACAAGTCACACGCACAAACGAAATCACGGGTCACGGAGCATGAATCTCAGGCTGTCCCTCCATATCTAATTAGTCTGAAACATATTTGCTCTTTGTGGTTGCCATGGTAATAGATATTTAGTTTCAGGTAAGCTTATTAAACCACATTCTAGCAGTAATTGCGGTCGGTATAGCGCGGTCCAGCTATCCTCCCATAACGCCGACGTTGGATAGCTTTTCCATCAGCTCAGTGAACCTTGACTAAGCGCCGGTATTATTTCCTTGGCTTCAACAATTTCAATTAAGGTTAATTTGAAGCTTCAATGTCAGCCAAAGTCTTTGCGCGGCGAAAGATATATGCAGGCGGCGAGATTTATTACAGGCTGTGCAGTTTCAGGTATTTATTATTTCCCATAAACCTCCTTAACCCCTAATTAGCAAAGTCTTTATTTATTAAACATAGCGAAGAAAAGAAAACACGGTCTGTGTTTTGACTCGTTTTTACGGATGGGGAAAAGCTCGTTAATGGACCTTCCGGGATATAAAACGAATGCGTGGATGGCGAGTGTCAAAAGTCAGGGACCTTCCGAATACCAGGAAGGCGCTTATCGTTAATGCATTGTGAAAGGCAGACGAGTGTTACAAAACAAAACAAATGGCACACTTTTTCCTAACAAACATTATTAGATTAGTGTAGCAATACGGTATTATACAGCAACTGACTTTGACTCCCCCTGTATATAAGTGCGTACATTCTGTCAGTGCCGTGAACGCAAAGGCCATTTCAGATTCACCAGGCGGGTGACACTGGAAATGCTGAGCCCTATGTAATGACTTCAGGGTGTCAGGAACTGGCGATGGAGTAAAAACATTCATATATCCCTGTATAGTACAGATACATGGTGTCAGTCAGTACAGGGATAAGATGCAGGGTGTTATATATGCTGTAAATCATTGTATAGTACAGATATACGGTGTCAGTCAGTACAGGGATTAGATGCAGGGTGTTATAAAAACTGTGACACCATATATCTGTACTATACTGGGATTTAATCAGTACAGGGATTAGATGCAGGGTGTTATATCTGTACTATACAGGGATTTACAGGTTCTATATGATGTCAGTCAGTACAGGGATAATATGCAGGGTGTTATATATGCTGTAAATCATTGTACAGTACAGATATATGGTGTCAGTACACGGATTCGATGCAGGGTGTTATAGCAGCTGTAAATCCCTGTATAGTACAGATACATGGTGTCAGTACAGGGATAAGATGCAGGGTGTTATAGCAGCTGTAAATCCCTGTATAGTACAGATACATGGTGTCAGTACAGGGATAAGATGCAGGGTGTTATAGCAGCTGTAAATCCCTGTATAGTACAGATATATGGTGTCAGTACAGGGATAAGATGCAGGGTGTTATAGAAGCTGTAAATCCCTGTATAGAAACATAGAAACATAGAAAAATGTCGGCAGATAAGAACCTTTCGGCCCATCTAGTCGCCCAATTACATGGATACTTTACCTGGATTTATCTTTTGTTTAGGATAGCCTTATGCCTATCCCATGCCTGCTTAAATTCAATCACTGTTTTGGCCTCTACCACCTCAACTGGAAGGCTGTATAGTACAGATATATGGTGTCAGTCAGTACAGGGATAAGATACAGAATGTTTTATAGAAGCTGTAAATCCCTGTATAGTACAGATATATGGTGTCAGTACAGGGATAAGGTGCAGGGTGTTATACAAGCTCTAAATATCCTGTATAGTACAGATATATGGTGTCAGTCAGTACAGGGATAAGATGCAGGGTAGGTATGTGCAATTTGTTTCCTACCAAATCGATTTTTTTTCAGGCGAAATTTGCCATTTTCGTGCTTCCGAGGGCATCCCGAATCCGAAATGCTGACCACACAAAATTTCGGATAGATTTGAAATTTCGAGTCATTCGATTCGATACTTCGGATGATTCTAAATTTCTGGTCGATTCGGCGTTTGGATCATTTGGGTGATTCGGGTCATTCGGTTCAGTTCGTTTTACTCTGCATTATTATACTCTAGAGGTGCTGCCTGGCAGTGTGCGGAATCATATACTGTATTGAAATCTATGGGTTAAAAAGCCTTAAGAAACCTAAGATTTCATCCAAAAAATGCTTAAATCTTAAAAGAATAATTAAGTAAAAGGAACTTTCATTCTATTGGTAGTAAATCTACTTCCCATTCTTAAATAAGCAATAAAAAGCCAAATAACTCCATTTAAAAAACGAAAAACCAAACTGAACCGAATCGCCAAAATGATCCAAAAGGCAAAATGACCCGAATCGATATCGAAATGAAAACGGTCCGAAACGAAAAAACAAAACACCTGGGGAAAACAAAAAACCAAAATGAAATTTTCAGCGGGCACATCTCTTATGCAGGGTGTTACAGAAGCTGTAAATCCCTGTATAATACAGATATATACAGGGTTATTCAGAGAGCGTGAAAAGCAGGAGAATGACTGAAGAATGAAAAATTCTAGGTCAAAATAGTCGATTTGGAAAGTGAGATGAAAGGGAGAATTTTTCTGGTTTGGCTATTTTGACCTGGACTTTTTCATTCTCCAGTCATTTTCCTGCTTTTCACGCTCTCTGAATAACCCTGATGGTGTCAGCACAGTACAGGGATAATATGCAGGGTGTTATAGTAGCTGTATATCCCTGTATAGTACAGATATATGGTGTCAGTCAGTACAGGGATAAGATGCAGGGTGATATAGAAGCTCTAAATCTCTGTATAATACAGATATATGGTGTCAGTCAGTACAGGGATATCTGTATTATACAGAGATTTAGAGCTTCTATATCACCCTGCATCTTATCCCTGTACTGACTGACACCATGTAAGATGCAGGGTGATATAGAGCTGTAAATCCCTGCATAATACAGATATATGGTTTCAGTACAGTACAGGGATAAGATGCAGGATGTTACAGAAGCTGTAAATCCCAGTATAGTACAGATATATGGTGTCAGTACAGGGATACGATGCAGGGTGTTATAGAAGCTGTAAATCCCTGTATAGTACAGATATATGGTATCAGTCAGTACAGGGGATAAGAGGCAGAGTGATATAGAAGCTGGAAATCCCTGTATAATAAAGATATATGTTGTCAGTCAGTACAGGGATAAGATGCAGGGTGTTACAGAATCTGTAAATCCCTGTATAGTACAGATATATGATGTCAGTCAGTACAGGGATAAGATGCAGGGTGTTACAGAATCTGTAAATCCCTGTTTAGTACAGATATATGATGTCAGTCAGTACAGGGATAAAATGCAGGGTGATATAAAAGCTGTAAATCCCTGCATAATACAGATATAAGGTTTCAGTACAGTACAGGGATAAGATGCAGGATGTTACAGAAGCTGTAAATCCCAGTATAGTACAGATATATGGTGTCAGTCGACTCGATACAGGGATAAGCTGCAGGGTGTTACAGAAACTGTAAATCCCTGTATAACACAGATATATGGTGTCAGTCAGTACAGGGATTAGATGCAGCGTGTTATACAAGCTGTAAATCCATGTATAGTACAGATATATGGTGTCAGTACAGTACAGGGATAAGATGCAGGGTGGTATAGAAGCTGTAAATCCCTGTATAGTACAGATATACGGTGTCAGTACAGGGATTAGATGCAGGGTGTTATAGAAGCTGTAAATCCCTGTATAGTACAGATATACGGTGTCAGTACAGGGATTAGATGCAGGGTGTTACAGAAGCTGTAAATCCCTGTATAATACATATATATGGTGTATAAGACAAGTTCAACTTTAGATTTTAAGATGGTTCTAACTAAGAATATCTCTTTTAATAATTTTTTTTTTTTAGCAAACCAAGTGGGTTGCAATGTTGCTCTTATGGGAGAACTATTCGCCGATTTTTAAACCCATTCACTGGTAAGAGGTCAAACTGCAAAATACAAATTCATTTACTGAGTGAATGAATAGCAGACATGCGATGTGGTCCATCATGTGCAAGCAAGGGGAAATTAAAGCAATCAATGGAAAACACTTTTTTTTCCCAGAAAAATGACAGCTATGGCAAGCGGCCCAAAGTGTGTACACAACAAAAGACAACATAGTTATTTCTTCAAGCAGATACTTCTAGTCATCCAAGAAGAACAAAATACCTTGTTCTGTATCTCGGCAAACACACTCATCTTGGATGTCACTTCTATGGAACAATATATTGATTTGTTTCAAATGTATGGTCATTGTCATCGCAGGGTTAGCTTTGTGTTAACAGCCTTGGAAAATGCACACTGTCAGGGTTATTCAGAGAAAGCCGAATTGACTCCGAAATTGCACCGAACATTGAATTTCCCCATACGGTGCAATTTCTGAGCCATTCGGCTATTCGAAAAGCAGGCAGTTCACCAAATATTGGCGAATTGCCAGCAAAATACAGTGTCTGTTCGACAGCAGTGAAATCCCCCATAGAGAAGCAATGGTTAATCTATTCACAGAGACTGAACAGCAGAGAAAAGGTCAGGGAAACACCCAGATGTTCGGTGCTTTCACTTGGCAGGTTTAATCACTTCGCTGCTATGGACGAGCTCAGCGCGTCCATGATATTCCGTCTGAGCGCATCCAAGTGTCTCTGCAGCGAAGCGGCATTGTGGCTCTGATCCCCGGCGGCAAACAGTGATGGCCGACATCTGGGATGTTGGCCCTCAATGTGGGATCATGGGAGTCAGGGTGATGTCATTACGCCAGCATGTGAGGACATTCACATTCAGTACCTGTAGGGGTACTGGACCTCTCTCCCTCCCCCACTCATCAGTAAGGGGCAGAGAAAAAGGCAGGCACCACTTGGAAGGGCACAGTCTGCACATCCCAGCAGTGCCTGCCTTTAACCCAATCGGTGCTGGATCGCGGTCCTCTCCCAGAGGTGGCTGACATCTTGGATGTTGGTCAAACCTCCAGGATCTCCCCCGCCCACTGGAGTGCATCTCTCCTTCTCATTGTTTTGTGTTTACAGCTTGATTGTTTACGTCAACAACTGTTGATGGCCGCTGCTTGGATGTTGGTGTTTCAGAGGGATGATCTCCAAACCCATGACTTCTCAGTGAAGGTGTATGCCAGAGAAATAAATATCTTGACTTTCAAAGCTCCAGCACCCCCACATCACTCATAGGGTTTATTCACTAAGGTCTGAATTTGCCACTGAATTGCACCGAACAGGGAATTTCCCCATATCTGCAATTTCTGTATCCATCAAACTGTCAATTCGCCAAATACAGGCATATTGACAGCAAAATACGGTGCGATTCCATGAGATTCGGCAGCACCGAAATTCTACCTTAGAGAGAATTATCAATTTAGTCTATTAACAAACGAGCGAACTGCACCCAAACTGCACTTGATTTCAGTGACTTCAATTCGACGGGTGTAATCGAATCTTCTAGGATTTAACAGAATAAATAGAATATCTTTTTTGGAACAAAAAATTTGAACACCATTTATTATTTTTATTAAAGATATTTTTATTAAGCGGAAAAAAAAGGTTGGAATAAAGTCATATGGGGGTATGAAAATCAGATGCTTGAAGTTTTTTTTTGTTCTGCAGTGTGAAACGCGCACTATTTTGGTCAATGTTCAGAAACCGCATTCATAGATTTTTTTTTTTTAAGTTCTCTCCTGGGTAATCGTTTATGCAGCATTTCAACAAAACACATCTGTCACAAATTAAAATACATACTTCATTATGCAGAGACAGTTTAGCGTGCAGAAAGAAAAGTCACACAGATAGGGCGGCGAGCGTTACCTGGAAACAGCGCGGGGCGAAACGCGGCGGATTCCATCTGAACAGCAAGGAAAAGTGTGTACGCTTCATGGTTGTTCAATACATTCAAACAGCCTGTCCTGACTTCACAAGATTCAGAATTTTCTGTAGCAACAAGCGCAAAGGGAATAAAATTTTGATCAAATGGTGCCTGGTGAGAAAGGTGACCTAAATACAGCAGAACCAAGAGCGAGCGCCAACGCGGGAAAATAACATACTATGAAGACATTGCTTTTTAATACGTATACATACATTATAGATTAAAATATAGAACTTTAAACATACTGTATATAAAATGTGGATAATTACTGCAGGGGTTAATATGTTTCAGCATAAAATGAGGTCATGTGACTCCCTGAATATACTGACTGAGCAGGTTTTTCCGTCAATGGGTTTTTTCTCCCCTGATGGCACAGCGGGCATGTTCCAAGATGGCAATGCCAGGATTCATCGGGTTTAAATTGTGCAAGATTCATAATTCAAGATTCAAAATACATTATTATATCTGTTAGTTTCGGTTTATTATTTTGAATCGATTCGGACCGATTAAGACACCAGAAATCCATGCGCTGCTCCATCTTGCTAAAGAATGTGTTTATCTGTTTCTGTCGGAATACGGCTGTCTGTAATCTGTTATCCCGATTCCCATTGTCTTGACTCATTTAGAAATGTTAAGTAATGATTTAATTTAAACTAATTGTTTTTCCACCTTCCAAATGGCAAATGGATGTCGAATTGTCTGTTTCGGTCTGGTTGTGTCCCCCAGCGGTTTCTAGGGGAAGTTTTGTATATGTAAATGACCCACGTATAAATATGTGTGTGTCTGTCCCTGATTAAACCAGTTCTATTCTGACCCTGCATGCAGTCACGATGGTTTGGGTAGAAGTTATATTCGGTTTGCTGTTCAGGCACAAAGCAGATCTACAGCCACGGTTTATTTCTGGGGGACGCTAGAAAGGCTCTCTAAGGACTGGGAGGGAGGCACGAGAGTCATGAGGAGAACACGGGTCCAGCAAAGAAGCAGCATTGCCAGATGTGACCCTGTTTGGGTACTGAGATCTGTTACAAGGGGTTATTCAAAGACCACCGAAATTTCTCTTTCTGTTTCGTTCGGCAAGCTCAATTCGTCAAACCTGTGGTGAATTCAGCATTCACCACAGGGTCCCCGAAGTCCACCGAATGGATCCTCCGATCACAAGCCGATAAACCCGTCAAACGCCATTGAAAAAAACACTGAACACATCCTAAAATTCATCGACAGTCGCAGATAAAACGCCAAACGCATCCGATAAACTGCTAAACAGCCGCAAGCCGCCGAACGCAGTCTCTGTTCTGATGAACAGACCACCGATCAGCCACCAAGTGCCGCCAAAAAAAGCCGACCAGCTGCCGAACAGAGGTAAAAAAGGCACCACTTTTAAGTGGCGTGTTAAGAAAAAATAATCCATAACAATGCATGGAAATAATCTATAAGGTCCTATGAATAAGGAAAAAAAGGTCTGTTACAGAAAAGAACACAATTTAAAAAAATTCCGAAAAATGCCTAAAAAATATATAAAAAGACTTTTTGCTGCAATTGTAAAGAACGAACGGTTGAATAAAAACGGGAATTTATTTTTATATTGAAACCTATGAGATTCACTTGTTTAAACCTGTCGAACCGAAGCAATGAACATCAGGGCATTTCACTGACATTTCTCTGCTGTTCGGTGTCTGTGAATAGATTAACCATTGCTTCTCTATGGTGCCGAAGATCATGTATTTCGCTGGCAATTTGCCAATATTTGAATTGCCAGCTTTCTGAATAGCCGAATGGCCACGAAATTGCAAGGTACGAGGAAATACACCCTTTGATGCAATTCAATGGCTAATTTGTCTTTCATTGAATAACCCCTATGGTATTTCCTGCAGCAATGACAGATTTATGTAATTTTTAAGAAATCTATTTATTATACTAGTAAACATTAAAGAAACCTTTTTTTTCTTGTCCGTTGTTTTAAATTTTTTTATGTAAATTGTAATGTTTTTATATTAACAAATCAATAGTCATTTTTCAATTCACTTCTTAAATTAAATTTTTTCAATTGACTTTTTCAAATCCAGGAATGCATTGATTGGTCCAAGCTACTGTCAATCATTCCACCTCTGAGAATGGCACGACAAAGTCAATTCATTATATTGAGAACCGATTCGTTATATTCTGATTCGTTTCGGATGCGATTTGTATTTCTGGAAATTCTTACAAAATACAAATCGGTGAAAATTCACCTGATTGCGATTCGTACCGAAACGAATCCCACACGTTAAGAATGGAATTGACTCCTACATGTTGGTTGATGTTTAAGCCCCACTGCATTGTGTTCGTTGTGCAAATCCCTCGCAAAAGTTTGAAAATGTATCTGAGTCAAAATACCAATTAATGCCCCGAAAAACAACTCCACCATCACTTGACCACCCGAGCACCACCATCCCTACCACAGTGTTTCTAAGTCATTATGGCGGATGCGGCTCAAATGTTGACGTTCCCCGGATAAACTAAAGCTTGTGTACATTTCATACAGACATCTTATGTGTTGTTACTTAATAAGAGCAGTAGTGAGTTCCCCCGGGAACTCTAAGAACCTACGTCAGGTGCTTTAATTGAAATCTAAGGCTGCATGGACCGGAGATCGGGTGACTTGCCTGTCACCACCTGCGTATCATACACAGGATAAAAGAACGTGGGGACCTTATTAAGGAACAGAAATGACTCAAAACATCCAGCATTTCCATAATCCGCCTGATTTCACAGCACATCATCTTCTGCATCATATTAAACTTTCACACCTGCCGTCCTTCACATCAGAAGCACAATATCGCATCAATAATCTTCTTTCTACGCTCGGTGCCTTTTTGGTGATTTTTTTTTTTTTTCTATTCTTTCTCTTGGGTCTTTCATTAGCACAATATAATAGGAATATAAGATCGGCCGCGCCGAGGCGTCACGCTATCACCTTTATTATAAAATACAATCTTAACTCATTAGATTGTGCTCTGCTGCATGTTTTAATCTCAACGTGTTCCATGTATCAGGTTTTATATGGTGGATTAACGAGCAGGAACATGTAGACCAGTCCATATGTTCATACAATGCATTATTCCTCCACAGAGACACCCTTAGCATTTATAGGGCCCTAGGTGAGAAAACATTGTGAGGCCCTTGGCCATACTTTCAACGCCACACCTCCTCATACTCCACCTTTTTCACACACAGAGATACACACTCTGGCCCCTCACACTGAACTTCACAAATAGACACCCCTCCACCCTATAGACACCCCTCTCCTCCACCCTATAGACACCCCTCTCCCCAGATGGACACCCCAGACTCCTGTCATTCCCAGATAGACACCAATGAACACTCTCGTTCCCAGATAGACACCCCTCCCCTCCACCCTATAGCCACCCCTCCACCCTATAGACAAAACCCCCCTCCACCCTATAGCCACCCCTCCACTCTATAGATCGACACCTCTCTCCTCCACCCTATAGACACCCCTCTCCCAAGATAGACACCCTGAACTTTATCATCCCCAGATAGACACCCCTGAAACCTCTCATCTCCAAATATACACCCCTGAACCCTCTTGTTCCCAGATAGATACCACTCTCCCCAGATAGACACCAATGAACCCTTTTGTCCCAGATAGACACCCCTCTCCCCAGATAGACACCCCTCTCCCCAGATAGACACCCCTCCCGTCCACCCTATAGATACCCCTGAACCCTCTCATCCCCAGATAGACACCCCTCTCCCAAGATAGACACCAATGAACCCTTTCGTCCTTAGACACCCCTCCCCTCCACCCTATAGACACCCCTCCCCTCCACCCTATAGCCACCCCTCCACCCCCATAGACACCTCTCTCCTCCACCCTATAGACACCCCTCTCCCCAGATAGACACCCTGAACTTTCTCATCCCCAGATTGACACCCCTGAACCCTCTCATCTCCAGATATACACCCCTGAACCCTCTCATCCCCAGATAGACACCCCTCTCCCAAGATAGACACCAATGAACCCTTTCGTCCTTAGACACCCCTCCCCTCCACCCTATAGACACCCCTCCCCTCCACCCTATAGCCACCCCTCCACCCCATAGACACCTCTCTCCTCCACCCTATAGACACCCCTCTCCCAAGATAGACACCCTGAACTTTATCATCCCCAGATAGACACCCTGAAAACCTCTCATCTCCAAATATACACCCCTGAACCCTCTTGTTCCCAGATAGATACCACTCTCCCCAGATAGACACCAATGAACCTTTTGTCCCAGATAGACACCCCTCTCCCCAGATAGACACCCCTCTCCCCAGATAGACACCCCTCCCGTCCACCCTATAGATACCCCTGAACCCTCTCATCCCCAGATAGACACCCCTCTCCCAAGATAGACACCAATGAACCCTTTCGTCCTTAGACACCCCTCCCCTCCACCCTATAGACACCCCTCCCCTCCACCCTATAGCCACCCCTCCACCCCCATAGACACCTCTCTCCTCCACCCTATAGACACCCCTCTCCCCAGATAGACACCCTGAACTTTCTCATCCCCAGATTGACACCCCTGAACCCTCTCATCTCCAGATATACACCCCTGAACCCTCTCATCCCCAGATAGACACCCCTCTCCCAAGATAGACACCAATGAACCCTTTCGTCCTTAGACACCCCTCCCCTCCACCCTATAGACACCCCTCCCCTCCACCCTATAGACACCCCTCCCCTCCACCCTATAGCCACCCCTCCACCCCATAGACACCTCTCTCCTCCACCCTATAGACACCCCTCTCCCCAGATAGACACCCTGAACTTTCTCATCCCCAGATTGACACCCCTGAACCCTCTCATCTCCAGATATACACCCCTGAAACCTCTCATGTCCAACTATACACCCCTGAACCCTTTTGTTCCCAGATACCCCTCTCCCCAGATAGACACCAATGAACCCTTTTGTCCCAGATAGACACCCCTCTCCCCAGATAGACACCCCTCCCGTCCACCCTATAGACACCCCTCTCCCCAGATAGACACCAATGAACCCTTTCGTCCTTAGACACCCCTCTCCCCAGATAGATAGTTTCAAAATTCTGTCCTGAGCATAGAAATACCCAATTTTTACATGTTTTTGCTTTTTAACGCCTTCACTGCTGAGCCATTTCACCTCTGTGCGCTGAGCTCATTTTGACCATTTTATGCTCATCAATTTTAGATGGCAGCTTAAGCTCTATTTAATTAAACCCCCCAGACAATTTTTTTTACAAAGAAAAAAACATTTTTTTTTAATTTTATCTTATTTATTTTTTTACAGCATACCTGATCATGTTTGGTTTCATTTGGAAAGGCCATGATCAGGCCTCTCCAATGATATAAAACATAACCCTCTAGCTGCCACTTGGCAGGCTGGCAGTTAGGGGGTTAACTGGCCCACTGAAGTCCTCACACATATGGTGAGGATATCAGTGGGTGGAGAGTGACCTGGAGGCTTGGCTGACATCCAAGATGTCAGCCACCTCTGGGTTTGAATTGCGATCCTGCAGTGAATTGGTTAATGGGGCACACTGCTGGAAAGGGGAGACTCTTTCCAGCGGTGTAATTTTTTTATTGTTTTTAACCCCTTAAGGACCGAGGACGTACCATGTACGTCATTGCAGCGAGTCTCTCTTAGACCCGCTGACGTACATGGTACGTCCTGACGTTTTTTGAGCGCTGGAAGCGATCGGATCGCTTCCAGCAGCTCAAACGCCATTGCAGGCTGCCTGGGAGTCCAGGCAGCCGTGCAATGGCGTTTAGAAGTGCCAGGGCACCATGTGATCGCTCCCCGGGAGCGATCAACATCCGGTTTCACCGGAGAGGTGCCCGGCACTTCTAGAGAGCGCTGGAAGCGATCAGATCGCTTCCAGCTGCTCTGAGTATATTACAAGGAT
Source organism: Leptobrachium leishanense (assembly GCA_009667805.1). NCBI lineage: Eukaryota > Metazoa > Chordata > Amphibia > Anura > Megophryidae > Leptobrachium > Leptobrachium leishanense. The sequence goes on from CM019067.1 coordinate 17,723,426, forward strand.
GCCTCGACATCGAGGCATCCTTGCAATATGCTTACCTGCCGCCGGTCCGTCCGTGATCGCTCCCCCCGAGCGATCACTTCCGGTAGCGGCAGGAAGTACTGAGTGCCACGAGGTATCGTGGCACTCAGTACAAAAACGATCACATCAGTGATCAGGTGCTCTGCTGGGTGCCTCGAGGGATCAAGGCACCCAGCAGAGTAAAAAAAAGTGAAAAAAAAAGTGAAAAAAAAAGTGAAAAAAAGTGAAAAAAATAAATAAAATAAACTGACGGTTAGGGTTAGGGGTAGGGGTAGGGGTAGGGGTAGGGTTAGGGTTAGGGTTCTAAGGGCAGGGTCATCTTGGGGCTGAGTGGGATGTTCCTAGCCTGCCTCAGAGAGGCAGGCTAGCAACATCCAATCAGAAGTTAGAAAAAATCAAAATAAAATTTCTAATTTGTCAGGTCAGGTCAATATTTTGTAAATATTGGCTCTGACCTCTGTGATTCTCCCTCCCTCTCCTCACTTGTGTTTTGGTGAGCGAGAGAGAGAGATCAGATTTGACAGGTTAGAGATTTTAGTGAGATTTAGTGAGATTAGAAAAATTGAGGCAGATTTAGAGAGATTTTAGGGAGATTTAGAAGAATTGAGGCAGGTTTAGAGGGATTTAGAGAGATTTAGGTGTTTATTTGTATTTTCTTGTGAAACCCAACGGTTCTTCTAAGAACCAACAATCCTCTTATATATATATAATAATAATTATAAAATTTTATAATCTATTATATATAATGTCTGAGAGGGTGTACAGCACCGAGGAGGCATATGCCATCCTGGCGTCAGAATCTGAGGCATCTGCGTCAGACTCAGACCCTCATTTCGACCCCGCTAACTGCTCAGAGACGTCGCTAGATACATTATCTACGCTGGCTGATGTATCTAGTGATGTTTCTGATGCAGATCCTGGGTCACCACCTGCCAGCAGGAGACGCACAGCTCCAGCTGAGGAGTGGTAGTGCCTCATCGCCAGAGGCCAGATATCCCTCCTTTCACGGCAAATCCTGGCATCAATATTGATGTTGCAGGATTTACCACCACACAGTTTTTGCAGGTGTTTATGGGGGATGATTTGTTGGGCCACATCGTGGCCCAATCAAATCTGTATGCCCATCAGCATTGTGCTGCGAAGCCAGACTCCTACTTGGCAAGGCAGCAATGGACCCTGCTAGATGTGCCAGAATTTCTGAAATTCTGGGCACTTACTATGCTGAGGGCATCATAAAGAAGCCCTCAATTCGCTCCTACTGGAGCAGTAGCCCCATCTGCTCTACCCCCATTTACCCCCAATCAATGTCACGTAGAAGGTATGAAAACATTTTGCGTTTCATGCACTTCAGTGACAACAGCCTGTGCCCCCCTAGAGAGCATCCCCAGTTTGACAGGCACCAGACTTTTACATTTTATTCGTACATTTTTATGTTCTACAATTGGTGCTGTATTTTGCCAAAATCTTTGCACACCTATGCATGGGGGGCATGGGTGTACTCAGGAGATCTTGCAGAAAACAACCTGGAGAGTTTTCATGCAGTAACAAACAACAGTGTCTCCTAAATCACAGTCCAAAACTACTGTGGGCGTAAAAATCTGAAAATTGAAAAATTACACCACACACCTTCTCAAATGTTTTTGGGCTAAAACCGTTGCATCCATGCATCAAAGCACTCCATATGCAATACCTTGGGGTGTCAACATAACAAATATAAACAATTTTCTGGCAATAATTCAAACTGGGGTATGCGGTAGACCCAAAACCAAAGATAGGCCTAGCTGAAGAAATAATCTCAATTTCAACTCCAATGACAAAGTCATAAAAATTGTATTTGAACCTTCCCAAAATCCTGGCAAACCTATGCATGGGGGGCATGTGTGTACTCAGGAGACCTTGCAGAAAACAACCTGGAGAGTTTTCATGCAGTAACAAACAACAGTGTCTCCTAAATCACAGTCCAAAACTGATGTGGGTGTGAAAATGAAAAATGACCACCAAACTGTATCCAATTTGTTTGGAGCAAACGGATGCATCCATAGCATAAAAACACTCCATTTACAATACTTTGGGGTGTTAGCTTACCAAATATATGCACGTTCATAAAACTGGGGTATGTAAAAAGGCCCCTAAAAAGAAGATAAGCAAAGAAGATACTGTATGTCAAATTAGAAAATTGACAAGCACATGTCAAAGATTGGCGTAGCACCCCAAAAACAACAGAACAAATCTATATATGGGTGGTATCAATTTACTCAGAAGATGTTGCTGAACATATTTTGGGGTGTTTTTTGGCAGTAACCCATAACTGGATTTGACAATTCATGCCTAAAGTACAATGTGTGTGAAAAAATAACACAAAAAGTGACTACCTGAAAGTTTGACATAGAGCTAGTGCATGGAAAGTGTTAAAATACAACTCTTTGAAGCACCCTAGGGTGTGCCCTTTCTAAAAATATATGGTTTGATGGGGGTAAATTACTTTGGCCGGCTTCAAAAATGTCCCAAATAGGACATGGGTGCATGATGACGAAATGTGAAAATTCCAAGTTGGAAAACTGAAATGCGCACCCCCCAAATAAGGCCTTTTAGCCCCCAAATGACCCGACATACCTATACTTGGTGGTATCAATTTACTCAGAAGATGTTGCTGAACATATTTTGGGGTGCTTTTTGGCAGTAAACCTTAAAGTTCACAGTACATGTATTCTTAAATTGCGTTCAAAAAAAAAAAATCACAAATTTTTTTTTTTTCTCAAACTTTGGCATAGATTTGTGGTAAAATGGTTTGCATGGAAAGAGTCAAAATACCCCAAGTTTAATACCTTGATTTGTGTACTTTAAAAAAATATGTATATGTGGAGGTTTATTCAGGAATTAGTGACAGATATCAGTGTTACAATGTCACTATCACTAGTTTTGAAAATAAACTCTTTGGAAATGGCAAAGTGCTACTTGCACTTATTGTTGCATAAAATAAGGAAAAAAGCGAGGAATATGTAAACATTGGGTATTTCTAAACTCAGTACTAAATTTAGAAACTACTAAAGAATAAAAATTTTTTGACGGTTGTTGATACATAAGAAATTTTGGGGGTCAAAGTTCGAAAAAGTGGTGTTTTTTCAATTTTTGTGTCATATTTCACAATATTTTTTATAGTAAATTATATGAAATGATGAAAAAAATGGTATCTTTATAAAGTCCATTTAGTGACGAGAAAAACAGTGTAAAATATGTGTGGGTTACATAAACGAGTAAGAGGAAAATTTGACGTAAACACTAAGAGCGCAGAAACGTAAAAACAGCAGCGGTCACGAACGGACGGATTCGTGTAAAACCGCCCGGTCACTAAGGGGTTAAGCTTAAATGGGTGGGGAGCGGGAGCCTAGCGAGGGAGGTAAGTATTGGGCAGGAGGGCGGTTAGGAGACTTTGACGTACCATGTACGGGTGTAAGGGAGACTTCCTGATCGGACGTACAAGGTAAGTCAGTGGTCGGGAAAGGGTTAAATCTGTCGAACGAAGCACCAAAAATCAGGTCCTGACAATTCGGTGATGTTTGGCATTCTCTGAATAGATTAACCATTACTTGTCTATGCGGAATTTCACTGCCACCAAATCACATCGAATGGCACCATGGCGCTGTCCATGGCCTGTGGTGCAAAATACAACAGATTCAGCACTGTGGCTAATGGACAGGGATGCGGTGCTGAATCTGTGAAACGGTATAACGAATCGATTCATTGAAACGAATCAACTTGTTATATTCAGTTTTTCGTTTTGTTTCAGACAGTAACGATTCGTTAGTTTGGAAGTGCTTCCAAAATACGAATCTGTAAATTTCATCCGAATTGCGATCCGGAACTAAACGAATTTCACATATCTAACTCCCAGGTGAAAATTAACGCCTCCTATACCAGGTAGGATAAACTACACTTTGCTGTAGGATAAACTAATAATTTAGAAAAAATATTGTTTTTCTGTGTTAGTTAAATATTAAAATTATATATATTTGCTCGTTTCTAATTTATAACTTTATCCTTTACAGAAATATCTCTGGGATGAAAGGTTCTGAAATCTAGATGGCTTCCCTTATCTAGCACAATGTCAGACGGGATCTGCATTATCAGCAGAAAAGCAGAAACTTGCCATCTCTTCCCCGTGAAGACAAGGCATTTACAGTCCCTTTGTAAGCATCAGGAGGGACACAAAATGAGCCTTACCGGAATAATTTGATTCGCCACGAGGTAAGGATTGGGTTGGTTGAGCCTCAGGGGAATTATACTTCCAAACTATCTGGAGGGCCAAGGTTGCCGACCTCAGGTCTAAAAGGTATTGTAGGCTTTTGTTTATGGCTTGATATTCTCTGGGTCTGCCACAGCCTGGATCTTTTTCTGGTCTTAAATGCAAAGGAAGCGAGAATAGAATATAAAAAATATGTCATTATATAGTAACATGTGATTGGAGGAACAGGTTAAATAACTATATAAACAATATCTAATATTATGAAAATAACTGTATAAACAATATCTGTGACAGATTAGATCTGTATATCTATCGTGATATGTATACAAGTATCTACCTGTGTACATGTATCTATATACATGTACATACATATCTCCTCTACATAGGCATATTCATATCTGGGAAGTGCCCAGTTTCCACAGCTGCCTTGAGTAGGTGCTAGAAAGTAATTCGCATGTTTTTCCCCTGGGAGGGATATAACGGGTGGCTGCGAAGTGGAATTTCTTTGATCCAGGATCAGGGTGGAAATCATCCATTTGGTGAAAAGGGAAGTTCCTGTGTCCTCTGTTCACACCTTGGAGTCCTTGCTGAAGACTGTGTGGCACCAAGCTGCAAGGGGCCATGCATTTCAAAGAAGTAATCACATCCTTTGATCACTAGAGGGGGTCTTTGGAGATGATTGATATCTTTGGGCAATTAGAATTAACGAAGAAGCGCACTGAGCGTGCCCAGGAAAGGGGAATGGTGGGACATGTAGTGCAGGGGGCTGTACTTTTATGGGTTTTTTTGAATGGCCAGTAGACCCTATATATTCTGGAGCACGCCATGTGGCTGTGTGGGTCTAAGGGGGTTCACTCTGCGTGATGATCTGTCCATGCTTCAATCTCCAGCCCCCGGAGTCACAACGGTCTGATTAGCTTATTGACGTGTAAGTAAGGCTCTGTGTTTGCTCGTTTTATTTTCTTGCTGTTTGTGTGTAATTGATTTATCATATCCATTTTTCTGTAACAAATGCACTGAGATAATTTTTGTTATCATAATAAATACAACTTATTAAGTTCTGCTTCTGACTGATTCTATCCACGTTAACAGGAAGGACTGGATTATTGCCTTTGTTTTAAGCTCGAGTATCTACTAGATTGTGTGAGTTGCGGTCGCTGGGACGGTTGGGTAGGCGTGCAGGGATTGTTGTCTGTGTAGTCATTATTTGGGTCTAGGATAGACAGATAGTGAATTGCATAACCCTGCATCTTTCACTGCGGCGCGCATAGTGTTCGTGAGAACTGGTGGCAGCGTAACGAATAAGAGTAAGAAAGTGGGTGTAAGGATTGTGGGACATGTAGTTGCTACCCCAGGTCGAGAGAAGACGGGTACGGCATTGCAATCCTGGGACCACTTCATCACGCTCTACATGCCTGTTGCGAGCGGAGACGTTGCCGGAACGATTGGGTAAGTGCGCGGGAGATTGTTGTCCGCGTAGTCATTATCTGGGTCTAGGATAGACAGTGAGTTGCTTAACCCTGTGTCTTTCGCTGCGGCACGCGTAGTTGTCATGACAATATCTAATATCAAATAAATAGCAATGTAAATAATTCTATTAATAACTCCTAATATGAAATAACTATATAAACAACTTCTGATATTAATACAATAACTACATAAAAAAAATATAATGTCCTTAAAATATTATAAATAATTCCTAACATTAATAAAATATTTTATCAATATTAGATATTGATTTATAGCTAACAATATAAACAATATCTAATATCAATTAAATAACTATATAAATGATTCCTAATATTAGTAAAATCATTTTATTAATAATTCCTAATATTAATAAAATAACTACATCAACAATTTCTAATGTCATTTAACCACTTCAATGCTAAGGACGCGCTCAGCGCGTCCTCAGCATTACCGCTGGTGTGCTGAGGACGCGCTGAGCGCGTCCTCACATTGGGGTCAGCGTTCGGCCGGGTTCCGGCCGATCGCTGGCCCCTCTGGTGCGGGCTGACATCCTGGATGTCAGCCCGGCATCCGGACCAGCAGCCGCCATTATTAGGTGTCATCGCGCGGGGGCGCGATGACACCTAATTCAGGCGCCCCCCCCGCATGTGCGGAGGAGGCGCCTGAAAGGGAGGGGGGGAGGTCCTTCGGACCTCTCTCCCTCCCGATCGGCGGCGCACAGGGGGTTAACCCAGGCATCGTTTGGAAGGGCACAGCCTGCCCTTCCAAATGATGCCTGGCATTAACCCCTGGGGAGCTGGATCGCAAATCGGCGCTGAAAAGCGCCGATTCGCGATCCTTCCCGGGAGCTGGCCGACATCTTGGATGTCGGCCAAGCTTCCGGGAACTCCCCCAGAGGACTGGCGTCATCGTGCGTAGCACGATGACGCCAGTCCTACAGTTAACCCCTAACTGCCACCAAGTGTGGAGATAGGGAGTTCCAATGAACTCCCTATCTCCCGATCCGTGGCAGCTAGGGGTTAAATTTTGATATCGTTGGATCGGCCAGAGCATGGCCGTTCCAACGATACCAAACATGAAAGTTAAAAATGTTGTAAAAAAAAAAAAAAAAAAAAAAAAAATTAAAAAAAAATAATATTTTTTTTTTTTTTTTGGGTTTGTTAATGCAGCAATATTGTTCCCATTTCAATTATAATGTGAACAATGATGCTGCACTAACGATTTTTGTATGCGGTGCGTTTGTTAAAAATAGTGTCATTTTCCCCAAAAAAAAATGTAATGAGACCCCATCTCTAATTTTTTTAACAAGCGCACCCCATACAAAATATAACCGCAATTGCTCGCATGTTAAAATGTGGAAAAAAACACTTTACACATTGTAAATTATTGAAAAACATATTTTATTGCATTTTTTGTATATATATATACAGACATGACATAACGTATACATATAATAATGACATATTATGAATCTACCGAGTCTGACGGAAAGAACGATATATTAATATGTCGGTGTGTCATATACTAAAATAAGCCTTAAAAACACGTTTAAACATGATGCGCAAAACAGGTAAAAAAATGACCTCAGCACAGGGGCGGGAAAAGCCTCAGCAGCGAAAGGGTTAAATAACTTTATAAATAATCCCTAATATTAATAAAATAACTATATAAACAATTTCTAATATTAATAAAAAAATTATCTAAACAGTATTTTTTTTTTTTTAGAAAGTATTTTATCAGGAAGGATACATTGTGATTTCTCTCGTTTTCAAGTATGTCCTGGGTGACGATTGTGTACCGTTAAGTGTCTTGCCCAAGGATACTTACTGGAGAGGCGCTTTTGCTGGGATATGAACCTGTGTCTCCACGGCCTCCACGGTCATAGAGCAATGATGTTATCTCTTCTCCACCCAGCTGATATTTAATATCAATTAACTAAATAATTCCTAATATTAATAAAATAACTATATAAACAACTTCTAATATTAATAATATAACTATGTAAAGAATTCCTGATATAGATAAAATATATAAACATTTTCAACTAATAATAAAATAACTAAACAATTTCTAATATTAAAATAAGTGTATATACAATTTCTAATGACTAAAATAACTATATAAATAATTCCTGATATAAATAAAAGGACTAAAGAATATCTAATATTAATAAAAATGTTATTTTTTTTTTTATATTAATAAAGTAACTATATAAACAATCCATAATAGTAGTAAAGTAACTATATAAATATTTCCTAATATTAATAAAATAACTATAAAAGAATACTATCGAATGTCACTAAAATTGCTATATAAGGCATTATATACTGTAGCTATTTTATTAATATTAGGAATAAACAATTTCTAATAAAAAAGTTAGTAAACAATTTCTAATGTCAATTTTTTTAAAAAAAAATCTGTCTTCTATACCAATAACCTGGAATGTAGACATTGTTTTCTGTGAGACTCATTTCTATTTGAACATTTGTTTCATACATTATAATTATATATAATTTTTTTTAAAAAAAAATCTTGTTCTTTGTCTGGAAAAAATAAAAGGAAAAATATTAAAATTATGCTCAGCGGAACATCTTTTTCTGCAAATTCTGAACATCAAAGCGTAATCATTTAATAAGTTTCTGCGGCGCGTTGCTGGAGAACGCGGGATTTAGCTGAATTTGATGAATGGAGCATTACACCTCCAGATCTGAGTGGTTATATTTCATTCAAATGAAAAGCCCCCTGTGATGTGTTTTCAGTGTGAGGTGTCTAAAGATTTATGAAGAGCTTTAAAAGGAACGTACCGGAGCTATCACTTACTGCTCGCTTTAAATTTGGAGATTTGTGGTTTTGGCAGAAAAATACGGACCCTGAAGAGGATGTGACATTTCATCAGGTTGCTGTGGAGCTGGTTACATGCATGAGAACAGATGAAAGCTTTCACTTACAGCAGGGGCCTACACGCTGAGGACCTCTTGGCAGAGTGCTCCACCTTTTACCAAAACTCCCAATCTGCTCAAATATTCAGATGTAGTCTCCTAGCAATCCCTCGTTCCTCTGTGGTTTTGCGGCCTCCTCATTCTCAACTCCTTCTTTGCGGTTTTGGGGGCAACAGCGCAGTATTCTGATGTTCATGGAACATTGCTCTCCTAGACAGAACATCTTACCTGGAATCTTACAAAGCTCGATGTCCAAGGTTGAATGTCTGAGTGTTCATAGGACCACAGAGACAGCCATTGCCTTCCATCTTCAATTCTTTTCCCATAATGCCAAGAATTTATAACTTTGTATCCATTTTCAGAGGTGAATGCACACTTTGGGGACAGCATATGACCATACTGCCCAACCCACCAGGTTGATAATGGGGTACTTTGAAGTAATGGTGGGTTTAGGGTTGAATGACTAAATTGCGTGGCCAGATTCTCGTATTTCCTTTATTCTTGGTCATCTTTGTCTTTGAAATTGTTGATGTTGATGTGCATTACTTCTTATGTAGTTACATGTTGCACCAGCATTTACAGTACCGGTAATCACAACTGAATTTCTACACAAACTCAGCTGGACCATTTCCTCCCTCTGAGGACCTCCTGGCAGAACGCTCTACCTCTTCCAAAGATTACCAACATGCTCAGATAGCTAGATGTCAGCTCCTAACAATTCCTTGCTCCTTGGTGTTTTTTTGTCCTCCTCATTCTCGATTCTTCCCTTGGAGTTTTGTGGATCAGCAAAGTATCTATGATGTTCCTGTAGCAAAACTTTCCTGGACAAAACATCTTACCTGGAATCTTACAAAATACTGTCCAAAGTTGGACGCCCAAGTGTTCATATGACCACAGAGACAACCACTGCCTTCCATCTTCACATCTTTTCCCATAATGCCACAAATTTATGGCAAGTATGCATTTTCGGAAATGGAGAGCACACTGGGAACAGAATATGACCTTAATTTCCAGCCTGCCATGCTGATAATGAGGTACTTTAATTTAGCAGTGGGTTTGGGGTTTAGTGACTAAATCGTGTGACCAGGACCTCCTCATATGTCCTCTATTTTTGAGCATCTTTGTCTTTGAAATGGTTGACGTTTGTCCACTTTCCTTCATATATAGTTACACATTTACAATGAACACAAACAGAATTACTTCACAAGCTCAGCTGGACAATTTCCTCAAGTTGGCTATTTTGGCCAATATTTTATAAAGTCAACTGCCGACTCCGTGCTCCTGGTGAGGTCAATGAAGAGCAGGCGCTCTGATGAGTTTTGTAACTCCATTCCAATAAAAAACTTCCTAGCCGTAGCACCATTTTGACAGTTCACATCCACATCGACTAATCACGAAAAATCTAGGGTATGAGTTCCAGTAGGGATTCCTTTGGTGTGCATGCATGATAAAACGAAGTAGATCCGACACCAGGTGGTTAACTGCTTGTGTGTTGGATTTCAATACTAGTGATGGGCATCAGCTGAAGAGCTCTGCCAGGGGTTCAGTGCCAGGTTCCTGACACAGATCTTGTTTCCTGACCCACCATCCCGATATGTTGCTCTTTCTCCTGGCCTGTCGGCTAAGGTTGTGAATTATAGACTTGGTTACAGGTCTGTGGAACTTTTATTCCTGGCTCTCCTCCAGGGTTCCCTAATTTGCACGATTTATTATCGAATTAAGAAAATGCAATTTATTATAATCTCAGAATGACACAATGATAAAATGAAGGTCCCCGCTTATCAGCCATATGTGGTGGAACTACAGTTTTTAGTCTCCAATTAGGGAAATGCCACCTCAGCTCTCCATACTTGTCAAAGTTTTTCCCACTGTCTTTGCCAAAGTTGTCTAGTGTAGTTCTCGACATAGTGTTCTATGTGGTTTCCATTGTTGTTTCCCTCTCTGCATTGGATACTTAGCAGAGACTTCATAGTACATGGTTACCTTGTAATGTAGGATGAAACCAGTCCAACGTCCATCAAGTTCAACCTTCCACATATCCTTATGGCTGCTGTTGATCCAAAAGAAGGCAAAAAACCCTCCTCTTTATGCAATTTCCAACCGTACTCAAAAGGAGATGACTATCATCTCTCCATTGTTTCCACTGGTGTTTCACTTGACGTTGTCTAACGTTGTTTTTACCATTGTTTCTATTAGAGTTAAATAGAGATCTTCACTTTAACCCCTTAATGGCACAGGGTGGACCATGCTGTCCACAAGGCAGATGGGCCTATACAACGCACAGTGACATGGCACGTCCTGAGGTTTTCTGGTACTCTTCCTGCCCGCCACCTTTCCTAGAGTCCGATTGCTCACACTGGCTGCAGTGGGGATGACTGCACTCAGGCAGTCCCCTTGCAGCCAATGATGTCAATGAGCCCGCTGGGAAGGGGGGCAGTGCCAGAAATGCCCCATGGTGTTTAAGCCCACCTACCTACTGGCAGACTCCCAGCACTAAGGGGTTAATATTTCCAAGCTATATAGCCAGTGTTACAAACAATTCTGTATAGAGAATAGCCGCAGATTACTAATTTTACTGAAGGATAATGGTGGTACCAATGTTCAGTGTTGATCATCATTGTCACGTACCTCCTAGATATTATTTTTGATCCCTGAACGCAGAAGAATTAATCTACACTGCCGGTCCTTTAAGTGGCCGGTAATTCTACCTATTACCACAATAAAACAAAACCAGGAGGTATACGTGAACAGAACAGACACCGACGGTGAATACCAATGACGCTCGCGAGCCAGATACCAGGGGTTGATATCAGTCAGGTTGTCAGAGAAATGCCATGGGTGGTTAAGCCAGAAGGGATCGTCAGCCAAGTGCCAGGGGTCGTGATGCCACAAAGGTAGTCAGACTGGTGCCAAAGGGTCAAAAGCCAGGAGAATCGTAAGCCAAGCCAGAAGTCATACACAGGTTATCAATAGGTATATTCTAAGAACACACTGAGAGGAGTCGAAACCATGTCAGGGCAATGAACATGTCTCAAGCTTCAGATTTTAATCACGTTGTGCCGCTCCCCACCCGCAACCTCAACACTTGACCGCGTCCGTCCAATACTTCACTCTGCGGCTGGCCAGCGAGCAGCGAGGAAGGTGCTGCCGGCTGCTGTGCTACCAGGACGGCGCGGGACGTGACAGTCATGGTTTGCAGCAACTTTATCAAGTGTTGTTGAGTTTTTCTTAGTTGAAGTTCACCTTAATTGCATTAATGGTGATCATCGGTGATTAGTGCGTGAACCCTTTAATACCCCATGACTGTGCACCTCTCCTCTCAGACCATCCTTCTATTAACTAGAGCAGGGCTGTCAAACTCATGGCCTCACAGATGTTGATACATACAATTCCCAGAATTCCTTTAGTGTAATGGATGGTGCAGAGCATCATGGGAGCTGTATTCAGAACCGACTGGGGGTGCCGAAGTTTGACAGCCCTGAACTAGAGTGCATGACGGCTTATTCGTCCTGTTTTAACGTGCTCTAACCTTCAAATCATGCCGCATTACTCAAAGTTCATGGATCTATTTATATAAAGCCGTTCGGTAACGCGTTTCTCCTCTGCTTTATACACCATGAGCTCGATTTTCGACATGAGGACGTCCCAAGGTTAAAGGGAAATGTTTTGTTGGTATATCAGTGTATCAGGGCCGCGTAACTCTTCTATTCATGCTCAGAAGCTATTTACGTCCCCAGCCCATCCCCGCTTTCAGATTTTATGGCTTATTGTTTGGATACATGTGCAGGGCCTGATGCACCGAGCGCCATTCGGACCCGGTGGGGCATGCGATGCCAGTGAACGCTCTGAGTTCCCCCGCAGGGCATCAGTTGTCATGTTTTATAAATCCACTATCGCCTAACGTCTCCTTTTGTGTAATTCCTCTTCACAGCACTGCGCTCCATGTTTATTAGAATCACACGTCCACCCGTCCTCGGCACATTTAGCCTTTAAAGCCATCTTTTCCGCGTTTAGCCCCGGGTCCCCGGACTCTCCTGGAGCTTCATGAATGTGACCTCTGCCTGTCTCCTGCACAAAGGATACAAAACAGACCGCAACGCTGAATCCCAACCATGAGCGATCAGAACGTATGTCCAGACAGCGGATGGATTTCCAGATGCTTCCGTCTGTATCTTATGTTGAGTTTGAGGCGTGTGTCACTTTGTGCGGTGCAATGATTAGCGCACAATGTTTACGTGTGCCAATTACTTGTGACAATCTGTGTGTTGTGTGTACAGTGAAAGACTTTTATGGATCACTTCTGGACAGGGTGGAATTGTTTGTCACGTTTGGAATGTGCCAGAAACTAGAACATTTTACACTCACACACACAACACTGACATCTTTCACTCACACAAATCCATCACACTGACACATTCTCTTTCACACATCAAATGACACATTTCACACTCACACACACACTTTCATCGCAGACACATTTCACACTCACACACACACTTTCATCGCAGACACATTTCACACTCACACACACACTTTCATCGCAGACACATTTCACACTCACACACACACACGTTCATCGCAGACACATTTCACACTCACACACACACACTTTCATCGCAGACACATTTCACACTCACACACACACATCAATTACACTGACACATTTCCTTCACAAAAAACCCGCCACATTGACACATTTCACACTCACACATGCATCACAATTACAAATTTCACACTCACACACGCATCGCACTGACACATTTTACACTCAGTCATACAAATCCATAACACTGACACATATACCGCACACACACACTTCCCACACATCATACTGATATTTTACATTCACACAAATCCATCATACTGACACATTTCACACAGACACACACATCAGAATGACAAATTTCAGTCATGCATGCATTTTCATCACAGACACATTTTCCACTCACACAATCATGACCCGGCTACATTTTATACTCACACACATCACACTGATACATTTTATACTCACACACATCACAATGATACATTTTATACTCACACATCACACTGATACATTTTATACTCACACACATCACACTGATACATTTTATACTCACACATCACACTGATACATTTTATACTCACACATCACACTGATACATTTTATACTCACACATCACACTGATACATTTTATACTCACACACATCATACTGATACATTTTATACTCACACACATCACAATGATACATTTTATACTCACACACATCACACTGATACATTTTATACTCACACATCACACTGATACATTTTATACTCACACATCACACTGATACATTTTATACTCACACACATCATACTGATACATTTTATACTCACACACATCACAATGATACATTTTATACTCACACACATCACACTGATACATTTTATACTCACACATCACACTGATACATTTTATACTCACACATCACACTGATACATTTTATACTCACACATCACACTGATACATTTTATACTCACACACATCACACTGATACATTTTATACTCACACATCACACTGATACATTTTATACTCACACACATCATACTGATACATTTTATACTCACACACATCACAATGATACATTTTATACTCACACACACATCACACTGATACATTTTATACTCACACATCACACTGATACATTTTATACTCACACATCACACTGATACATTTTATACTCACACATCATACTGATACATTTTATACTCACACACATCACACTGATACATTTTATACTCACACATCACACTGATACATTTTATACTCACACACATCACACTGATACATTTTATACTCACACACATCACACTGATACATTTTATACTCACACACATCACACTGATACATTTTATACTCACACACATCACACTGATACATTTTATACTCACACACATCACACTGATACATTTTATACTCACACACATCACACTGATACATTTTATACTCACACACATCACACTGATACATTTTATACTCGCACACATCACACTGATACATTTTATACTCACACACATCACACTGATACATTTTATACTCCCACACATCACACTGATACATTTTATACTCGCACACATCACATTGATACATTTTATACTCGCACACATCACACTGATACATTTTATACTCGCACACATCACACTGATACATTTTATACTCGCACACATCACACTGATACATTTTATACTCGCACACATCACACTGATACATTTTATACTCACACACATCACACTGATACATTTTATACTCACACACATCACACTGATACATTTTATACTCACACATCACACTGATACATTTTATACTCACACACATCACACTGATACATTTTATACTCACACACACATCACACTGATACATTTTATACTCGCACATCACATTGATACATTTTATACTCACACACACATCACACTGATACATTTTATACTCGCACATCACACTGATACATTTTATACTCACACAAACATAAGCATTACAATGACACTTGCAATGTAACAATTACACACACAAATCCATCACACTCACAGATTTACACACACAATCATCACAGTGACACATTTTACACTCACATAAATACACCACACTTAAACGTTTAACCCCTTCCAGTTGGACGGGTGGTGCCCAGAGGGAGAGTCTTAACGTCGGTGGGGCGTCATAGCACACCCTGCAGCTCTCTGGCCCATCCTGAGGCCCTCCTCTGCAGCCGATGTGATTGGCTGATGGGGATGGGTCGAGTTCAGTGGCCCTGCGTCCGCAAATGACCAGTGCCGGTCTGGGTATAGACCAGTAAGCGGCAATTAAAGTCAGGGGGCATGCTAGGCCGTCCAGCGGCTCTTAGGCCACCCGCCGTGAGGACGTCATAGAATGTCCCACGCCGGGAAGGGGTTAAGATTCGCACATACACACACAAACACACAAATCCATCACACGGACACATTCCCACACTCCCACAAATCCACCACACTAACACATTTCACAGTTATGCACAAACCCATCACACTGGCAGGAAAAGTAATTCTTGGTATCATACGGTCCCTGGACGGTTCCTTTAAACATTTAACATGCTCTGAGTCGTTTCATGGCTCCATTTGATCAGAGATCATTTGGGGTAATCTCATTTCTTTTGAGTGTTTTGCATCATTTTATTCACACACACACAATTGTATCCCTCTTCGTCCGCCGCCTGTGCGCTGCCCGCCTGTGCGCTGCCCGCCTGTGCGCTGCCCGCCTGTGCGCTGCCGCCTGTGCGCTGCCCTTTGACCCTCGCTCTATTATTCATATATTCATGGCCCTCCACGAGAAAAGAGTCTCCCGTCAGGAGAATCACCTGGAAAACCCTACGGCGACTTTGATGATTCACGCGGCCATGCTAATGGTTAGGAAATGATGCCCCCCACGCTGTCCTTTCATCTTGGCATCGTGGGACCTGCCTCGCCACGCAGAGGATGAATACTTACTTTTAATTAGGAGCATTTTCCGGCATTACGGTGACATTACCTTAAAATAACCCAATCCCGGGGCCCGATAATGCCTTAAGTAAGACATGGCGCGGGATGATACCTCAACGCATCCTTTCAGCCGCATAAAAGAATAGGCGAGGCGTCCTGAAAAGCTTCTTTTTTTATTGTATTTTTCTCAAAAATCCCTTTTCTTCCATCGAATCAGCGGGAAAGCTGGAAGAGATTATTGTGTTAATGTCTGCGCTGCCCTACATTGCTCTGCAAAAAAAAAAAAGGTTAAAGATATATTTAGGGGATGATGAAAGAACAGAAGATGGATTTGGTCGCATTTGGGATAACATGTATAGGAGATACTGATCCTTTTATCTCTTTATGGACATGCATTATTTAAAATCTACATCCAAGGCAAAGGAAACGTGAAAAATGTTAGCGGCTAATGTTTCTGTTCTATATATTAATAATGAGATGACTGAATACTGATCTTTCACATTATATTCCTTTTTTTTTTTCCTTCTCCTGGGTTGCGGCTGAGGTTCTCTTTCTCCCTGGTCCATCCACAGCACAGAGAAGAATTTACCGTTAGACGTTATATTTTATTATTTATTCGCAATAAAAGACTATTTTTAAAATATTTTAAACTTCATTAAATACAAACCTCTAGAGACTGTTTAGTTTAGAAAAGGCATCTCAGAGGGGTCTGATAACTTTATATAAAAATATTCAGGCCTCAGAGGGGTCTGATAACTTTATATAAATATATTCAGGCCTCAGAGGGGTCTGATAACTTTATACAGACATATTCAGGCCTCAGAGGGGTCTGATAACTTTATACAGATATATTCAGGCCTCAGAGGGGTCTGATAACTTTATACAGATATATTCAGGCCTCAGAGGGGTCTGATAACTTTATACAGATATATTCAGGCCTCAGAGGCGTCTGATAACTTTATACAGATATATTCAGGCCTGAGAGGCGTCTGATAACTTTATATAAATATATTCAGGCCTCAGAGGGGTCTGATAACTTTATATAAATATATTCAGGCCTCAGAGGGGTCTGATAACTTTATACAGACATATTCAGGCCTCAGAGGGGTCTGATAACTTTATACAGATATATTCAGGTCTCAGAGGGGTCTGATAACTTTATTTAAATATATTCAGGCCTCAGAGGGGTCTGATAACTTTATACAGATATATTCAGGCCTCAGAGGGGTCTGATAACTTTATTTAAATATATTCAGGCCTCAGAGGGGTCTGATAACTTTATTTAAATATATTCAGGCCTCAGAGGGGTCTGATAACTTTATTTAAATATATTCAGGCCTCAGAGGGGTCTGATAACTTTATACAGATATATTCAGGCCTCAGAGAGGTCGGATAACTTTATATAAATATATTCAGGCCTCAGAGGGTCTGATAACTTTATACAGATATATTCAGGCCTCAGAGGGGTCTGATAACTTTATTTAAATATATTCAGGCCTCAGAGGCGTCTGATAACTTTACACAGATATATTCAGGCCTCAGAGGGGTCTGATAACTTTATACAGATATATACGGGGCCTCAGAGGCGTCTGATAACTTTACACACCTCCTCCTCACCACTGCATGCAATGCAGAATCTCCATGAATCACCCTTCTCTGATCTAGGCGAACAGGAAAAATATCGTAGAGACCAGCATACTGTCGTCACAGGAAGGTTGATGATATAGGAAGAAAACAAGTAGAAAATAAGCTAATAGGTGTCATTGCTAAAATACTTCTTTTACCGGGCTGGAATCATAAAGACTTACACCAGGATTAAAAAGCGTT
The DNA here is from genome assembly GCA_009667805.1 of Leptobrachium leishanense. Taxonomy (NCBI): domain Eukaryota; kingdom Metazoa; phylum Chordata; class Amphibia; order Anura; family Megophryidae; genus Leptobrachium; species Leptobrachium leishanense. Next base: position 17,741,395 of record CM019067.1, read on the forward strand.
GGTCTCACGTATTGGGCTCCATTCACTCTGAAACTGAGATCAGTGAGTTGTACTTGTCAGCGTCGACTATTTGCATCGGGAAATACCCATTAAATCGGGAGCATTAGCCGTGGCTTCCCCGCGCCAGCATTCAAAGCAAGGCTTACACGTACAGCTCAGCATTTACCCCACAGTTACACTTACTCAGTGCTTAATGAACAGTGTTTGTGTTTCCCATAGTGCATTGCAGCTGAATATGTTAATATCATTACACAGATAAATATAGCCGAGCCTAGAGGACGAATTAATTTTACTGCAAGTGCTGCTGGTGCACTCGAGCGTATAAAGCAGAACATAAACACTTCCCTTTCCACCAGCGTCACGTTTTGCCTTCTGCTTCTTATCAATGTAAACACAAAATGAATCTCTTGTCACATAAACCATAAAAAAAGGTCCAGCGGGTGTAATAACTTTACACCACCATGCGGTTACATTGTAATACATGTAATAACAAACGGATTTCTACAATAAGGGCAGCAGTAATGCAGATAATTAACTCTTAATACAGCCGGTTATTGTTTGTGTGTGTTAAAGGGACACTATCACCAACATAAGCTGTAACGAGATTACTCGCGCATTACAAACAAAAGCACTTTATTAAAACACATTGTAAACACATGATAAAATATAGTATAAAACACACGCAGCTGTTTCTTTTCTTTGTTTGAAGCAATTGCATGTAACAAGGACAATAAAGTTAGGTTTTTATCTCCGTTTTCCATTTTGTGTATTTTTCCCATGATGCAACATTTACCGAAATATTCTGGCACGTCTTGCTTTACAGCTGTGGTACAGGATAAAATGGTAATTAATGGGCAATGGGATGGGGGAGGAATGTTTAGACAAGGCAGCAAGGGATCTACTGTGTTTTCTAGGCTTCCCGAGATAAAATATGGCAGCTGATAATGGGTTAACAACACTGAATACTACCCCCTGGTGATGTCATTTACATACAACTTACACTGTGCAAGCCAATATTTTGGAATGTTTAGACAATGCAGCAGGGGATCTATTGTGTTGTCTAGGCTTCCTGAGATAAAATATGGCAGCTGATAATGGGTTAATAACACTGAATTCTACCCCCTGGTGATGTAATTTGCATACACCTTACACTATGCAAGTCAATAGGTTGGCTTTCTGGATTTCTAACCCATAGAGCCCATTCAATACCCAAAACAGCACAGTGAGGAGCAAGGGGTGGGGCAAGCAATTTACAGCTAGGGATGAGCTGTTCGGTTCAATCAGTTCGGAGTTCGATTCGAACATCGGCAGTTCGAAAGTTCGCGAACTTCAAACTTTTTGGCGTGTTCGGCTCGAGATTGAAAAAAGTATAAAAAAATGCTTATAAAATACAAAAAAAATCTAGAAATAAAGAGACCCTTTACTGCAGAATATTATAAGTAACGGTTTATTAGATATTAAATTAAAAATGAATGTCTAGGTGCAAAGATTCTCACCTCTAAATGACCTGTGCTCTCAAACGGCGTAAACAACGGGTGTTTAATTAGTGTTTGGAAATAACATGTGCTTCTAATTAGTCCGGTCTCATGAATTTGATACATTGTATGCAGACTGGGAGTGCCAGGTGTCGTGTGTGGGTCTGTGATGGCAATGTTTACATTTATCCTACAAATCCACCACTTCACGGGCAGGTTATGGGGACTTCCTAGGCACGATATTTGAAGGAATTTTTCGTTTTTATTTTTAATCCTTATTTTATGGAAAACTCACTGTTCCTTTAACCCTTTCGTTGCTGAGGCATTTCACCGCTGTGTGCTGAGCTAATTTTTACCGCTTTCGCTCATCATGTTTAAACGCGATTTGAAGCAACATTTTATTATACGACCCAGACATATTATATATCGTTCTTTCCGGCAGACTTGGCAGATTCATAATATATCATTTTTATATGTATACGTCATGTTCTGCCTGTATATTATAACAAAAAATGCAATAAAACTTGAATTTTTAATCATCTGCAGCGTGTAAAGTGGTTTTTTTCACCTTTTATCACATGAACATTTGCGGTTATATTTTCTATGGGGTGCGCTTGTACAAAAATTAGAAATGGGGACTTATTCAATTTTTGGGGGGAATTATGTGATTTTTAGCAAACGCACACGTAGAAAAAAATCATTAATGCAGCATCATTGTTCACATTCTAATTGAAATGTGAACAATATTGCTGCATTAATAAAAATAAAACACAAAAAAAAAGGGGTTTTTTTTTTACTTTATACCTGCCCAGGCCTTTCGATTGACACCCTCCATGACCCCCTAGCTGCCATGGATCTGGAGATATCGGGGTTCAAATTTGAACCCCCTATCTCCACCAGGCCACCAGGGGATTCTGAGAAGCTAGGGGTTCCCCGGCTATCTGATGTCATCACGCTATGCGTGAGGACGTCAGGCAGTGAGGAGGACCTGGGGGTGGAGCCGCCATCCAAGATGGCGGCCCCCTCCGGAGCTAGGCCGCACTTCGGCGTCTTGCGGCGCCAAAGTGAGACCCGGTGCCTAAGGGGTTAAAGCCAGGCACGCTTAAAAGGGGAGACTCTCCCCTTTTAAGCGGTGCCTGGCTTTTTTTTGTGGGACCTACCGATCGGGAGGGAGAGGGATCCGAATGGATCCCCCCCTCCCTTCCAGGTGATCTCCCGGCATTGCCGGGGGTCGCCTGGAAATGACATCATCGCGCATGGCGCGATGACGTCATGTACGTCGGGAGGAGCTTGACTTCAGCCTCTGAGGACGCTGAAGTCAGAACGCCGCGGGACCCCGGACAGAGAGGTGAGTATCTCTGCCGGGGGTCCCGCAAAGCTGATGACGTGTGGGACACGTCCTCCTCAGCATACAGCGGGAGTAGCTGAGGACGTGTCCCACACGTCATCAGCAGTGAAGGGGTTAAAAAATTTTTTTTTTTAACTTTTTGTCCTTGTTTCCTGTCCCCCAGGGCACTACCCGAACCCAGACATTGTTTTTAAATGTTTCTATACATCCTACAAATCCGCCACTTCAAGGGCAGGTTATGGGGACCTCCTAGGCTCGATATTTGAAGGAATTTTTCATTTTGATTTTTAACCCTTATTTCATGGAAAACTCACTGTCCCTTTAAAAACGTCTTTTTTAAAAACTTTTTGTCCTTGTTTCCTGTCCCCCAGGGCACTACCCGGACCCCCATACACCTTTTATGGCAAATATCTGGCATATATGCCCTCTTGGAGGGCACTCTAAAAATTTAATTTTGAGTCCCATTGACTTGTATTGAGTTCGAGTTCGAACCGAACTCGGGTGTTCAGCTCATCCCTATTTACAACACAATGGATGCACCCAGTGACAGAGGAAAATATCACACAATGGATTATTATTATTATTATTATTCTTTATTTATAAAGCGCCAGCATATTCCGCAGCACCCAGTGACACATATAGAGGAAAATATTTTCAAAACATACAAGAGAAAAACAAAACACATGTAAGATATCAACAACATAATATAAACACAATAAGGACAGGTGGAATTCTCTGCCTGTTGAGTAGGTATGAGCCGAACACCCCCGTGTTCGGTTCGCATTCGAGCAATTTCAAAAGTTCGAGTTCGGATGCAAACACGATCCGAACTCAATGCAAGTCAATGGGACTAGAACGTTCAATTTCTAGAGTGCCCTGCAAGAGGGCATATATGCAAGATATTGGCTATATAAGGTGTATGGGGGTCCGGGTAGTGCCCTGGGGGACAGGAAACCAGGACAAAAAGTTAAAAAAAAGATGTTTTTAAAGGAACAGTGATTTTTCCATTTAATTAAGGTTAAGAATAAAAACGAAAAATTCCTTCAAATATTGTGCCTAGGAGGTCCCCATAACCTGCCCGTGAATTGGCGGATTTGTCGGATGTATAGAGACATTTAAAAAGAAAAAAATGACATTTCAAATGACGGTAAATGGTTTTCCTTTAATCTATTCATAAACAACTGCTTGGGGCGGCAGCCTGTATGAAAAGGGGAGACGTTTTAGGATACACAGAACAAGTTTAGTGATTTTTGTTTTGGCTAAATTATGGTGAAACTTATGCAGGCTTTGGATGAAAGTAACAACAGGTGCATTAAAATTTGGCCTTTGGTGGCAGCTAGTGCCTTCACACCGTAACCCGTCTGTTGTATTGTGGAAGAGTGCAGGGGTGGACTCTGCATTCAAATATTAAAATTATTGGAATCTGGTACACGCGTCAGTGTCAGTGCACCCAAATATTGGGCCTTTGGTGCCAGCTAATGCCTTCACACCATAACCCCTCTGAGGTATTGAGGAATCCCCATCTTCAATGCCCCCACAACTTAAATGTTCCTCCTCATCCTCATCCTCCTCCTGTCTGATCTGAGGACCCGCAGGAATGCTGTCTGCGTAAAGACTGGGGCCTTGAGAGCTAGAGAAGTCCTCCTCTTTCTCCCGCTGCTCTGCCTCTAGTGCCACATCTATAATTCCCCACAGAGTGCGCTCCAGCAGGAAAACTAAAGGAATTGTGTCAATGATGCATGCACTGTCCCTGCTCACCATCCCCCTGTACTATGTATGTTTCAATGTACTTCCAGCCAGGTCATCCCTACAGCAAGATCCTGCTCCGTGTCTTTGTTTTTGATCCCAAAGTGGATTTTGTTTCTGGGGGAGCATAAATAAAGGCCCATCAGTCTACCTCATGTCTGACAAGCAGGAAACACATTTTGTGGTTTCATTTTTGGGTAGGACTCGCCCTTATAGAGGTGCCTTGATGCTGGCAGGCGAGCTTAGTCTTATAATGGCCATTAATAAGAAACCAAACCTCTAATTGTGTTTAGTTTCACACGGTATAATGGGAATAAGCGCAGATGACTTTTATTCTTTGTTATGTTTCAACTCCGTGATACAGCCTGTTATGCAACAAACAATCTCCTCTCCTCTCTGATTCACTCCTGCAGCAAACACATGCTGGGGCTGCAGGGAAGCCATATAGTGTGCTGCGGGACTTAGCTCTGTGAGCCCATGATTGGGCAAAATTTACCCAATCGGACTCTGAGCCCTGATTGGCATAGTCTTGCACCTGTCTTGCACCTGACCTGTGGTCAGGTGCAAGGCTGTAGCCAATTACAAGCTTCAGGCCAGTGGAAAAGTGGATTGTGGTGCATTGTGGGCGAACACATTGTGAACACGTGGAAATGTTCGATGTTCGCTGAACGGCCGAACGGGCAATGTTCTAATCAAACTCATGTTCGGATCAAACCGCCAGCCCATCCCTACTGTTAAGGTGGTTGGGTCAGAGACTGTACAGACTTTTAAACATCGACTGGATGACTTCCTGCAGAAACATAATATTATGGGTTATAATATTTAATATGTGGGTAAAAACTGCTCGATCCAAGGAGAAATCTGACGCCGTCTGGGGGCAAGAAGGAATGTTTTCCCTGTTTGTTGCATATTGGTGAGTGCTTCAGACTTTGTTTTTTGCCTTCTTATGGATCAACAGTAGGGATGAGCCAAACACCCCCGTGTTCGGTTCGCATTCGAACTCGAACAATTTCAAAAGTTAGAGTTTGAACTCAAACTCGAACCGAACTCAATGCAAGTCAATGGGAGTCAAGTTCGGTTTTTAGAGTGCCCTCCAAGAGGGCATATATGCAAGATATTTGCCATGGCCATGGTAGTGCCCTGGGGGACAGGAAACAAGGACAAAAAGTTTTAAAAAATATGTTTTTAAAGGAACAGTGAGTTTTCCATAAAATAAGGGTTAAAAGTAAAAATGAAAAATTCCTTCAAATATCGTGCCTAGGAGGTCCCCATAACCTGCCCGTGAAGTGGCGGATTTGTAGGATGTATGGAAACATTGCCATCAGAGACCCACACACGACACCTAGCCTCCCTTAAAGGGTTACAATGCACAGGGACTGGCTACTATCCTGTTAGATGAGGGAATGTATTATATGTATAAAGCAAGGTATATATGACAATGGATAGTCAGAGATTCTAGGGACTCAGCTTGTACGCTTTATGATAGACATTTCTAACACAATAATAATTGTATGCTCACATAGGCCGTTCGGGAGAGGTACATGACATACAAATACTGGAATATTGCGTTTAAATCTAAGGAGTGTGATAAAGATTTTATTAAGCCCTTGATGACAAATGACATAACATCTACATCATTAATGATTGGCTTTACAGAGCCCTGGTCCTTAAGGGGTTAAACAGCATATCAGAGAGGATCATATAGTAGAAATTAATACTTCTTAGAATTCAAAACAAGCACAGTGTTTGTTCATACTTGTGCAGGAGCCCCCAGTCCCCCACCCAGTCTGCAGGCGCCTGTAAACATGTAACACAGTGACTATATACAGAATGCGCCTGTAAACATGTAACATAGTGACTATATACAGAATGCACCTGTAAACATGTAACACAGTGACTATATACAGAATGCGCCTGTAAACATGTAATACAGTGACTATATACAGAATGAACCTGTAAACATGTAACACCGTGACTATATAAAGAATGCGCCTGTAAACATGTAACACAGTGACTATATACAGAATGCACCTGTAAACATGTGACATAATAACTTTATTTCCTACATATTTATTTTCTGTTAATCTGTATATTTGTTTTTGTGTTAATTTCTTGCATTTTACTACTTTTGTATTTTGTATTTCTGTATTCTGTATTTCTGTATTTTGTATTTCTGTAACCACTCAATGTTCTTGAAAACGAGAGAAATCTCAATGTATCTTTCCCGGTAAAATCCTTTATAAATAAATATATAGGTCCTTAATTTCTAATCAGGACCTATATACATGGATTTGGTGAGTGGGTTTTTATTGATTTACTCTTTGCTCCTGAGGAAGTCAGTTCTGAGCTGACGAAACGCGTTGAGCTTCTTGCTAGATGACGGCCGGCGTCAGCCAGGTATTCCCTTTTTCCTTTTATCTCTTTTTTGGGTTTACATTCTGTATGTTGGGTATTAACTATATCTGAAGATAAGCCCATCTTTCACTTTTGCTAAACTCCCCCATTTAATCAACTAGTGCCCGTCTTGGCTTAAGGGTTTCTGGGTAGGAGCACATAGAGCTCCACTAACACTGTTACATTATCCCGGTGATACTTTGATTTTTTTTTTCCTCCTTTCTATGCTGATTTTGGTTTCTCCTGAGATATAAGGTTGAAACATTCCAGGATTTTGTGTACTGTAATGTAAGTACGTGTGCCTTATCTCATACACACGGGGGGACTTGAAAAGGGCGCTGCATTGATTATATGTTATTTTCCATATCTGGCGCTATATTGCGCAACCACAGTCTCATCACAGAACACACACACAGTTCTAGCAATTGTTTACAATAAAAATAAATAGTATTTCACTATTGTTTATAAATATTGGAGGAGGTGATAGTAATAGAAATATAGCACAGAATTTGTTTACTTTTTCCAATAAATAAAATGAATACATAAAAATAAAAGATAACAGAAATGTAATTCAGGTACAAATAAGAATTTCAGGACACCAGGACTTCGTATAAAAAAAAAGGATGAAATAACGTAAAAACATGTTGACTTTTCATGAGTTATTGATGATGCACACTGACAGCTATGAAAGGCTATCAATAGTGGATGGATGCAGATAATATATTCACTGTGAACCCATTTGACATTTTGTTTGTCCGACAGCATTTTTTGATGTACAGTTCAATTTATTTTTGCCCATGGATTTCTTGATATAAATTTAAGCTTACAGTTCATAGACACTTCCCGACTACAAATGAAAGCGCCCTTAAAAAAGCATTTTTTATCTATTTTCCTACGCGTAACATGTGCTGTATGGCTAATCCAGCGCATTGCTTGCCTTTTTTTTTTTGTTGTTGTTGTTGTCGTCATTTTTTTTCCTTGAAATCCTTGCCTTGTCAGTCCACAAATCACACGCATGCATATGTATGAAAAGGAGACCTGAAACAATATTCCACGTTGTGAGTTACGACCCTCCGAGTTATTCAGCTCGATACCATGTGTTGCAACATAATAAATAAAGCGGAAAAAAAATTGCTATTTTTCTTTGAGTTAGGGGCCCTGTTAATTAATTGCCAATTTAGCGGCTCAGCTCGCCACAACGAGCAGCTTTACCAGCATGTGAAACGATATTAACAAGGTGGAATATATACAGAGGAGACGCTACATAATAAGCTGTTAAAACAAAATATTATTGGACCAACATTAGTTCTGCAAAATAAACAAATAACTGCTGACCATAGGATATAAATGACTCAATAAAACGATATCAAAAATTGTGTTTTAAACTATACATAAAACCAAAACAGTAATCCTTATGGCGCAAACGAATATTTATATTGATGGATAAAATACAGTGAATAAAGTGCCAAGTGCTGCTTGAACCATAGGAGGGGGTTATTCAGAAAGCACCAAAATTTCAAAGACACTTCGGGCCTCTCGTTTGGCGAGTTCAATTCACTGATCCTTTGCTTAAGTGCGCTGAAGGGATCCACCAAACGCAGCCGATTAGTCTGCTGAACTCAGCCGACCACCATTCTCAGCCAACCATCCGCCGGACAGCGTCAAACAGACCGCCGAACGCAGCCGCCGAGCACAGCCAATGATCCACCGAACAGACCGCTGAACACAGCTGCAAGCTGCCGAATGCAGCCAACGATCCACTGAAAGCCACCGAACAGACTGCTGAACACAGCCACAAGCCGCCGAACACAGCAAACGATTCACCGAACGCAGCCAAACAGACCGCTAAACACAGCTGCAAGCCGCCGAATGCAGCAAACAATTCACCAAACGCAGCTGAAAGCCGCCGAACGCAGCCAACGATCCACCGAATGCAGCTGAATAGAACGCTGAACGCAGTCGCTGACTACAGCAAACGATTCACGAACGCAGCCGAACCGAACGCTGAACGCAGTCGCAAGCTGTCGAATGCAGGAAATGATTCACCAATTGCAGCCAAAGAGACCGCTGATCGTATTCAAGCCACCGAACACAGCCAGGATCCACTGAAAACAGCTGCAAGCTGCCGAAAGCAGTCAACGATCCACCGAATGCAGCCGAATAGACCGCTGAACGCCGCCGCAAGGAGCCAAACACAGCAAACGATTCATCGAACACGGACGAACAGACCGCTGAGCACAGCCGCAAGCCACCGAATGCAGCCAACGATTCACTGAACACAGCCGAACAGCCCACTGAACGCAGCCGCAAGCCGCCGAACGCAGAAAGCGATCTACCAAACGCAGCTGCAAGCTGCCGAACGCAGCCTGACGATTCGCTGAACAGACTGCCGAACGCAGCCGCAAACAACCAAACGCATCCAACGATCCACTGAACTCCGCTGAGCAGAGTGCCGAACGCTGCCTAAAAAAGCCATTCAGCTGCTGAACGTAAACCGAACTGGGGGTAAAAAAAAATAAAAAATTCAATTTTTAAACGGTGTTTAAAACAATAAAAATGCAAGAAAATGTATGGAAATAATAACAAAGGTTCTATAAATAAATAATAAAGAGGTCTGTTACTGAATAAAAGAAAACAGTGACTTTCCCCGTACGGCACAATTACGTGGCAGTGCATCTATTTAGAGAGCTGTCAATTCGCCACATATTGGTGAATTGCCAGCGAAATACGGAGCAGTTCTCCGCAATTTGACAACCTTCGGCAGCAGTGAAATTGTCCCATAGATAAGCAGTGGTTAATCTATTCACAGAACGACGAACTGCACCGAAATGTCAGTGAAATGACCTGAGTTTCAGCGATTCAGCTCGTCAGGTTTAGGCTAGGGTCAGACGAGCGCGTTTTCTATGGACTGTGCGCCCGTGCAGTACAAACGCACTTTCTGACGGAAGACGCAGTAGTGGCCACACAGTCCGTTTTTGTGACTGACGTTATTTTTGACGGATGTAGGAGGGAAAATAAATTAACATGGAAAAACATTTTGTCCGTCAAAAATGCAGGACGTATAAATTAAATGCAGTCCGTCTGACCACGCTCCATCACTCACACACAAAGCTATGCGGACGTTGTGGACGCGGCGCACTCCGCACGTCCGTTCTAGCAGTATTACGATCTTTCCTAACCTGCGTCCGTTTGCCGCGTACGTTGTGCTTCCGCACTTCTGTGCGCATGTACTTCGTGTGTGGGGCTCCATTTACCACAATTCTATGCTATCACAGACATACTAATGTGCGGCAACACGGACGTTAACACTGCGCTCGTCTGACCCCAGCCTTAAACAGGCGAATCCCATAGGTTTAAATGTAAATAAATATTAACCTTTTAATTATTTATTTATTTAACCGTTTATTCTTTTCATTTGCAGCAAAAACCTATTTATTTTTTTAGGTATTTCTCTGGATTTTTTTAGGCAAAATTCTTGATTCCCATTTTTTATTAGTGGCGTTATTTTTTTTCTGTAACAGACCATTTTTATTATTTAAATGCATTTTTATTGTTTTATAAAATAGCAGGTTTCCTCCGCTCTCTCCCCCTCCCAGTTTGGAGGCATTTGGGAACTGATCGTCTTCTTTCGGCGGCATTCGGCAGTCAGTTCAACGGCATTTGCAGTTTTCTGTGGTCAGTTCGGCAGCTGTTTTCGGCAGCATTCGGCAGTTAGTTCAGCAGTATTTGGCGGATCATCGCCGATCGGCAGTAGGCTTTGGCAACTCCTTGTTCAGCGCACTTCGGGGACCCTGCGGTGAACAGTGATTTCACCGCAGGGTCGGCGAACTGAAATCACAGAAGCGAACTGAAGTGCACTGAACAAAAGACCACTGATATTTCGGTGCTCTTTGAATAATCTTTTGAGTGTCTTATTTTCACTGGCATTATTTAATTTATTTATAAAGGATTTTAGCAGGAAGGACACATTGAGATTTCTCTCATTTTCAAGTATGTCCTGGGTTCAAGAACATTATAATGTTACATTTGTTACAGAAATACAAAGTAATACAATGCAAGATATTAAAAAAACACAAATATACAGATTAACAGAAAATAAATATGTAGGAAGTAGTCATTATGTTACATGTTTACAGGTGCATTCTGTATATAGTCACTGTGTTACATGTTTACAGGTGCATTCTGTATATAGTCACTGTGTTACATGTTTACAGGTGCATTCTGTATATAGTCACTATGTTACATGTTTACAGGTGCATTCTGTATATAGTCACTGTGTTACATGTTTACAGGTGCATTCTGTATATAGTCACTGTGTTACATGTTTACAGGTGCATTCTGTATATAGTCACTGTTACATGTTTACAGGTGCATTCTGTATATAGTCACTGTGTTACATGTTTACAGGTGCATTCTGTATATAGTCACAGTGTTACATGTTTACAGGTGCATTCTGTATATAGTCATTATGTTACATGTTTACAGGCGCATTCTGTATATAGTCACTATGTCACATGTTTACAGGTGCATTCTGTATATAGTCACTATGTTACTTGTTTACAGGTGCATTCTGTATATAGTCACTGTGTTACATGTTTACAGGTGCATTCTGTATATAGTCACTATGTTACATGTTTACAGGTGCATTCTGTATATAGTCACAGTGTTACATGTTTACAGGTGCATTCTGTATATAGTCATTATGTTACATGTTTACAGGCGCATTCTGTATATAGTCACTATGTTACATGTTTATAGGTGCATTCTGTATATAGTCACTATGTTACATGTTTACAGGTGCATCTGTATATAGTCATTATGTTACAGGTTTACAGGTGCATTCCGTATTGAGGTATGTTAATAGGGAGCTCGAGTGACTTTAGACTGGGGGAAGATTTGATGGTGTCTGGGAGGTTATTCCATAATTGCAGTGCTCTGTAGGAAAATGAGGACCGAGCCACTGTCTTTTTGTATTCTAGTATTGTAAGTAAGATGCCGGTCCTGGATCGGAGGTTATAGGATGAGGGAACTGCTGGAGGAAGCAGTCTATTCAGGTAGGGTGGCAGCTTCCCAGAAAAGCTCAAAAACACCAGGTTGGAAAGGTGAAGGGTACGTTTAGATTCCAGCGACGGACAGTTTAGCTCCTTTAACATGTCACAATGGTAGGTCATGTAGTTACATTGTAGCGCAAAGCGGCAGCATGAGTTATACAATTTGGTAAGTTTATGAAGGTGTGTTTGCGGGGCCGCTGCATAAACTACATCTCTGTACAACAAATGCTTATGTCAGCTCTTGATTACGATTTGCTTTCTTACCGTTATAATTCCACAGCATATAAACGAGATGATCAGCTTGTTCCGTCAACGAGTATACAGTCATGGCCGAAATTTTTGGCACCCCAGAAATTTTTCCAGAAAATCAAGTATTTCTCACAGAAAAGTAACACATGTTTTGCTATACACATGTTTATTCCCTTTGTGTGTATTGGAACAAAACAAAAAAAGGGAGTAAAAAAAGCAAATTGGACATACAGGGTTATTCAGAGAGTGGTGAAAAGCAGGAGAATGACTGGAGACTGGAAAATTCTAGGTTAGATTAGCCAAACCAGAAAAATTCTCCCATTAATCTCTCTTTCCAAATCGACTATTTTGACCTATAATTTTTCATTCTCCAGTCATTCTCCTGCTTTTCACCGCTCTCTGAATAACCCTGATAATGTCACACAAAACTCCAAAAATGGGCTGGACAAAATTCTTGGCACCCTTTCAAAATTGTGGATAAATAAGATTGTGTCAAGCATTTGATGCTCCTGTAAACTCACCTGGGGCAAGTAACAAGTGTGGCAATATAAAAATCACACCTGAAAGCAGATAAAAAGGAGAGAAGTTCACTTACATGGTTATTCAAAGAGATTCGAAAAGTCACCGCACGTTCGGTGACTTTTCGTTCTCTTCAATTCGGTTCCTTTTGCCGATCCCATTTCGGTGACCCTGCGGTGTATTCAGCAAACACCACCATGTTCATGTTGGGTCTAGACCAGAGGTTGGCATCCTTTGCCTTCCAAATGCTTTGGAACTGCATTTCCTTGGAGTCTCAGCCTGTCTACCAAGTAGCTGAGCATCATGGGTCGATGGAGTTTCAAAACAGGGCCAAGGTTGCTGACCTCCTGGCCCAGGAATCCCCTCCTTGACATTTAATTGTTAAAACTGGCAGTGCCTGTTCAATTAGCAGCTCACTGCGAGACAGCGGCGCGGGCGTGTGGGGAAAGGGTGTTCACAATCAGAGGACTCTCATGTCTATCAGCTGTGCTGGGGTAACGGCAGGAGGTGCTGGTGTTTGCTCCACTGACAGAACATATCTTCTGCTATAGTGCCTGTGTATACATTAGCTCAGAGTGGCACCCCATTCCTAGTAGCGCCCTAGGCAACTGCCTAGTTGGCCTAATGGATGCACCAGCCCTGCAAAGACTAGCACAGAAGCGTGGAGGGACACTGAGAACTATTTGATCCCAGTCTACCGCCGCTCGTCTCGATGAGAGGAAGTCTCGATTTGCCGATCGCCTTCTTGGTTATGTTTTTTTTTTTTTTTTTAGAAACTATTTTACCAGGAAGGATACATTGAGATTTCTCTCGTTTTCAAGTATGTCCTGGGTGGCGAGTATGTACCGATAGGTGTCTTGCCCAAGGACACTTACTGGAGAGGTGCTCTTGCCTGGATTGCACTACCATAATTCCCATCACCAGCTGCTTGTTTTAACACGCTGAAATGATATTGTTACAGACCACAAACCTCTAGAATAATTTAATAAAACTGTCTTTGCGTTTATAAACATGCCTAGTTTTTGGCGAAGCGCGCTTCCCCCCGACGCGAGCATTGCTTCACAGCCTGTATGAAACCCTGAAAACGTGTGGATATTTGCTTTTGTCAATCATGCCATTAAGCCGCAGATGTTTTAGCATCGCGCTACCTTTTGAACTTGATTAAATGTTTGAGAAATCAAAGAGGCTTTCATAAAACCCAGCGATCGGCCACCGTCTCCATCTCCCTTTTTATTAATGAAGCCGCGGCGGTGGAAGTAGGTACACTTTCTAGAGGAATCAATTATTGTTCCGCATTGTCTTCTTTTCGTTGATGCTTTCAGACAGACGTCTGTGTTTGTTCCTGCCAGCCCTTTTATAAGCTGTTACCAGGCTGGATTCTGACAGCTGGTACATTTCCCAAGAATTCAATTTGTTGTGGTGCTTTTAGCAGAGATGCAGTCAAACACAAAAGAAACTTGTGTACAATAAGTAGGGTATACAATGTAGAAATTTCCCGGGGGCCGAAACATTGGGCTGATAACTCTTAATTTAACATCAAAAGGGATCGTCTCCATCAATGTGACGTTTACGCAACCTGAAAATATTTACGGTAAGTCACGTCTGAAGTTGATGCAGATAAACTCCCGTGGCTCACTTCTTCCCACGTTCCCGGCGAAGGAACCCAGAGACTCTTTCTCAGCTGACAAACATTTCACTGTTTTTTTTTTTTTTCCCTTTAAGGTTTATTTTTATTCTAGTATTATTATTTTCTTTTTAAAAATATGTCAGACGTAGATCAAGAAATGGACCGAATAGAAACGTTTCCGGCTGTAAAATCGTTTGCGGGTCTGTGAAGCTCGGGTAGAGGCACAGCAGCCGGGCGGCGTATACCATTTAATGTTAAAAGGTACAAAGGGAGTCATGTTTTTACAGGCTGGATACGAAGAATGGAAGGTTATGCACAGGAGTTAGAGCTGGCGAACCTTATGGAAAACTAAAAAGAGGTAAATGTACAGGACTCAGGAAGGGGCGGATCCAGGCACAAGATTCGGGACAGGCGCTCTACCAGTTTTGGCTAAGAACGGGTGTTCAGTCGCAGTGACAGAGCTGGAGCCGGATTGTAGGCTGCGCTCATCACACTCACTCTCCCCTTCACATTGCCACACATGGCCTGTCCTCCTGCTGCTCAGATGATACCTGAAAGACCCTGCACCAAAGTTGTACACCAAGCTGACAATCTACAAGCTCATTTATATGTGACTGCACCAGCATCACCATTTACATTACATCTGTGTGACAGACTCAGCTGTCTCTGGGGCAGTTGGAGGAGCCTGGGGGCTAGCCTCCATCCTACTGACTATGGACAGAGGTGCTACCTAGGGTTTGCTCACTGGATTGCACAGGGAATCCAGGATTTATGTTGACTGTTTCTGTGTATTGCTCCCGTATGTATTTATTATAGTGTCTCATCGTCTCTGTATAGCGTACACCTCTGTATCTACCCTCCTCTCTGTATATTGTACACTTACTGTTGCTGTAAGAAGCGTCCATTGTTTCCCCTGCTTTCCTCAAACCCCTCCCCCCTTCCTCCTAGGACCTAGCAGACTGTTTAAGATAAGATTTGTAAACAACCCACTGTGCTGAATGTCCCTTCCCACTGTCCTGTGATTGGAGTCTCTTGATCTAATCAGTAATGTGTTCTTGAAGGGGTGTTATCCCCAACAGTTTTCTAGCTCTATGTTTCAAATAAAGAGTCAGTCTTGTTTTTGCACTCTGAAACACTGGTCGTGCCTGGTGATTTTAGGGAAGATTTGGGGATGCTGATGTTGGATTTCGGGGTCCAGCTTGGAGAAAAATAGAGCTTGACAGAGGCACACAATCGGTGTGCCAGGAAGTCTGTCACATTTGGCTGGTACTGGTGGGATCATTTTTCTCCACTGAGCAGTCCAAACCACCACCAGGACCCAGAGCCGGCTATCATAAGAGGAGCGAGGGATGGAAGCACCCAAGCAGCACAAGGAGCCTGGTTCTGCCCAGGGTGTGCTGGAGGAGAGAAACTCTGTCTGGCGGAAGCTCTGGAGGGAGGTTCTGCAAGTTGAGCAGATCTACTTGGGCAAGATTATCCCAACATTCGAGGAAAGATTCCGGGCACATTGGGACTTGTGGGTGCAGTTCCTGGGAGACCAGCCCGAGGAAGAATGGTTGTTGGAGCTGGATGACCTGATCTGGACAGAGATGTTACTGGATGATGGGAACCAGGCGATGGACTGGTATACAACCCAGATGTCTCCAATGCTGAGGAAGAACAATCCCACAGAGGGCTATGACTTCGGTGGCCCGGGATTGGCATTTGATGCACCCCCAGGGAGACCCCCATTTCGGCAGTGCAGCAGAGTGGAGATGGGAAAATATTTGGGACCTCAGAGAGATGGAGCACCACAGTGAGCTTGGATTGAGTGGTGACTTGGACTGGCTGGTCACCCAAGAATGGGAGCTGGAGCAGGACTACAAAAGACTGTTCATGAAAGCTCAACAGTCTGCTCCAGTCACTATGGAGGCCGCGGAGTCTGAATTCACAGAGGATAAGCTGATGAGATCAAGTTTTGCCAGCCTGTACCCAGGACTTGCAGCTATTCCTATGCACCAGGGAGAGGAGGCAGTCGGCCCCACTCCCCAGCTACAGACCATGCTCCGTGCCAAGGAGGCAAAGTTTTTACAGCGGCAGCAGAGCGGACCAACTGAACCGGAGAAAGTGGCTGACTGGGTAAGTAAATTTCCTGAGGAGCCCGCAGCGGAGCAGAGTGCCAGGGTTCTTTGGCCACCTGCCGAGGAGATTTACATTGCAACGGTGGATGAGACTGCGGTCTCCACCAGTAGGAGCCTTGGGGTCATTGTGGCATTGCAGAAGAAGGACTGCCTGGTGATGGGGGGTGAGACTGAGATCCCCTCCGGTGATTTACTAGGAGGCTGGGCAGTCGTCCCAGATAGCCCACAGTGTGCTCCAAGCCAAGGATGGCCAGAAATTTACCTTTATGGTTGTGGAGGAGACTGTGGCCCTCCCCACTGTGCTTCCAGGATGCAGAGTGGTTGGCTCAGATCCCAGCTTGGAGTCTGAACAGCTCTCATCGGATTCTAGAGAACTCCTGGCAATGGGACAGAGAGCAGCCAAGCTCTGTCCCCAACATGCTACCTCACAGGATGGTGAGTTGAAGGACTGGGGAGTTGGTGGGCTTGAGGCCTGTGGCCAGTGGCAAGTAATGTTCCAGGGAGACGCCCTGGTCGTCATGGCCTCTGGGGAGGAGATGAAGATTATTGGGGATGGATATGATACACCTATCCAGGGACACTTGAAAGTCCAAGGAGTGGTCTCAGTTGGCACACCTCCACAGCAGCAGGTTTTGGAACCAGGAGAATTCATGGCCCTTAAGCAAACAGGAAATTCAGCACGACTCCCTGGCACTGGAGACATGTCCCTATGCCATGCTGCAAACACGGTTACCCCTGTGTGGCTCCTAGAGGGAATATAAGAAGGGGGTGTGGACCAGACTACAGTGTCAATGGAAAAAAGCAAACCTTTTGGGACTTGGGTACAGACTAACACATTCACAGATCCGTTTGGGATTTGGTGCCTGGTTAGTCTACTGTTGGGATGGGAGAAATGTGACAGACTCAGCTGTCTCTGGGGCAGTTGGAGGAGCCTGGGGGCTAGCCTCCTTCCTAGTGACTATGGACCAAGGTGGTACCTGGGAGTTTGCTCACTGGATTGCCCAAGGAATCCAGGATTTTTGCTGTCTGTGTCTGTGTATTACTCCCTTATGTATCTATTATAGTGTCATGTTGTCTCTGTATCTACCCCTCTCTCTGTATATTGTACACTTGCTGTTGCTGTAAGAAGACTCCTTTGTTTCCCTTACTTCCCTTAAACCCCTCCCCCTTCCTCCTAGGACCTAGCAGACTGTTTAAGATAAGCTTTCATGTGTAAACAGTTAATTGTGTTGAATGTCCCTTCCCATTGTCCTGTGATTGGAGTCTCATGATCTAATCTGTAATGAAGGGGGTTATCCCCCAACTGTTTTTAGCTCTATGTTTCAAATAAAGAGTCAGTCTAGTTTTTGCACTCTGAAACACTGGTCGTGCCTGGTGATTTTAGGGAAGATGTGGGGCTGCTGATGCTGGTTTTCAGGGTCCAGCTTGGAGAAAGCTAGAGCTTGACAGAGGCACACAATCTGCAAGAGCTACATTTAAATGAGATGTCATACCATTCTTTATGCGCTTTAGTTTCTCCTGAGATGAAGGTGGTTCCTACTCATATAATGAGCCACCATATACAGTAGTCTCAGAGGTGTAAGTGACCTTCCATTATTATTGTCATTTATACAGCGCCAACAGTTTCCGCAGCGCTTATTTCTATGTGGTCCTTTTATTTACATGTTTTATTTATTTATAGTTTGCTTTTAATGTATTGTGTGTTTATATATCTAAAATATATATATATATATATATACACACACACACACTGTCTGGTCAAAAAAGTCCCCACCTGGATGTAACTCAGCCAATAGGTGCTCAACTTCCATTGGATAATTAGTGCAATGATTAATAGGTTTCAACATAAAACAAGGTCATGTGACCTTGCCAAAAAATGTACACGAAAAACGAGCCGAACCGAACCGAATCGAAACAGAAATCGGTCGAAACTAGCTGAATCGAAAATTTTAAACATCCGAACAAATCAAATCGAACCGAAAAAGAAATCGGTGCACAAGCCTATCTCCCATCATCAATACAAGATCTTGGCCACAAATTAATGGCACTCTGGATGCCAATAAATGCTGTGACATCGCTTGAGCTTATCCACACGATGCCACGGCGAATGCGTGCCTCAATCACAGCAAAAGCTGATGCAACCAAATAGTAGAGCGTGTGAGTATTATGTTGGCCGTGCAGGGTATATTTTATAATCATGATGGTATTTTGGTTAGACGTGTGTTCGAATTTCCTGTTTGATTGGCTGAAGTGGTTTTGCTGTTTTACATCTTCGTCATAAAAGGTATAAACGTAACGTGTTGGGAATCTCGGTCCTCCGAGGGGTGCTGCGCGTAGGGCGGATGTTCTCACCCTCTCGTTATTGCAGATGGAAATCTACAAAGTTAAAGGATAATCTGCTAAATGACTCCTGCTGCTCGAGGAATGTTTGAAGCTGATTTCTCTTAAAGGTTCTGGGATAGAATCAGTAATCTCTCGGCAACATGTACCTGAAATTATTAACTTTTCTCAAAAAGGCTT
Source organism: Leptobrachium leishanense (assembly GCA_009667805.1). NCBI lineage: Eukaryota > Metazoa > Chordata > Amphibia > Anura > Megophryidae > Leptobrachium > Leptobrachium leishanense. Next base: position 17,760,444 of record CM019067.1, read on the forward strand.
ATACTTCTAACCTACTCAATGCGTTTCTTCTGCCGCTCGGTGCCAGATTCTGCTCCGGCTCAGCGCTGGACACCAGAACAGAATATTCCTTTACAAACTTCCTTTTCCCTTGTTTGTTACACTGTTGCAGCCGAAGAATATGATTTTATTCAGAAACTTTTTGAGGCGAGTTCCTGGAGACCAGTTCTTACTAGTGAAATCAGACGCCTGCTTGTCGCACGCTGCTCCTCCTCTTCAGCTCTGGGACTCTGGCACCTAGAAGTCCCTGAAACTTTTCTGCACAATTTGTTCTCCTATACAACTAGTGTAGCGTAGCAACCACAACTTGCGCAGAGCTACGGGACTAGCACACAAGAGCGATGGATCGGAGCTGCACGCGCATGCACACATCTGATCCATTGCTGCCTCTGAGAATGTCCACTGCAGCGCTTGGTCTCAGAGTGTGACATCACATGCTCGTTGTGTGTGACATCACTAGTGACCAATCTGGTGACCAGCACCAAGGAAAGTCAAAATCCTGGCTGCTAGTGAGGCTGGGTGGGTTGGAGAACACTCCTCCACTTCCTCCAGCGATTTCACCAGATTTGGGGGGGCACACCTTGCACATTTCTGACCACTTTAAAGCTATTCCCGTAGCACATAATGGATGTTGAGGTCCTCATCGATCACGATGGATGAGCAACAACAATGGATTTCAGGAGACAACAGCAATGTCTGCATATGGTGCTGCTACTGATATCTATTATCTATACCCTACTCTTATTAGTTATGTTACTAACATGGCAGCTGTCTCATAATAGTAGGGAGCTGCTAAGACCTAACGTGAGCTGACACAGTCAGCCAGGTGATAGGTAGTCAACGATCGCCGCCGGCGATCGTGTCCACACTACATTGTGGGGATGACCTTTGCGGTATGTGCGCGAAGCACAGATCTCTTTGCTGAGCCCACAGCCACCGGACCACCAGTGATGTAGAGATCAAGTATCCCGTGGCTGCCCCAGAGTGGGTCGCCAGGCGGATACCTTGCCGATCCCTTCCCAGGTCGGGGCCAGTGGCAAAAATTTGCCGCCCCACAGAACTTGCCGCTTGGAGCCATTGCTCCAACTGGCACTATGGTCGGGCCGGCCCTGGCTGATATTGGGCTGGTAAGTCAAACTATCAGTTGGAAGAAGGGTTTAACCATTGTATCTGTGACAGTTGGCTATTGACCCCAACACGCAGTGCAAAGTACCCTTTAACCCAGGCCCGATACCAGTCCTTGAATTGGCTGGTCTTAGCAATATTGAGGGCTGAGGGCACTAGACCTGGCACTGGTAACCAGCCCTTTAGAATGGATGAGCTTGAAACGTGTCTGGCAAACCAACCCAATAGGAATGCCCGTGGGGTAGATAGGAATGGCCTCTAAGTGTAGTCATGGACAAGACGGATCGGCACACAGGGTTTCAAACAGGAGAGTAGTCATGAGTAGTCGTGGACAAGTTTGGTTCGGTACACAGAAAATCACAACAAGAAGGAACGTGCTATTGGGCAAACAACTAACCACAACAGGGTAATGAACCAAATACAGGCTGGGGTTAATACATACCCAGGGCCCTCCTCTCTGGCTGAGATCATGTTTGTGCACCAAAATGTGCGAGTAGGATAGTGCTGTAATGATGTGCTTGTGGCACTCACGACAGCGTGAAGACACTCAGGCATAGCATAAATTGACGTACTGGTAGAGCGTTCCCCATCAAAATATCTGGCCATGTCAAGTGGAATGGCACCCAGAGAGTTTGCGTCCTGTCGATTGAAGTGGGAGTTGGTGTGAGCAGAACGGCAGGTCAGGGCTCGGTTCGGAGGGCGTGTTGGAGCAGCAAAACCTTACAGCATCTTAGGCCATGGTCACAAGACCGCATTGAGTGCATCCGTGTGACCGCTCCTCCCTGCGCCCTGCGTCCATAGCAGCTTTCTGACGGCTCGGTGGGACGGGCCACATGGTGTAACGTTTGTAATAGTATTCCATTTTACACCAGACGTGTTGAAACCCTCCCTGTCAAAAAGCTTCAACAGACGTTCGACGGGCCTACAAAGTGCGAGCCTCCATAGCGCTGAGCCCACTAACATGGTGGCCACACAGCGTCCGAGTAGAGAGAACGCCTGTTTTCACGGACTTTCCCTCTGTGCTCGTGTGACCGCAACCTTAATGTATGTAACATGTTTGCTTAGCTCTACTTATCTCTTTATGATTTTCTGAATTGCATTGAAAATCAGATTACATAATAAGCACGATCATCACTCCACTGACAGAATCCATGAAGCTCGTTAAAACGCCAAACCGGGAATTATCGAGCACACGCTTCGTCCGGCGGCGATTCGTGGTGACCGTAACCTCAGATTAAAAGCGTTATGATTACGTTTGACATTTACGTTCCAACCTACAATGAAAACAATTAAACCATTAACGTAAAATCACTTTGTGCATTTTTTTTTTTAACGACATCGTTGACCTTTTTGAGCAACTCTCAATTTCCCTTTCGCTCTATAACAGTCGGACGAGCGTTCCGGAGGCATCATCGGGGAGCGGAACAATTTAGGAAACGGGAATTGCGTTCATTCGCTTTGGTTCAGCACCGCTGCGTCTCCGATGCATTACCACTGAGATATAGCTCTGCGCCTCCATGCCATAATCACAGCATCTTCCTAAAGCGAAACCGCTCGACAGCTACCTCTCAAGAAATGTCTAATAGCAAGCGCGCTCCGTATTGTGATGTATCCGAGGTCTGCTGTCATTAGCCAGCCATCGCCTTCTAAATGCTAACATCCTTGAAGTGCTGCGCGGAAGCAAAGTGATGTAACTCCGCATGACAGACGCGTCAGGAATCGCACTTAAGAGGAGAATTTAAATTCACAACGTATCTCAAATTGTTACAGAAATATGACATTTCCGGAATTGCTGTTTTCAAGCAAAGTATCACTCGTTTTAACTTTGCGGAATTGAATCGCTTTTTTACGCTTTTATGTCTATCGATATGATTTATTAAAAATAGCTGCAGCATGGAAGTTTTTCCGAAAGGTTTTGTGAGATGTTTAATTCTCGCCGTTGTGTTTAATGAGTTGCGCCGAGCCTCAGAATGCGAGAAATAAATAAATAAAAGCGCCATTGGGAAATTCGCATCTTTAGAGCCTTAAAAAAAGAGGCCGTCGAACATTTTCTCATTAAAAGCAGGAAACAATAGATTTACTCTGGGTACAAAGTATCTTCTTAGATATTTTCTTTTTCTTAAATTAAGGAATAGTCGATTTTTTTTTTTTCTGTTAAAACATTTAAGTAGTCACGCGTGTTCAATGCGAAGAGAGATAATCACGTCCCGGAGTGTTAGGTGAAACTTTAACGGGACACTTTAGGGGTTAGCAGTGAATTTCCCCGTACGGTGACATTTCGGGGCCATTCGCTTATTCAGAAAGCAGGCAGTTCAAATTTTGGCAAACTGCCAGCAAATACGGTGCCTGTCCGGCGGCAATATTCCCGTTTTTATTCAATATCTAATAAGCCGTTTATTATTTTAATCTGCTGCAAAAAGTCTCTTTATGTATTGATTTTTTAGGATCTTTTAGGCAATATTTTTTCCTTTTTTTTAAAAGCGTTTTTTTCGGTAACAGACCTTTTTATTATCATTCATTGGATCTTAAATGTAAATTTCAGGCATTTTCGTTTAGTACAAGAGGGATGGGGTCGCGCCTATTCCCCGATGGGGTGGCTGCAACCACCAAATGCATCCAGCCCAACAACATGTGGTGCAGTAGACATTGCTTATTTAGATTTCAGTAAGGCTTTTGATACTGTTCCGCATAGAAGCCTTATCAATAAATTGCAATCTTTGAGCTTGGATTCCAATACTGTTGAATGGATTAGGCAGTGGCTGAGTGACAGGCAACAGAGGGTTGTGGTAAATGGAGTTTATTCGGCGCAAGGTCTTGTTACCAGTGGGTACCTCAGGGGTCAGTACTTGGACCCATTCTCTTTAATATTTTTATTAGTGATATTGCAGAAGGTATTAATGGAAAAGTATGTCTTTTTGCTGATGACACAAAAATTTGCAACAGGGTTGACGTTCCTGGAGGGATCAGCCAAATGACAAATGATTTAGGTAAACTAAAAAAATGGTGGGAGCTGTGGCAATTGAGTTTTAATGTGGATAAGTGCAAGATAATGCACCTGGGACGTAAAAACCCAAGGGCTGAATATAGAATATTTGATACAGTCCTAACCTCAACATCTGAGGAAAGGGATTTAGGGGTTATTATTTCAGAGGATCTAAGGGTAAGTAGTCAATGTAATAGAGCAGCAGGAAATGCTGGCAGAATGCTTGGTTGTGTAGGGAGAGGTATTAGCAGTAGGAAAAGGGAAGTGCTCATGCCACTGTACAGAGCACTGGTGAGACCTCACTTGGAGTACTGTGTGCAGTACTGGAGACCGTATCTCCAGAAGGATATAGACATCTTAGAGAGAGTTCAGAGAAGGGCTACTAAAATGGTGTACGGCTTGAAGGAGAAAAGTTACCAGGAAAGGCTTAATGATCTTAACATGTACAGCTTGGAAAAAAGACGAGACAGAGGAGATATGATAGAAACATTTAAATACGTAAAGGGAATCCACAAGGTAGAGGAAGGGAGTATATTTAAAAGGAAACAAAGTAGCAAAACAAGAGGACATAGTCTTAGATTAGAGGGGCAAAGGTTTAATAGTAACATCAGGAAGCATTATTTTACTGAGCGGGTGGTGGATACATGGAACAGTCTTCCAGTTGAAGTGGTAGAGGCCAAAACAGTGATTGAATTTAAGCAGGCATGGGATAGGCATAAGGCTATCCTAAACAAAAGATAAATCCAGGTCAAGTATCCATGTAATTGGGCAGACTAGATAGGCCGAAAGGTTCTTATCTGCCGACATTTTTCTATGTTTCTATGTTTCTATAACAAAGAAAAAGATGCCATCTGCGCTTATTCCCATTATACCGTGTGAAACTAAACACAATTAGAGGTTTGGTTTCTTATTAATGGCCATTATAAGACTAAGCTCGCCCGCCAGTGTCAAGGCACCTCTAATGAGGGCGAGTCCTATCCAAAAATTAAGCCACAGGCTGCTGTATAGCAAACCATACCTGCTCATGCTTCTTTTCAGACACGAGGCAAAAAAAAATCCGATTTTTTTTTTTTTTAAAAGCGTTTTTTTCTGTAACAGACCTTTTTATTATCATTCATTGGATGTTATATGTAAATTTCAGGCATTTTCATTTAGTAGTATTTTTTGCAAACAGCATTCCAACATTGACACCTTCGTGCATTTTTTTTTTTTTTTTACCCTGTTCGTCATCTTGCTGTTTTTTTTTCTGGCGGCTGGTCTGCGTTGTGATTGGCGGCTCGTTGGCTTTTTCCGTCATGTTTAGCGTGTTTTTTGCAGCGGTTTCTATGGGTTTTCAGGTGGGTGTTTGGCGAGTGTTTGTTGGGTTTGCGGCGGGTGTTCGGTGGGCTTGCGGAGGGTTTTCCCTGCACTCCGGGGACCCGGCGTCATTTCGGTGTTCTCTGAATACCCCCCCAAGGTCAAAATAGCCAAAACCAGAAAATTCTGCTATTTGGTCTAGATTGTTCTCTTCTACTTCCAATTCTCCTGAGTTTCACCTTTAGTGCATAGATCTGATTGTCATATTATTCACAAAACACAAAGCAGCAAAATAAAAGCAAAACATTTTGTTGGTTTTTTTTGTTTTAATTAAAATTGTGTATTTTCTCAGAAAATTGCAGTAACAGGCTCGTGTTTTCTTTTCTTTTTTAACAAGAATGTCCTATAGAATATGTAACCGTAAAGGTTCGGATGATAAAATGTGAAAAAATAATGTTAAACGCTGGAAATGATTGAAATCTGAATGAAATTAAAACATATTGTCATTTTTTGTTATAGCATTCTGATTGGACATGATGTATATGTATAATAATAATATATTATGAATCTGCCGAGCCTGCAGAAAAAAGAATGCATAATATGTCTGAGTCCATCATGAAAACATGACTTCGCTTCGCGTTTAAACATCATGAGCACAAAATGGTCAAAATGCTCAGCAGCACACAGGGTTGAAATGGCTTCGTAGCCTATTTTTCAGTGTATTTAATCCCTTCATTACCAAGTGGTTTTCCATAAAATCACTGACTGGACCCAGTGGTTTTATGTAGAATGACTTTCCATTACCCATAGAATAAATATATATAGGGACATCCCACTTAACATTTTCACTGTAGTTAAGACTTTTTTGTCAGGCGGAGGGCTCCCTCTACTTGGCTAAAAATTGCTACTGCATTTACATTACAGCTCACGCTCCGTGTTTCCGTGAAGGAAAGAACAGAACTCAAAGCTTTTCAAACAGTTGCGGCACCTCGGCTGTCATGTCCACTGTATATTGAAATTTTAGAGGTCTGTACTGAAGCCAATTTGCCAACAAATCTAGTTTGCAATAAAGAAATGTCTTTGCTTTGCTCCAGAATCAGTTCAGATTAAGTGTACTCAGTCTCGGGACCCTCACATGTGCTGATGAAAATCAAGCATAGTCTTAATAGTGTATCTCGCTGCAGAAAGGCTCCCTCACAGTTACAGTCATTTATACAGCGCCAGCATATTCTGTAGAGCTTTACAATGGGGGAGCACAAACCTGAGACGTACATGATAAATGAGGAAAAGACAACCCTGCCCGTAGGATAACTGTCCAGGTAATACGGCACTATAACCAAGTGCTCAGCCAGACATCCTGTGAGCTTACAATCTAATGGATCAGTATACTGAAGGAGTTCTTATTCCTGCCCACTCCCACCCAGTCAATAGCTGGAGCTCCTTTTAGGGTGAACACAAAATTTAGACTGTTTTTTTTTAAAGTTTACAGTAGGACAACACACACACAGGGGATGGGCAGATCAACAAAGATGAAACACGCCCGGCATTACTAATTACTATACTGAGTAGCCATACCCTCTGACACATACACTCTGGTGTAAGTGCCAAGGTAATGCACCCCCTGCCCCAGTATGGCAAACAGATCTGGTTTTACTCTTGGAGACTAGATGGGGACACAGAAACATTGACACAATATGACACTTTAGAATAAATACATCAAACATATGGCACAGAAAACACAAACACACTGTACCTACAATAGTAGGTACAGGTTGACCTTTGCATAGGAAAGAGCTGCAGAGAAGGGAGTCGGTCTGGGGTAATTGCGGAGAGCCATAGGGCATTCTATGCAGTCCTGTGGCATTCAGGCCCACCATCTTCCCAGTGCTGCACTAAGGGGTTAATATATAAATCCCTGTATTCCCTCACTGGGTAATGACAGTGATATTTGGTAAAAATCCGAAAGCTAAAACTAGTCGGAATGTTATGTTGCTTAAAAGAACATTTCAAAGCAATAAAGAATCTTCTGATTTTGAGCAGCGACCAATACGCTGCGCGCTGGGCGCCGAAATTAAAGGTCTTGCGTTCAGTTTTATAAAATACGGTTTGGGTCTTCATTTCAGCCTTTCGGGAAAAGGAATAGATTATCTTCAGAAGAAAGTTTACAGCGTTTATTCTGTTTCATGTTCTCTTAGTATATTAATAACCTTGCAATTAGCACTTATAAAGATGACGGACGTGCGCAAGGCTCTGATCACACAGCGGGAGCGCTAATTGAGATTTTCTGAGCTGTGCGTGAGCTAGGAGGGGATTTCTTTCATTTTTCATAGCTGGCGATTCAAGAAAACATTCCAAAGCCATTTAAATCTGTGGATTGATATGTGAAATGCGGTAAATCAGTATTTTGAAACATGTGATCACTAGATCACTACATGTGCGTTCCATCACATGAAATTTACCGTTTCGCTTTTAGGAAGTGCTTCTGAAAAAAGAATCGGCGCCATCTGAAACGGTCCAAAACAGTCCGAAAAACAAATCGGCTCCATCCGAAACGGTCCGAAAAATGAATGGATTCAGACCGAAAGGATACGGAACGAAAATGAAACGGTAAAAACCAAATTGATTTCCGTTTCACTTACACTCAATCCCCTATAGACAAGTAGCGGTTAATCTATTCAGAGACACCGAACAGCAGTGAAATGCCCTGATGTTCGGTGGTTCAGTTCGACAGGTTTAAACAGGTGAATCCCATAGGTTTCAATGTAAAAAATACCCCATTTTATTATTTATTAAACCGTTTATTCTTTTCACTTGCAGCAAAAAGTCTCTTTATTTATTTATTTTTAAGGTATTTTTTGCGTTTTTGCTTCTAAATATTTTGATTCTTAATTTATTTTAAAACAACGAGGGTTTTATTCTTTGCCGAACACAGCATTTTTATTTATTTCCTTCAGTCTGGCTGCGTTTAGCGAGGGGTGTCTATGGTCCTGATGCCTATTCAGCAACATGGATAGCAGCTCGAAACTGCACCAAATGCCACCATGGTGAATTGGACCACCAAAAATCAGGGCATTTCACTGACATTTCGGTGGTGTTCAGTGTAATTTATTTTGGTACCGGCTGTATTTTATTTAATACCAGCAGGTATTTTCATTTTATTATAGCATCGGATGGTATTTTTTTTAGTACCGGCAGGTATTTTCATTTTATTATAGCACCGGCTGTATTTTATTTAATACCAGCAGGTATTTTCATTTTATTATAGCACCGGCTGTATTTTATTTTAGTACCGGCAGGTATTTTCAATTTATTATAGCACCGGCATTTTCATTTTATTATACCACCGGCTGGTATTTTTTTTAGTACCGGCAGGTATTTTCATTTTATTATAGCATCGGCAAGTATTTTATTTTAGTACAGCTGTATTTTCATTCTATTATAGCACCGGCTGGTATTTTATTTTAGTACCAGCGGGTATTTTCATTTTATTATAGCACCGGAAAGTATTTTATTTTAGTACAGCTGTATTTTCATTCTATTATAGCACCGGCTGGTATTTTATTTTAGTACTGGCGGGTATTTTCATTTTATTATTGTACCAGCTGGTATTTTATTTTAGTATAGCTGTATTTTCATTCTATTATAGCACCGGCTGGTATTTTATTTTAGTACCGGCAGGTATTTTCATTTTATTATAGCATCGGCAGTATTTTATTTAATACCAGCAGGTATTTTAGTTTTATTATAGCACAGGATGGCATTTTATTTTAGTATCGGTGGTATTTTCATTTTATTATTGTACCGGCTAGTATTTTATTTTATTATAGCACCAGCTGGTATTTTATTTTAGTACCGGCAGGTATTTTCATTTTATTATAGCACCGGCTGGTATTTTATTTTAGTACCGGCAGGTATTTTCATTTTATTATTGTACCAGCTAGTATTTTATTTTAGTAAGGCTGTATTTTCATTTTATTATAGCACCGGCTGGTATTTTATCTTAGTGCTGATGGGTATTTTTACTTTATTGTAATACCGGCTAGTATTTTATTTTAGTAAGGCTGTATTTTCATTTTATTATAGCACCGGCTGGTATTTTATTTTAGTACCGGCTGGTATTTTATCTTAGTGCTGATGGGTATTTTCCCTTTATTCTAGTACCGGCTAGTATTTTATTTAGTATGGCTGTATTTTCATTTTATTATAGCACCGGCTAGTATTTTATTTTAGTAAGGCTGTATTCTCATTTTATTATAGCACCAGCTGGTATTTTATTTTAGTACCGGCAGGTATTTTCATTTTATTATAGCACCGGCTAGTATTTTATTTTTGTACCGGCAGGTATTTTCATTTTATTATTGTACCGACTGGTATTTTATCTTAGTGCTGATTGGTATTTTCATTTTATTGTAGTACCGGCTAGTATTTTATTTTAGTATGGCTGTATTTTCATTTTATTATAGCACCGGCTGGTATTTTATCTTAGTGCTGATGGGTATTTTCATTTTATTGTAGTACTGGCTGTCTGGCTACTGTCCACTGTACTGAAATATATTTCAGCAAGAAGGACAGGGGGATTACATATTCTTTTTTTTTTACCCTAATCTAAGTTTTAATTAATCAGTTTCACATTGCGAAATAAGTAATAAAAATTAAATAAGTAATAAAAATGAAATACAAATCAATCCAAAATATGAATCAATTCGAAATATGAAGTAACTAATAAAAACAAAATACGAACTGATCTGGAATAAGAAATACCAGTCGTCCGAATTAACGAATCAATCAGAAATACGAATCGTGGTAACGTAGCAAACGACCCGAAACGAAAAAAATAAATGGTACGAAAGGATCCAAAATGATCAAAAATTAGAAAAATAAAAAACAGAACCAAATGATCCGAAACAAAACAATTTTTTTTGCAGTGCACGTGTCTAGTGATTACACAAGCCTACCTTATACATTTATAGAAGGTAAGAATTTAAAGGATTTCCTCCTGTGTCTGTTTGTGGAATACTGACTTGCCTCCTTGCAGGGTTATCCAAAGAGATCCGAATTGCTTGAGAAAGGTAACCGAACGCTGAAAATCAGCGTTCGGTTACCTTTCCTGGCCATTCGGCTATCCAGAGAGCAGGCAATTCGCCAAATCCTGGCGAATTGCCTGCACATACGGTGCCTGTTCGGTGCCTGTTCGAGGGCAGTGAAATCCCCATAGAGAAGCAATGCTTCGGCTATTCAGAGAACACAAACCAGCAGTGAAAGGTTCCCCTAATGCTCTGCCATTCGGTGGTTTAATTCGGCAAGTTTATTCAGGCGAATCCCATAGGCTTCAATGTTAAAAATATTCCCGTTTTAATTCAATATCTAATAAACCGTTCATTATAAAATTCTGCAGCAAAAAGTCTCTTTATTTATAGATTTTTTAGGATACTTTAAGCATTTTTCTTAATTTTTAAAAAAAAAATTAAAAGTCCGATTTTTTTTTTTTTTTTTTTTTCAGTTTGCTTATTTTTTTTGTAACAGCCCTCTTTATTATCATTCCCTGGACCTCCTGTGAAAATTTCAGACATTTTCGCTCAGTAGTCTCTTTGCAAACAGCGTTTCTTTTTCCCAGATTCATACAAATGGTTTTTCTAATTTATTCCCTGCCTCCTCTACGTCACAGCTGCTTCAGCTCTGTGTGATTCGGCTCATGTTCGGCTCCTGTTCGTCTTTTTCAAAGGTTAATCCAGATGTTTTTGCTTGTTTTCAGCGTGCATTCGGTTAGTTTTCGGTGGGTTTACGGCAGCTTTTCCCTGCAATTCGGGGGCCCTGTGGTGTTTGCTGAATACACCGCAGGGTCACCGAAATGCAATCGGCAAAAGGAACCGAATTGAAGAGAACGAAAAGTCACCGAACCTGCGGTGACTTTTCGAATCTCTTTGGATAACCCTGTTGGTGTATTGTAGAATTGTCTTGTCTCTACCCATTCTACCTTTTTGTACAGCGTTACGGAATGTGTTGGCACTTAATAAAGAACCGCCGGTCTGCATACTGTGAAAATTGGATAATGAAAAATATATACTTTTTTGAATTTAGTGTAATTTATTCAAAAAGCTTCATAGACTGTGATCAATTTCTTTTTAAAGAAATGCAAAATTTATTGTTTTTCAAACTACTTTTCTTTATTAATAAAAGTAATTTGGGGATAAGAAAAAATGAAGATAAATGAGAGTATAGTAGAATGGAATATTTTGCAAATTATTATATTTGATTTTTTATTTTTTTTACACAGTTACATAGTTACACAGGCTGAAAAAAAGCCGTGCGTCCATCGAGTTCAGCCTTTCACACATCACCTGCTGCTGTTGATTAGGGATGAGCTGTTCGGTTCGATCAGTTCGGAGTCCGACTCGAACATTGGCAGTTCGAAAGAACGCGAACTTCTAACTTTTTGGCGTGTTCGGTTTCAGTTCGAAAAAAAACCCAAAAAGCATAAAAAATGCTTAAAAAAATACTAAAAAATCTAGAAATAAAGAGACTCTTTACTGCAGAATATTATAAGCAACGGTTTATTAGATATTGAATTAAAAAACTACCTAATGTCTAGGTGCAAAGATTCTCACCTCTAAATGACCTGTGCTCTCAAACGGCGTAAACAACAGGTGTTTAATTAGTGTTTGGAAATAACATGTGCTTCTAATTAGAAATTAGAATTTGATACATTGCACATTCTGTATATAGTCACTATGTTACATGTTTACAGGTGCATTCTGTATATAGTCACTGTGTTACATGTTTACAGGTGCATTCTGTATATAGTCACTGTGTTACATGTTTACAGGTGCATTCTGTATATAGTCACTGTGTTACATGTTTACAGGTGCATTCTGTATATAGTCACTGTGTTCCATGTTTACAGGTGCATTCTGTATATAGTCACTGTGTTACATGTTTACAGGTGCATTCTGTATATAGTCACTGTGTTACATGTTTACAGGTGCATTCTGTATTGAGGTATGTCAATAGGGAGCTCTTAAGTGATATATATATATATCTATATATACACACACACGTAAGATATATATGGATTTTAGGAGAGGGTTTTCAGTTCTGAGCTGATGAAACGAGTTGAGCTTCTTGCTAGATGATGGTCAGCATCAGTCAGAGATTCCCTTTTTACTTTATCTTTATTTTAGGTTTACATTCCGCGTGTTGGGCCTTTTCTCAGATTTACAGGGTTATTCAGTGTTCGGCGGATCGTCAGTTACGGGTTCGGCGGGTTTTCTGTGCCATTTAGGATCTTACCGGCTGGACTTTCCTCAATTTTAATTTTTTTTGGTGATGTTGGCGCTCTGAATTGATCCAATATTTTCAGATTCTATCGACAGGTTATCGAAGGGTTATCAGCGATTCTCTGCGATTTTTTTTGGATTCGCTCGGTTGCTTTTCCCTGCACTTCGGGGACCCTACTTTTAATGCTGAATTCACCACAGGGTCGGGGAATTTGATTCCCCGAAGTGTGGGGAACGAGGGAGCACCGAAATGTCAGTGACATTTCGGTGCTCTCTGACTAACCCTTAAGAGTCTAAAAGAGTCCTGTGAGCTGTACTTTAAGAGGTTAGGGTTCTGGGTTCGTAAGAGAGATACATCAAGACCGGGATACGACATACTAGCACTTCCTTATAATCGAAAACATAATTATTATTAGTTGTAGTATTTTATCAATTGTAAATATATATATATATATATATATATATATAAAATGTACACGAAGGTTTTGCACTCACGGTTCACTGCTGGGTTCCACTCTCACCCGGTGCTTCAGCAAAGGCTAAAATCGATGTAGGATGGCAAGGATGCAAGCACTCATAGGGTTTTCCAAAATGATCTTTCTTTAATAAATCCAGGAGTCAACGTTTCGGCTCAACATAGAGCCTTCATCAGGACAAACACTTATAAAACCAAAAACTGTGTCTATTTAAATAGACACCTTAATTAAACAATAATCACAAGTCCCCCCCCCCACAGAAGTAACCCACTGACCAATAGCACAGAACGGCCATCATTTACATATGAGGATCAACATCGGGCACCATCTGATGACGTCAGCCTGGTTAACCCTACTGCCGTAACAACATCACAGGGTGTTGCTTAAGGGCATCGCCAAAGCGATATTAGCCCCCGCCATCCCATGTTGTCAAAGTTAATCAAATGAAAAAAGAGCCGGTCTCCGGAGGCCTGCGATCATGTTTGCATTCGCGAGTATGAGTCAGCGCTGCGCGCCGTATGTTAGCGTCGTTCTGGTTGTCAAGGCAACCATGACGCCTTGCCTGAGGTCGGACCAAGACACTACTCGCCTGGTCCCGCCCCTCACAACCTCATAATCGAATCGGAAACGTCTGCGGGGAAAACAAAAACACACTACCCTCTTTAAAAACAAAGATAAATGTACAAGTAACAACCGATGTATTTACACCGATCGACGCCGCCAGGCAAAACTTAGATCTTATTGAGCCTTCCTATTTGCATCTATTTATTGTTATTACTCAAGATTACAAAAGATTACAGAAAAGCCGAAAAAACATTCCTCTCATTTAATCCCCGAGGGAAAACAGTGTCCAGTCTATGGATCCACTGTGCCTCTCTTTGTAGAAGGATTAGGGCTCTGTCACCCCCTCTCCTCGGGGGAGGGACATGATCTATCGCCAGAAACTTTAATGAAGACAAGGGGTGGCCGCATTGAAAAAAATGTCGAGCCACTGGCTTGTCCGACCTGCCGTCCCTATACGCAATCCTGATGTTAGATCTATGATTGCATATTCTCTCGCAGAGCTGGGTTGTGGTCTTGCCCACATAGGCAAGGCCACAAGGGCATAAGATTTTATAGACCACAAACTCAGTTCTGCAAGTGATAAGATGTCTTATAAAATATCGCTTCCCTGTATGGGGATGTCTGAATTCTTTTGAGGGGATCATATGGCCGCAGGTAACGCAGCCTAAACACCTTTTGCATCCTAAGTTTTTAAATTGATTTTGGTTTTGATCATAACTTCTAATGGGATCCGCCTTTACCAAAAAATCTTTCAAACTATGGTTTTTGCGATAACAAAACATCGGTTTGTGTCTAAATGTCTCGGGCAGGTTTTGATCCTTTTCCAGGACCGACCAGTTCCTCCTCACCACTGAGGTGATTTTATTCGAAACTGTATCGAAGGTGAGGGGAAATTTAAATCTATCCAACCCACTTTTTTCTTTCCTGGGGGCTCTCGCTCTCTCCAGGGCAGCTGTAAGTACTGTTTCAGAGTAACCCCGAGAGGCAAATTTCCGACACATGTCAGAAATCTGTTCCTCCCTAATGGTCATATCGCTATTATTCCTTATGACCCTCAAAAGCTGGGAATAGGGCAACGATCGCTTCAAATGCTCTGGGTGTGCACTTTGCTCGTGGAGCAAAGTGTTACGGTCTGTAGGCTTGGAAAACAAGGAGTATTGTAAGCAGTTGTCTTTTTTAAATACCCTTACATCTAAAAAATTGATGGAATATTCATTCACTGTACTGGTGACCTTAATGGGTGTATCTAAATTGTTTATACACTGCTCAATTTCCCTTGCTTCATTTACCGTACCCCGCCATATTACAAAGATGTCATCGATGAAACGTACATATTCAACGATTTTATCTGGAAATTGAGTTAAGATATTGTCAATCTCAAATTTGTACATGTAGGCATTGGCGTACATGGGGGCCATCGCGGCCCCCATGGACATTCCAGTGCGCTGCAGGTACCACTTATCCTCAAACCTGAAGTAATTATTTTCCAATGCCAACGCCAACAACTCCAAAACGAATTCCACACATGGGCCTATGACGGAATGGGATGTTGTTCCGCCTGCGGGTGTGCTCAATCTGCGTGTCCCCTTCGCTTACCGCTGGCCCGACTACCGAGTGACGCGCACTCGGCGTCTCGTGCGGCCTGGCGTGACCCTGGGAAGGGTTAGCGGGCGGTGGAGGGGACCCCTGCCTAGAACCAGCCCGACCACTGAGCCATACGGCACTCAGCGTCCCGAGCAGCTGGTTCACTGACCTTGCGGGTGTGGGACGTCCGTGGAGATCGGATCTGCCAGCCGCGGAGGAATCTTCGGTTCGATGTGGGAAACGTTTCGGATCTTGCGGGAAACGTTTCCGATCGCGGTGCGGGTAACTTTTCGGAACTAACGGAGATCTCGGTGGACGACTTTTCGGATCGGACCAGGGCTGAAGGAATCTTCGGATCTGCCGGGATGGGCGAGGGATTCGGATCGCACCGCAATCCCTCGCAATACCGAAGCGCGGTACGCGGCCGCGCCCTTCGGTTCGGATCTCTGAATTTCCCCGATCGAATCTTCTTAGGTAGCGCCGCTGCCCTGATGCTCGATGCAGGGTCAGCGCGCTCGATTCGGATCGGATGGGCACCGTATTCTGAGGCCGCGGGGGACACTCAGATCCGAAATACGGCGGAGAATCAAGCCACACACCAGACACAGCTGAATGTACTGCAGGAACTGCCTTTATTGTTTACATTACAGACTTTTATTACTTCTCATTAGAATTAGAATACAATGGGACTCCTTGCCCGCCCTCCCGGGACCCATTGGCCACCATCCTTCAGGGAGTCGCCAATTCGGACCGGATGGTCCGAATCGGCCATTTTGCGATCCGAACCGGATGGTTCGGATCGGCCATTTTCCGAATCGAAATTCCAACTGCGCCACAAGAATCGGAAAATGGCGGCGAGCAAGGCAAACAAAGGGAAAAATACATTACACCATAACCAACGGGGAACACTTTATTACACCACACAATAATCACATCTAACTAAAAATACTGGTAAAACGGGGTGCGTGCCACCACACCCAAGTGTCCATGTCACCACTGTCACTGCACCGCCCCTGGCTGAGGGTGCTGGGCCATCCCGTGACACTCCTCCCCCTCCCCCAGTTCGACGCACCTGGTCTGACCCCACCGGGTCATACCGGGGAAGTCGGTGCTCCCAGGCCCATAGTCAGTCTGGGGAGGCCGGGTCACCAGGCCTCTCCATTTGGCCTTGCGGCCGTGCCAGCCTGGTCGGACCCCATGTCCTGAGGGTGTCCCCGGCTGGGCGAGAAGACATGCCTCTGGGCCGGAGGGCCTCCCGGGCCCCCCCAGGATTGTCACTCACCTGGGGAACCCGGGTGCTAACTGCACACGCCCCAGGTGCCCAGGTCAGCCGTGGGACAGGACCGTGGCGGGGTAAGGCTCCCGAGCCCAAAGGTTGCAAAAATGGGCAGAGGCCAGCGGCGCTCTGCCCCGTTGCCAGCTCTTCCACTGGAGGGCCAGGTACGGACACGGCAACTGAAGGAACCACAAGAGCCAGACCTGGCTGCTCCTCCAGCCAGCTGGAGGGAGAATCACAGAATGCAACAGCAGTCGCCCAGGGTCATCCACGCTCAGCCCCTCGGGGCGAATTGGCGGAACGGGCAGAGGCCAGCGGCTCTCTGCCCTGGCGTCAGCTCTTCTGCTGGTTGACCGGGTACGGAAACGGCAACCGGGGGGACAAACGAGGTCAAACCCGGCTGCTCTCCCTGGCCGCCGACGAGGGGACTGAACCGCTGCCGCGGCAGTCGTACAGGGTCATCCTCGCGCTGCCCTCGAGGCAAACTGAGAGGGATGGGCAGAGGCCAGCGGCGCTCTGCCCCGTAGCCAGCTCGTCAGCTGGGCGAGGATCTCCCTGCGGGAGGATGGTTTCTTCACCCCCCGGGGCAATCAATGGTTGCGCGCAACCCGTCCCGGGGGAACCAACCGTCTGCTCCTCCGGGCAGACTTTGAGTAGTGGGCAGAGGCCAGCGGCGCTCTGCCCCGTAGCCAGCTCTTCCGCTGGTGAGAGATCTCCCTGGCGAAGGATGGTTGCTTCACCCCCCGGGACAACCAAGGGTTGCGCACAACCCATCCCGGGGGAACCATCTGTCTCCTCCCCCGCTGGACCCGTGGCCTCGGCCACCCTGTCCTCTTGCGGGGTGAGGGGGGTAACTTCCTCAGACGACCCCCCCACGGGCACCCATGAGTCCGCCTCGGCTTCCCATAGGTCCCAAACCTGGGGACTGTCGACTTCCTCCGCCGACCCGTCCCACCACGGGGAGCTCAGGCTCGACTGCGGAACGCCGTCCAACAGTCTCCGATAAGCCACCTCGAGCTCCCACTCTCGCTCAGCCAGGGACTCCAGCTCCTCAAACACTGAGTCCCTGCTGTCTGACGGGATCTCCAATTCCCGCCGCTCCAGGATGTCCTCCATCCGTTCCTCGGTCTCCTCTCCAAAATCGGGGTCGGCGGCCATGCCCTCGTAGAGCAGTCCTGTGCCTCCGTAGCGAGGCCCTGCAACGGAACTGCCTCCCAACGGCCGTACTGCCGGAGCGGCAGTTAGCCACCGGAGCGCGCGGTACGCGGCGTCCAGTGCGACCTCCTCCTGAACCAAACTCCAGAGCTCGTCCTCCCACCCTTCTGGGGCCCGGCCCTGCAGGAACGCTGCTCGCACAGCGTACTGCTCCCGGTAGACGTCGGCGTCGGAGGGAATGTCCACGTCATGGCAGTCCCGCTCATGGTCCAGGGCCTCGTACCACAGCTCCTCTGTGGACTCCTGGTCCTGCTCCAGGCCCTCCTGCAGCTCTCTGGCCAGCACGACCTTCACGTCGGCGTAGGTGCCAGCGCAGGAGCACCGCTCCTCAGTGGGGAAGGTGGCGTCCTCAGATGCAGCTCCAGGCGGGCTGTGAGTCTCCATCCGAGGGTCGCTGGATGAGTGATGTCCTCAGTACAGGCTCCAGGCAAGCTGAGAGTCCCGCAAGCGTCGTCACTGGGGGTGGTGGATTCCCAGGGTGAAGCTCCAGACGAGCTGTGAGTCTCGACCCAGGGTTCCACGGGGTAGGGTTCGGGGTCATTGTACTCAGTTACTGCTCCGCGGAGCTCTGCCAACCGCAGCTGGTGCTGGCGTTCCTTCTCCAGCTCAACTCCCCGTAGAACTTCCGAATCACCTCACATCGGTCCTCTGTCGTCGGGGCATCTCCAAGCAGGGCGATCCGGCGCCGCACCTCTCTGAGATCAGCGCCTTCCTCCACCTCTGCGTAGACAGGGCTGGGGACGGGCGTCGTCGCCTCGTCCTGATCCATCCTGGTCAGCTCCTTGATCAGGGTCTTGCGTTTCTTGTTACCCGGCGTTCCTCCCCGGTTCTCCAACATCCCACGCAGGGTGTCCCGGTTGTAAGGGTTGTACACCGCCATGGCGTAGGTCTCCTAGGGGCCTGCAGAGAGCGATCCCACCGCTGCCACCAGTATGACGGAATGGGATGTTGTTCCGCCTGCGGGTGTGCTCAATCTGCGTGTCCCCTTCGCTTACCGCTGGCCCGACTACCGAGTGACGCGCACTCGGCGTCTCGTGCGGCCTGGCGTGACCCTGGGGAAGGGTTAGCGGGCGGTGGAGGGGACCTGCCTAGAACCAGCCCGACCACTGAGCCATACGGCACTCAGCGTCCCGAGCAGCTGGTTCACTGACCTTGCGGGTGTGGGACGTCCGTGGAGATCGGATCTGCCAGCCGCGGAGGAATCTTCGGTTCGATGTGGGAAACGTTTCGGATCTTGCGGGAAACGTTTCCGATCGCGGTGCGGGTAACTTTTCGGAACTAACGGAGATCTCGGTGGACGACTTTTCGGATCGGACCAGGGCTGAAGGAATCTTCGGATCTGCCGGGATGGGCGAGGGATTCGGATCGCACCGCAATCCCTCGCAATACCGAAGCGCGGTACGCGGCGCGCCCTTCGGTTCGGATCTCTGAATTTCCCCGATCGAATCTTCTTAGGTAGCGCCGCTGCCCTGATGCTCGATGCAGGGTCAGCGCGCTCGATTCGGATCGGATGGGCACCGTATTCTGAGGCCGCGGGGGACACTCAGATCCGAAATACGGCGGAGAATCAAGCCACACCAGACACAGCTGAATGTACTGCAGGAACTGCCTTTTGTTTACATTACAGACTTTTATTACTTCTCATTAGAATTAGAATACAATGGGACTCCTTGCCCGCCCTCCCGGGACCCATTGGCCACCATCCTTCAGGGAGTCGCCAATTCGGACCGGATGGTCCGAATCGGCCATTTTGCGATCCGAACCGGATGGTTCGGATCGGCCATTTTCCGAATCGAAATTCCAACTGCGCCACAAGAATCGGAAAATGGCGGCGAGCAAGGCAAACAAAGGGAAAAATACATTACACCATAACCAACGGGGAACACTTTATTACACCACACAATAATCACATCTAACTAAAAATACTGGTAAAACGGGGTGCGTGCCACCACACCCAAGTGTCCATGTCACCACTGTCACTGCACCGCCCCTGGCTGAGGGTGCTGGGCCATCCCGTGACAGGGCCATCATAGTTTACAGAATTAGATAGCAACCACCTCATGGCCTCAAGCCCTCCCCATGAGGGATCACCGTGTATAGGCTTTTCACATCTAACGTCATGAAAACCACTTCATCACAGTTTACCACAACCGCTCTGAGTCTCTGCAAAAATTCATTAGTGTCTTTAATACACGTGCGGATACACTGTACCGGTGCTTTGAATAAAAAGTCAAGCCATCTGGCTGTTGGCTCAATGACTCCCCCTGTGGCTGAGACAATTGGACGTAGCGGTGGAGCTACTGGATCTTTTTGGATCTTCGGTGTTCCATACACAACAGGTGTCCTCGGATGGGGTTTAACCACTTCAATGCTAAGGACGCGCTCAGCGCGTCCTCAGCATTGCCCCTGGTATGCGGAGGACGCGCTGAGCGCGTCTCGCATTGGGGTCAGCGTTCGGCGGGGTTCCGGCCGATCGCTGGCCCCTCCGGTGCGGGCTGACATCCTGGATGTCAGCCCGGCATCCGGAGCAGTGGCCGCCATTGTTATGTGTCATCGCGCCCCCGCGATGACACATAATTCAGGCGCCCCCCCGCATGTGCGGAGGAGGCGCCTGAAAGGGAGGGGGGGGGGTCCTTCGGACCTCTCTCCCTCCCGATCGGCGGCTCACAGGGGCTTAACCCAGGCATCATTTGGAAGGGCACAGCCTGCCCTTCCAAATGATGCCTGGCATTAACCCCTGGGGAGCTGGATCGCAAATCGGCGCTGAAAAGCGCCGATTTGCGATCCTTCCCGGAGCTGGCCGACATCTTGGATGTCGGCCAAGCTTCCGGGAACTCCCCCAGAGGACTGGCGTCATCGTGCGCAGCACGATGACGCCAGTCCTAGCATTAACCCCTAACTGCCACGAAGTGTGGAGATAGGGAGTTCCAATGAACTCCCTATCTCCCGATCCGTGGCAGTTAGGGGTTAAATTTTGATATCGTTGGATCGGCCAGAGCATGGCCGTTCCAACGATACCAAACATGAAAGTAAAAAAAAATGTAAAAAAAAAATAAAAAATAAAAATAAAAAATAAAAAAAAATTAAAAAAAAAATTAAAAAAAAAAAATAAACACTTTTTTTTTTTGTTTTTTGTTGTTAATGCAGCAATATTGTTCCCATTTCAATTATAATGTGAACAATAATGCTGCATTAACGATTTTTGTATGCGGTGCGTTTGTTAAAAATGGTGTCATTTTCCCCAAAAAAAAATGTAACGAGACCCCATCTCTAATTTTTTTAACAAGCGCACCCCATACAAATATAACCGCAATTGCTCGCATGTTAAATGTGGGAAAAAAACACTTTACACGCTGTAAATTATTGAAAATAACATTTTTATTGCATTTTTGTTATAATATACAAACATGACATAACGTTACATATAATAATGACATATTATGAATCTACCGAGTCTGACGGAAAGAACGATATATAATATGTCGATGTCATATACTAAAATAAGCCTTCAAAACAGGTTTAAACATGATGCGCAAACAGGTAAAAAATGACCTCAGCACAGGGGCGGGAAAAGCCTCAGCAGCGAAAGGGTTAAGTAGATACTGAAACAAATCCTCATTGATGTAACCAGCTGATAATCCTCTTTGAATGCTTTTTTTCAAATTTAGCCATGATTTCTGATGTTGGATCACATGGTAACAAGGAATAGGTAACTCCATCTAAAAGCTGGGCATACATTTCTCCCTACTTTTAATGCTGAATTCACCACAGGGTCAGGGAATTTGATTCCCCGAAGTGTGGGGAACGTGGGAGCACCGAAATGTCAGTGACATTTCGGTGCTCTCTGACTAACCCTTAAGAGTCTAAAAGAGTCCTGTGAGCTGTACTTTAAGAGGTTAGGGTTCTGGGTTCGTAAGAGAGATACATCAAGACCGGGATACGACATACTACCACTTCCTTATAATCGAAAACATAATTATTATTAGTTGTAGTATTTTATCAATTGTAAATATATATATATAATTTGCAGAAGCCATCTGCGCATCACAGCAATTCAAGGAACTGCATCCCAGAGCTCCTGTGCCACATTCTCCATATGCAGCAAGGAACTCTGGGTGGGATATGCAAATGACCTGTCTCACTTTTATTGCCTCCTGTGTCTGTACACAGAACCCTTAAATAAATGCCTCGCCATACTATGGCTTTTTTTTTTTAGCAGAGATCAGGTTTATACAACTGGTCAAAGACACTCCTAGGACAGCGCTGTTTCCGGTTTGTTGGACGCTCATCAACTAGGAGCTAGGCATGACCAGTTGCAGTGAATACCTGGATCCGTAGGGCAAATCAGTATTTACAACGGTTGTGGTGGAGGACAAAAAGTGAGATAAAAAGCCTCCACGCTATAATGGTTACATTTATTATTGCAGAAGCCATCTGCACATCACAGCAATTCAAGGAACTGCATCCCAGAGCCCCTGTACTGCATTCCTCATATGCAGCAAAGAACTCTGGGTAGGACCACAATCGTTTTAAGTACTGATTTGTCCTACGGGTCCAAGCATCCACTGCAAATGGTCATGCCTAGCTCCTAGCTGATGAGGGTCCAATAGACCCGAAACAGCGCTGTCCTAGGAGTGGCTTTGACCAGTTGCATAAACCTGATCTCTGCTAAAAAAAAAACCATAATATGACATGGCACTGATTTAAGGATTCTATGTAATAACAGACACAGGATGCAATAAAAGTAAGACAGGTCATTTGCATATCCTACCCAGTGTTCCTTGCTGCATATGTGGAATGTGGCATAGAGGATTTTTATCTCACTTTTTGTCCTCCACCACAACTGTTGCTATATGCTATATATATATATATATATAACGCCATGAAATGGGTGCTATATTGGTGGAACTAGCCTTAAACTAAATCTCAGGATGAACCTGCACAGAAACTCCATCAAGAACCACCAGGAAAATACACATTGTACCCCGGTGGGACATCCCTTCAATCTAACAGGCCACTCCATCCAAAACCTCAAGATTAAAAAAATCCTCAAAGGAAATTTTAAAGACCACTGTGAATGCAAGACAATTGAAACGAAAAAGGATCACATATTTTAACACGATAAAAGATGGACTCAATGTGGATTCTGGCTTTTTAACCCATTATCATAACGTCACATAACATTCAAAATTCTGGCTGTTTTCTTTCTTTCTTGGTTTCTCTCTTTTTTATTTTATTTTGTTAATTTTTTTTGTATGTCTCTTTCAGCCTTCACTGTTTTGTGTTTTTGGTTTTTTCTTTTTCTTCTTTCTTTCAAGTTGCATGATCGTATCTTTGTTTTATTATGGGCCGAAGATCGCTCATGTGTTTATTTTCCCATTTTGACCATACCATTTGACTCTCACTTTTTACGATATCTAAACCCACACCCATGTGACCCTTAATGTCTTAATGTTCAATTCTAGGAACTGATCAGTAAAGCGCCAGAAGAGAGGTATCCTCTCGAAAGCTTGTCTTTTAAAGGTAACTTTAGAAAAGGTATCACTACGTACTGCTATACTCATTATATATATATATACATGATCATGATTATATGTATATATATATATATATAAGTAGTATAGCAACCGCTCGGGATAATCGTTAACATTTTTGATTGATTACATTTATTGTGATCAGGGGGGGCCCATCAGCTCCAGTATCAGACTGTAGGAGTCTGAATCCGAGGCTGTACTGGCTTCCTGAGGCCCTGGGCGGCCCTACAGTAGTGTGCAAAGCATGCTGCTTTGGCGCCGCCCTCCAGTCATGTGTGCAACGTGTGTGATGCACGCTTCACACACAGCGACTGGCGCAGGAAAAAGATGGTAGACGAGAAGGCAGCGGAGGAGCGGTGAGTATATTGCTGCCTGTCTCAGTCCAGCCTCGGACCCAGCCAAACCCCAGCAGGGCCCAGACCCCAGGCACACACCAGACAAGACCCAGTGCTCAGAACCCAAGACACAGGGCCCATACTCAGGACCAAGACCCAGGGCCCAAGACCCAAGCAGATCAGCTAAAAGTAGTTGGATCTGTATGTGCGTTATAATTAATCAAAATTAATTGATTTAAAAAAAATTGATTAATCGAACACAAATTTTAATAAGTATCAGCCCTACAAAAATTAGAAAGAAATAAAATAAATAATAAAATATTGTAGCGCTGGTTTTAATCTCCCTGTCATTGTAGTACTTGTTTTTGGCCACCGGAGGGAGACAAGCGCGATGTGAGACACTGAACATTGGGACTACATTTTCCAGCATGCTTTGCGGGCGGGAACAGGAAGTGGGTGGGAGAGAGACACTGATATCCGCAGCCTCGTGGAAAGAGCTGGCAGAGCGCGCAGAGGAGTGAGAGGAGCAAGACGCAAGTGTAGCAGAGAGTGATCACGACCAGGCCAGAGCGCAGGTGCGGCCTAGCAGAGCTGGAGATCGGGTTTTTCCCTTCTGATTACACGAAGACCCAGTGATCCACCGCTAGTAACCCACGCTGATACAGAGTAAGCTGAAGGACCCCGAGTTAGGAGAACCGCAGACGATCTAACAGGGAGGGCAGGCGGTGAGCTGGACATCTTGTGGCAGATACAGACAAGCAAGACAGCGGATCCGGTGACACAGAGAATCCCAGTCAAAATCGAGCGGAGAGACGTCCTGGGTCGAGCTGAGCACAGAGTATCTGGCAGAAGGGTGAGAGGCCTTCCAGGCCGCTGTAAAATACTAAAGCACGTTGCAGTTTGTTCAAAACCCACAGGGCCCCAACGTGACTAGTCGAAGATACCTCATAAATAATTCACTGGCCAATTGAATATTGTACCCGGGTACCAATACACACATACACATACATTCCTTGGGACATAACCTGTACGGGACTCACACTCCAACCACTAAGGGGGTTAAAAATACTTTTTTCCTTTTCCACTGCGCGTTTCTCGCATTACGAAGTATTGTATTTCTTTTCTGCTGCGCGTTTCCCGCATTACGAAGTACTGTAAATATATATACGCATACCGTGTTACTCATTATATGCCAGTTTATTCAGTAAACTATATAATTTATAAAATCCACGACGGTGCTGGAGTATATTTATTCCCTAGTGCGGGGAGACTGACCCGAGGTTCAAATTCAGCGGCTCCTCCGGGAGTGAGCGCTACAATATGTTCTAATAATAATTAATAGTAGTTGTTATAGTATTGTATTCATTGTAATATATTTTATATTAATATTTCTTGATCGTGCCATCTGATAAAACTTACCGTATGTATATGTGAAGCGCTACTCCCACTTTTTTATATTCTTGTTTCTATATTTCCTTGGTGACGGCAAGAACCAAAGTATGGGGTGTTCTTAGCGAATTTACTTTTTTACTGTGTGCCAAGAAACTTCCTTTTTCATTAATATAATATTATAATATATAATACAGTAATTAGAAATAATAAAATATATATATATATATTTAAATAGATAGAGAGCGACAGTAACAGTTTATATGTAAGGAGGGCAGCAATGACTCATTATAGAATTAGAAGCTGTAAATTCTGTCTTGGTTTTAATGTTACATCTGTCTGTCTATGTATTATAATTGTTTCTTGTTATTTATTGACCTATCAAAGTTTATTCCAAATTATATATATTTATTTTCTCTCCAGTTCATTTTTTTTAAATTTTAATTTCTGAACGTTACGGGTTGCGCGGGAAGCTGTCGCGCTTAACGTAACATTTTTAATAATAGCCGCATACCTAATACGTTGATCCTGTAAGATTTCATAAAACACAATTCCAGCGCATAAATACAGTTGAAAGAAAAAGTATGTGAACCCTTTGGGATTACGTGGATGTTTGCATGAATTGGTCATAAAATGTGCTCTGATCTTCATCTAAGTCACAACAATTTGAAAAACACAGTCTGCTTAAAATAATACAACACAAACATTATATGTTTTCATGTTTTTATTGAACAGAACATGTAAACATTCACAGTGCAGAGTGGAAAAAGTATGTGAACATTTGGACTTAATAACTGGTTGACCCGCCTTTGGCAGCAATTACCTCAACCAAACATTTCCTGTAGTTGCAGATCAGACCTGCACAACGATCTGGAGTAATTTTGGACCACTCCTCTTCACAAAACTGTTTCAGTGTAGCAATATTCTTGGGATGTCTGATGTGAATCGCTCTCTTAAGGTCATGCCACAACATTTCAATCGGGTTGAGTTGAGGACTCTGACTGGGCCACTCCAGAAGGAGTATTTTGTTTTGTTGAAGCCATTCTTTTGTTGAATTACTTGTATGCTTTGGGTCATTGTCCTGTTGCATCACCCATCCTCTGCAGAGCTTCAGTTGGCGGACAGATGGTCTTACGTTTTCCTGCAAAATGTCTTGATAAACTCTGGAATTCATTTTTCCAGCAATAACAATCCGTCCAAGCCCTGAGGCAGCAAAGCAGCCCCAAACCATGATGCTCCCTCCACCATGTTTTACAGTGGGGATGAGGTTTTGAGGTTGGTGTGCTGTGCCTTTTTTTTCTCCACACATAGTGGTGTGTTTTCTCCAAACAACTCAATTTTGGTTTCATCTGTCCACAGAATATTTTGCCAGTAGAAACATAGAAACATAGAAAAATGTCGGCAGATAAGAACCTTTCGGCCCATCTAGTCTGCCCAATTACATGGATACTTAACCTGGATTTATCTTTTGTTTAGGATAGCCTTATGCCTATCCCATGCTTGCTTAAATTCAATTACTGTTTTGGCCTCTACCACTTCTACTGGAAGACTGTTCCATGTATCCACCACCCTCTCAGTAAAATAATGCTTCCTGATGTTACTTTTAAACCTTTGCCCCTCTAATCTAAGACTATGTCCTCTTGTTTTGCTATTTTGTTTCCTTTTAAATATACTCCCTTCCTCTACCTTGTGGATTCCCTTTACGTATTTAAATGTTTCTATCATATCTCCTCTGTCTCGTCTTTTTTCCAAGCTGTAGTGCTGTGGAACATCCAGGTGCTCTTTTGCAAACTTCAAACGGGCTGCAATATTCTTTTTGGACAGCAATGGCTTCCTCTGTGGTGTCCTCCCATGTACTCCATTCTTGTTTAATGTTTTCCTTATTGTAGATGTGTCAACAAAAATGTTAGTATGTGCCAGAGATTTCTGTAAGTCTTTAGCTGACACTCTAGGATTCTTCTTTACCTCATTAAGCATTCTGCGCTGTGCTCTTGCAGTCATCTTTACAGGACGACCACGCCTAGGGAGAGTAGCAACAGTGCTGAACTTTCTCCTTTTGTAGACAGTCTGTCTTACCGTGGACACATGAACATCAAGGCTTTTGGAGATACTTTTGTAACCCTTTCCAGCTTCATGCAAGTCAACAATTCTTGATCGTAGGTCTTCTGAGAGCACTTTTCTGCGAGGCATGGTTCACATCAGGCAGTGCTTCTTGAAACCAGTAAACCCAAAACTGGTGTGTGTTTTTAAAGGGCAGGACAGCTTTCAGCAACACATCTAATAATATCACACTGATTGGACTCAAGGTTGGCTCACTCCTGGCTCCAATTAGCCCTTGGAGAAGTCATTAGGCTAGGGGTTCACATACTTTTTCCACTCTGCACTGTGAATGTTTACATGTTATGTTCAATAAACACATGAAAACATATAGGCCCCTATTACACTCATCGCGCAGCGCATTCGCGTGCACGCAAATGCACATTTGCGTGAGGAAAAAAACCAATAGCGCATTACGTCCTATTACGACGTTCGCGCAAACGATGCGCGTTAACATCCAACGCGAGTGACCCTGCGTGAACCCAGCGCGAGCACAAGTTCCTTCGCGCATCCTATACTTAACATTGTGAGCGAACAATGCGTTAGTACGCGTATGCACGCATGGTATTACAATCTTAGAGCAAAATGTAACGTACGGCGTTTGCGCGCATCATTTTAACGTCTTTGAAAACCTGGTGTTAATTTACAATCTGAACGTTCTGGCCGAAACGAAATGAACCTGCACAAAAAAAAAAAAAAAAAAATACAGCACAGTACAGTTACACATTCTACACATACCCAAACAGTAAAATTAGTACATTTTAAATTTTTTTTTGTTGCAGCACATATACCCAGATTGACTTTGACAGGCGCAACAACCGAAACCTAGCAAATGGTGGTTCTTAATTCTGACTGCCCACAGATTCCTGCACGCAACGGTCATTTGCGGCCAGCTTTGCACGTGGGATTTGTGCTCGAAAAAAGTTGAAGGCTGAAAAAATGCGCTCAGATCGTAATACCGCGTTAATTTGCGCGCGCTAAAGTTTTTTCTGTGCGCAAAAAAATTGCGCTGCGCGAGTGCATTTGCTCGAAAAGTGTTATAGGGGCCATAATGTTTGTGTTGTATTATTTTAAGCAGACTGTGTTTTTCAAATTGTTGTGACTTAGATGAAGATCAGAGCACATTTTATGACCAATTAATGCAAAACTCCACGTAATCCCAAAGGGTTCACATACTTTTTCTTGCAACTGTATATTCCTCCTGCTCGAGGCCGTCCAGCGTTCTGTTTACTGAAACGATGATGAATTCATTTCATATTTTGCTCTTCGCGGAACACTGAAATTGCTTGATGATCGCCTGAACTCCCCTTTGCCACTTTTCATCAGCGCTAATGAAGACGGACACCGACATAATTAATATCGTTTAATCGTGTATTCCATCCAATTTTCTTTTCTTTTTTTTTTTCCCCTCGCGCCGACGGATCTGCTCATCATAAAAAATGGTCCCGGAACATATACTTAGTCAATAACAGTAAATTATGCCGGCGCTGTTATACTGTAAGGAAGAGATTATGAGTCGGATTTCACTCGCGGGCAGCTCGTAACACGGGTGATATTAAGAGTGAAATAAAGTTAGGGACGGTGAAGCATAGTCGATCCTGTCACAACTAAATACAGGCTTTATGTCCGCTTGTCATGGATAAGCAACTTTTATGCTTGCCTAATCTGCCAGGTTTAAATTGCCTTCTCCCCTGTCTGACAGGTGGATGGACCGGCTAATGTACGGCCGCAGACAGACGGACACCTTGCTGATTTTATGGTGGTTTTGATTTACTAGAAATGTCCTCCGTGTTAAAAACGAGTACAGGCAAAATAATCACATAAACAGACGAGGACAATGTGTTCTTACAGCCCGCTCACATTATAAGTGTCAGAGAGCTGAATATTCTGATTGTTTAGTGGTTTTCCCTTTGTATCCGCTTTGTTAGTTCATCTCCCAATCGGGTGTAATCGCTGGATGAAGCAGAAGAGTTTCCTCCACTCCACCTTGCATCACCAGCAGCCAGGATTTTGAATTTCCCGGCTGCCGGTCACCAGATCGGTCAATAGTGATGTCACACACAGAGTGCGGCCGACGTCACCCTGTGAGACCAATCGCTGTAGCGACCGTTCTCAGAGAGGCAGCCGATGGATCAGATCTGTGCATGCTCGTGCGGCTCCAATCCATCGCTCTGTGCAGGCGCTACCGAACTTGTGTACAGTGATTGACCGTCACAAATTAGGGATCAGTCTGCATAGTCTTCTAGGGCAAGTGTAGCGCTGTGGTAAAATCTTGCTGTGGCAGTACCTATATTTGGCCACAAGATGGAGACTATCGCGATCAGAGATACTGGATATTGGGACTACAATGCCCGGCATGCTTTGCAAGAAGACAGGAAGTGGGTGGGGACTGGAGACTTACATCCTCTGCCTCGTGGAGAAAGTTCCAGAGCGCGCCAGGGAAGCGGAGAAAGCAGACGCACCGAGGAGATCGCGGGAGAATCTAGGCCCAAAGCCCGAGGGAGACCTGTTGTTCTGGTTTTGGGTCACCTAGCCTGAGGAGAAGGAGACTCGCCCAGCGCCCAGACACTGCTGCAGCCCGGCGGAAAGCAGGCGGTGAGCTGGACAAGCGGCGTAAAGCTAGACAACGGATCCGGCCGTTAGTATCCCCAGTCAAAATCCGGAGGAGAGACGTCCTGGGTCAGCGGAGCCTAAAGAAATCGTCGGATGGGTGAGAGGCCTCCAAGGCTGTTTTATGATTAAAGGACGCGCTGCTGTTTTCTCTTTAAAGTCCACAGGGCCCCAACTGACTAGTCGAAGACCTTCCTTTAATAAACTCACTGGCCAGTTGAACAGTACCCGGGTACCACACACACACAGATACACTTTTCACATTCTGGGACTTAACCTGTGCAGGACTCATTTCCTTTTGCGAATCGGAACGGGGGTTAAAGACAAAGATACGTTCCGAATACATTTTTCTCTTTTTCCGCTGCGCGTTTGCCGTAATACGAAGGGATTGTATGTTTGGGGTTTTGCTACGTGTCTTTTTTTTTCTGAACTATCGGGAAATTGCATTGCTTTTATGTTCGGTTGCAAATATTTTATTTTCCGAAATACGAAGCCTCGTGTTTCGTTTCTTTTCCGCTACGCGTTTTACCGGGATACGAAAATACTGTAATAATACTTGTGAATACCGTGTCTCAACATCTGCTCAAATATTTTAGTAAACTATATAAATATAAAAACTCACAACTGTGTTGGAGTATATTTATTCCCTAGTGCGGGGAGACTGACCCGTGGTTCATTTTCAGCGGCTCCTCCGGGAGTGAGCGCTACACAAGTTTGACAGAGACTGGAAATACTTTTAAGACAACTTTATTTGTTCAGGTAAATGTGTCTCACATGCAATTCAAAATAAAGTTAAACAGAAAACAAATCCTCGCTCTCACCAGAGCAATAACTAAACACAGTCAATCCCTGACTAACACTAAATGGCTAACTCCATTTACCAGTAAAACTAAACTCTCAGCACATGGAAACACACATATATATATATACCTTTCAGTCTTTTCACCTTGAAAGCTATGTCCTCTCTTGTTCACATCAGTAAAAGGAAGACCAAGGCCATGAGCAGTTCCTGCTCTCAACTTTTAAAACAATT
Source organism: Leptobrachium leishanense (assembly GCA_009667805.1). Lineage (NCBI taxonomy): Eukaryota > Metazoa > Chordata > Amphibia > Anura > Megophryidae > Leptobrachium > Leptobrachium leishanense. The sequence continues at coordinate 17,791,253 of CM019067.1, forward strand.
TTTTTTCCCTCAATTAACCTTTGGTGTGGCTTGAGTAATCCCACACCTGCAGAGCTGCCTGCTGGGAAATGTAGTTCACCCATGTAGTGGATACAGGCTATGCAGAATCCTAGGTCCCAGGTACCTGCCTTCCACAACCACACCTCTGACACAGTCACAGTACAGAAAGTGTGCGAGTTCTGCAGCGCTGCTCAATTTCCAGTTTCTACACTACACAAGTTGTAGAGAAGCGCAAACTGTGTAGGAAAGCTTCAGGGACCTACGGGTTCGAGAGCCCCGGAACTGAAGAGGTGGAGCGGCAAACAGATAGGGAGAAAAGGGGAGTAAAATCAGCTAAAAAAAATAAAAATAGTAATTGTGCAGCAGCTGTCAACAGGATTTACCCAATTATTTATGGGCAAAAAAGGGAAACTCTATAGGGGTTATTCAGAGAGAGAGACGATCTGGCCCTGAAATGTCACCGAACACAGTGAGTTTCCCCGTACGGTGACATTTCGGGGCCATTCGGCTATTCAGAGAGCAGGCAGTTTGCCAAATTTTGGCAAAATTCCAGCAAGTACGGTGCTGTTCGACGGCAGTGAAATCCCCCATAGAGAAGCAATGGTTAATCTATTCACATTGAACAGCAGAGAAATGTCAGTGAAATGCCCTGATGTTCAGTGGTTTAATTCGACAGGTTTATTCAGGCAAATCCCATAGGCTTCAATGATAAAAATATTCCCGTTTTAATTCAATATCTAATAAACCGTTTATTATTTTATTCTGCGGCAAAAAGTCTCTTTATTTATAAATTCTTTTGGGATATTTTAAGAATTTTTCTGGGGTTTTTAAGCAAAAACTTTTTCCGTTGTTTTATTTAAAGCGTCTATCTATTTTCTGTAACAGTCCTTTTTATTATCATTCATTGGATTTTTAATGTAAATTCCAGACATTTTCGTTCAGGAGTTTTTTTGCAAATAGCGTTTCACTTTTGACAATTTTTTTTTACCTTGTTCGTCTGCTTGTCGGCTTTTTCCGGTGGCTGGTCTGCGCTGTGATTGGTGGCTTGTCGGCTTTTTCCAACATGTTCCGGGTGTCTTTTGCGGCGGTTTCTGTGGGTTTTCGGTGAGTGTTCGGCTTGATCTTTTGCAACGGTTTCTGTGGATTTTTGGTGAATTTTCAGTGACCGTTCTGTGAGTGTTCGGTGGGTGTTCGGTGAGTGTTCGGGTTTGCAGCGGGTTTTCCCTGCACTCTGGGGACCCTGCGGTGAATGCTGAATTGACCGCAGGTTGGGGAACTTTCATACCCTGACGTGCAGGGAAGCGCATCGAATGTTGGCGACATTTTGGTGCTCTCTGAATAACCCCTTATGTTTTAATAGCGCATTCCTTTAACCCTATATAAAGTGCAGCGCTCAGAATTGAGTCTGATATATATTTATATTTTATAACGAGTGCAGGATACACACGCACATATTTGCATATTCAAATTAAGTAGGAAATGATGCGCTCGGCTCAGAGTTATTTTCGCCGTCTGGTGGAATGTCGTTTTCGCTTTACAATAACACGAGTGGCATTAACCTTATGCCGCGCATGTACGAGACGGGAATTAACATCATGTCCTGCAGCCAGCGCGCACTGCATTATTTTATTTAGGATTATCTTAAACATTTTTATGCGACGCCTTGAAGAATGCAAATGTAATCATCATTCTAGTAATGTCGCTAATCAGATGACCTACAGGAACGCTCCTCTTTTGTCCAAGAGCTCTGGGCCTTCCTGCAATAATAGGATTATATTTTTTCGCGCTCTCCCATCTCCTCTCGTAAGATAAGCAATTTAATTTAAGTGTCTGTTTTAACAAGCAAAAAAGCAATTCCGCCGAACACCCAAGGTACTCAGATATGAAATCGCAAAACCGGGTTGGCGTTGGGAAGGTTATATCGCTGCACAGCGCCGAATACATCACAGCAGACACTGCAAAGGTCTACATAAGGCCAAGGTGAGAAGATGGCACCATCGTACATGGACGCAATGTCTACATCTTCCGTTTCGTCTTTATCAATGTGGAAGGTACCAGGATGTTCGTCCATCATTTAAAGTATACTTCATCAGGTCCATTTGCATTTGCCCATGTGTATTCTATACGTACGGACTGGCTCGTCCAACCAAAGGACTCGGATGGACAGGTTGATGGGGGTCACTTTAGGGGTTATTCAGAGAGCTGACATTTCGGTGCTCTCTCGGGGATCCAAATGCCCCAACCCTGCAGTGAATTCAGCATTCACCAGAGGGTCCCCGGAGTGCAGGCAACAGATCTAAAAATCCACCGCAAAACCGCCCAAAAAAATCACAAAAAAAATGCAGCCGATACGATGTATTGGATCACTTTGAACCGCCTCAAAACACACACTTTATTTTATTATTATTCTTTATTTATCAAGCGCCAGCATATTCCGCAGCGCTGTACAATAGGCACAGTATAGACGGGTTACAATACATTGAACAACATTTGACAAACAGTACAGGAGGAGATGAGGGCCCTATTCCCGTAGGAACTCACAATCTAGAGGGGTTGGGGTTGGAAACAGGAGGAGAGGACTGTAAGGTGAGAGTGATTGATGGTTGCGTCAGTGAGTTGGGTGGTCGGCTTCCCTAAATAGGAACGTTTTAAGGGAGCGATTGAAGGAAGAGAAGTTAGGGGAAAGTCTGACCGTACGAGGGAGAGCGTTCCAGAGAGTGGGGGCTGCGCGTGAGAAATCCTGCAGTCTATCATGGGAAGAGGTGATGCGGGGAGAAGCTAGGCGCAGGTCACTGTTTGACCTTAGGGAGCGGGCTGGGGTGTATTTGGTGATTAGTGAGGACAGGTAGTGGGGAGCTGAGTTAGTGAGGGTTTTGTAGGTAAGGATAAGGATTTTGAACTTAATTCTGCAGTGGATGGGGAGCCAGTGAAGGGACTCGCAGAGGGGAGCGGCAGAGACAGAGCGGCGGGTGAGGTGAATTAGCCTGGCGGAGGCGTTCAGGATGGATTGTAGGGGGGAGAGGCGGGACAGAGGGAGGCCAGATAAGAGATTATTGCAATAGTCAAATCGGGAGATTACCAGGGCGTGTATGAGTTGTTTTGTGGTGACAGCGGTAAGAAATGGCCGAATTCTGGAAATATTACGCAATTGGTAGCGGCAGGAGGAGGAAAGTGACTTCATGTGGGGGATGAAGGAAAGAGCAGAGTCAAGTATAACTCCAAGACAGCGAACTTGGTTTGATGGGGAGATGGTGATACCCTCCACCGTGATAGAGAAGTCAGGAGGTGGGGAAGCATTAGAGGGAGGAATAAGTAGGAGCTCAGTCTTGGACATGTTGATATTTAGGTGGTGCGAGGCCATCCAGGAGGAGATGCCAGATAAACAGTCACTGACTTTTGAAAGGACAGGGGGAGAGAGATCAGGGGTAGAGAGGTAGATCTGAGTGTCATCTCATAGAGGTGGTAATTAAAGCCAAAGCTGTTGATGATTTTGCCCAGGGAGGAGGTGTAGATGGAAAAGAGCAGAGGACCAAGGACAGAGCCTTGAGGTACACCAACAGATAAAGGTAATGAAGAGGAAGAGTTACCAGCAAATGACACACAGAAGGACCTGTTGGATAAATAGGAGTCAACCCAAGCAAGTGCAGTGTCACAGAGACCAAGAGAGCTGAGGGTCTGCAGAAGGAGGGGGTGGTCAACAGTGTCAAAAGCAGCCGAGAGGTCAAGCAGGATGACAATAGAATAGTGGCCGTGTTTTATAGCAGTTAGGAGGTCGTTGGTGACTTTGGTGAGGGCAGTTTCAGTTGAGTGTAGGGGACGGAAGCCAGATTGCAGGGGGTCGAGTAGGGAATTGGAGGACAGGAAGAGGGAGAGGCGGTTGAAGACTATTTTTTCTAAGAGCTTTGATGTGAAGGGAAGCAGGGATACAGGGCGGTAGTTGGATGGAGAGTTGGGGTCTAGGGATGGTTTCTTTAGTAAAGGGGTAACTAGCGCATGTTTGAAGGCGGGTGGGAAGGAGCCAGTGGAGAGAGATAGGTTGAAGATGTGTGTGAGAGCAGGGGTGAGGGAGGAGGAGAGGGGAGGAATTAGATGTGAGGGAATGGGGTCAAGCGGGCACGTGGTGAGATGAGAGGAGGACAATAAGGAATGGACTTCCTCCTCAGTGGCTGGGAGGAAGCGGCAGAGGGTGGCAGAGGGGACCTGTGGGAGTGGAGGTGGCAGATAACTATCTTGTGTTGGGATGTCGCTTCTGATAGAGTTTTACTAAGGAAGAAATCTGCCAGGTCTTGAGTGTTGAAGGCAGCTGAGGGGGGAGGTGCGGGTGGGTAGAGGAGGGTGTTGAAGGTGGACCAGAGCCGTTTAGGGTTAGAGGACAGCGTAGATATAAGAGATGAGAAGAAGGATTGTTTGGCCAGGTGGAGGGCAGAGGTGTATGACCGGAGAATAAACTTGAAGTGAACAAAACACACCGAACACTTCCAAAAAAAGCAGACGATCCGCTGAACAGAGCACCGACCAACCGCCAGAAAAAGCCGACAAATGGGGTAAAAAAAATAATAAAAATTGTTTGAAAGTGTAAAAAATTTTTACGCTGTTTGCAATAAACCTACTAGACGAAAATGTCTGGAATTTACATATAAGATCCTATGAATGATAATAAAAAAGTCTGTTACAGAAAAAAGAAAAAGCTGCTTAAATAAAAATTGGAGAAAAAATACTGCCGATAAATCCTGAAAATGCCTAAAGATCCTAAAAAAATCAATAAATGAAGAGACTTTTTGCTGCAGATTAAAAGAATAAACGGTTTATTAGATACTGAATAAAACGGGAATATTTTTACCATTGAAACCTATGGGATTCGCCTGAATAAACCTGTCGAATAAAACCACTAAACATCAGGGCATTTCACTGACATTTCTCTGCTGTTCGGTGTCTCTGAATAGATTAGCCATTGCTTCTCTATGGTGGATTTCACGGTCGTCGAACAGGCACCATATTTTGACCCAACAGCCACAGAGGCTTCTGAATAACAGAGCACTGAGGAACTGACCAGCACATTATTTATAGGTGAAGGTAAGGGGAAGAAACCTCCCAAGAACACAGGGAGCTCCTTCACAACGTCCAATGGCAATGTGTGTTGATAGAGTGTCATTCTGTCTACCTCCCTTTACATGGGGACCAAAGTGTTGCAGGATGGGGTGTCAGGGCTGTCTCATGAGTCTGTATCTCCAGTGGGGGGCTACTGATTTGACGCAAGTTAAATGGATGAGTCACTACATGACGATGACATTAACCGCTTTAGAATGAAATCCTCAGACACCACGATGGCGGCCACTTGTTGTACATTAAGGACACGAGGAGGGCCATGAGAACGCTGTTGAAAAGTGAGGGATCGAACACCCCCATGTTCGGTTCACATTCAAACTCAAACACCCGAAAAAGTTTGACCGCGAACTCAAACACAATGCGAACGTGATTAAAAAAAATGAGGCTCGAACGTTTGAAAATGAAGGTCCCCTCCAAGAGGGCATATATGCAAGATATTGGCTATAAAAGGTGTATGGGGGTCTGGGTACTGCCCTGGAGGACAGGAAACAATGAAAAAAAAGTTTTAAAAAACCCACATTTTTAACCCTTTCACTGCTGAGTGCTGAGCCATTTCGCCGCTGTGCACTGAGCTATTTTTACAGCTTTTACTCATGTTTAAACACGATTTGAAGCCATGGGAATTGTTTGATCAACAATGTGTGGGAAATGTTTGACCAACAATCAGTGGGAAATGTTTGACCAACAATCAGTGGGAAATGTTTAACCAACAATCAGTGGGAAATGCTTGACCAGCAATCAGTGGAAAATGTTTGACCAGCAATCAGTGGGAAATGTTTGAGCAACAAGGAGTGGGAAATGTCTATGAATCCCATAGACTTCAATGTTAAAAATATTCCCATTTTAATTCAATATCTAATAAACCATTTATTATTAAATTCTTGCAGCAAATAGTCTCTTTATTTTTAGATTTTTTAGGATCCTTTAAGAAGTTTTTTGAAAAAAAAAATTCGCAACTTTCCGCGAACGTCCCGAAATTCGAAGTTTGTGAATTTTCGAACAGCCGATGTTCGAATCAAACTTCGAACCGACAGCCCATCCCTACTGTTGAACAGGTAGCGCTTGACAATGAGGTGTAAGCTCTGCTCAGAACGTAGATCACTATTAGCTACATACCCAAAACTTAAATGGTAAAGACTATAAACTTCATTAAAACGAGGTGACATTGCGTCGCGTCAAGTCAATAACATATGCAAAAGGGAATATACAAAATGTTAATTGAAGGTTTTCTGACTTCAGGTGAAGACCACTCGGGCAGTTAATTAACATTTTTAAAAGAGCCTGGAGCCAATCTGGAGACAGTAATGAATATAAATAATTTAACGTCCCAGCAGACTGAAGCGAGAAATAGAGCGCAGACGTTTCCGAGATACAGGGCAATATGTCTGCTCACGGAGAGAAGGCCACAGAGCACCGAACGCCAGGAGGAAGCCCCAGGGTGAAATCAAGAATATCATAGCATGATTCCCACTCAACAATCCGAAGGCTGCAAAACAGTAAGTGAGAAGATATCTGGAAGAAATATGTTTCTGTTGGGCATAAAAATAGTACAATATAACCGAGCTGCTATTAGCACGCAGTGATTCCAGTGAAGGACGACCCCTAAACAGAAACCACCTGGATGGAACTTCAAGAAGAAGCTCATCGTAATAATCAAAACTTAAAAAGACAAACAATTACGAGCACAAGATCAGCAACAGTATACAGTACTAACAAGTAAATATTAAGAGGGTTATTCACCATTATTATCCTTTATTTATACAGCGCCACATATTCTTCGGCGCGTTACAAGATCCGTATTGTTAGGTGTTTTGCCCAAGGACACCCGCTGGTGGCGTCTTCTGAGTGGGATCGAGTCGTCTTTCCCTGATTGTACAGCAGCAACCTGGTGGTTAGGTTGAAGTCGCTTCTCGTAAAGTTGAGACTTGCTTCTCCACAGTTGTATTGGAGGGATGTGCTGAACGGGATTTGACTATTCAGGCTATTCAGAAAGCAGGCAGTTCGCCACATTTTGGGGGAATTGCCAGCAAATACAGTGCCTGTTCGACGTCAGTGAAATCCCCCATAGAGAAGCAATGGTTTATCTATTCACAGACACCGAACAGCAGAGAAATGTCAGTGAAATGCCCTGCTGTTCAGTGGTTTCATTCAACAGGTTTAATCAGGCGAATACCATAGGTTTCATTGTTAAAAATATTCCAGTTTTTATCCAATATCTAATCAACCGTTTATTATTTTAATCTGCAGCAAAAAGTCTCTTTATTTATTGATTTTTTTTAGGCATCTTTCGGTATTTTTTCAGGATTTTTTTTTTTTTAACAGCATTTTTTTATTTTTCTGTAACATCCCTTTTTGTTATCAATCATTGGATCTTATGTGTAAATTCCAAACATTTTCGTTCAGTAGTTTTTTTTGCAAACAGCGTTTAAATTTTGAAACTTTAGATCGTTTTTTTTAAAAAAAAAAATTACCCTGTTCGTCGGCTTTTTCCGGCGGCTGGTCGGCGCTGTTTTCGGCATATCGTCAGGTTTTTCAGATGTGTTTGGTGTGTTTTCGGCACTCCATTTTGACACTTTCAATCATATATATATATATTTTTTTTACCCCGTTCGTCAGCTTGTCGGCTTTTTCCGGTGGCTGGTCTGCGGCTGCGATCGGCAGCTCATCTGCTTTTCCTGGCGTGTTTGATGTGACTTTTGCTGCAGTTCCGGCAGGTTTTCAGTGGGCTTTCGGGAGGTTTTCAGCGAATTTGTGTCGGGTTTTCCCTGCACTCCGGGGACCCTGCACTACATGCTGAATTCACCGCAAGGTGGGACGGAGCTTTGATTCCCCAAAGTGCAGGGAAGTGCAGGGAACGAGAGACCACCGAAATGTCAACGACTGCTCTGAATAACCCCCAGTGTGTGCTGTACACAGATCGATTAATTGAACAGCCAATTAATCGATAAGGAAAATAGTTGACAACTATTTCCATTATCGTTCAATCGATTCATTGTTTCAGCCTTGTAGTGTTTTTAAATTGGAATTCTGAATTACTGAGAAGAGATAAAATATCCACCAATGAGATTCCTTCCTTCATGCGTTATTCTAAGCAACATCCCAACACAAGATAGTTATCTGCCACCTCCACTCCCACAGGTCCCCTCTGCCACCCTCTGCCGCTTCCTCCCAGCCACTGAGGAGGAAGTCAATTCCTTATTGTCCTCCTCACATCTCACCACGTGCCCGCTCGACCCCATTCCCTCACATCTAATTCCTCCCCTCTCCTCCTCCCTCACCCCTGCTCTCACACACATCTTCAACCTATCTCTCTCCACTGGCTCCTTTCCATCCGCCTTCAAACACGCGCTAGTTACCCCTTTACTAAAGAAACCATCCCTCGATCCCAACTCTCCATCCAACTACCGCCCTGTATCCTGCTTCCCTTCACATCAAAGCTCTTAGAAAAACTAGTCTTCAACCGCCTCTCCCTCTTCCTGTCCTCCAATTCCCTACTTGACCCCCTGCAATCTGGCTTCCGTCCCCTACACTCAACTGAAACTGCCCTCACCAAACTCACCAACGACCTCCTAACTGCTAAAAAACACGGCCACTATTCTATTGTCATCCTGCTTGACCTCTCGGCTGCTTTTGACACTGTTGACCACCCCCTCCTTCTACAGACCCTCAACTCTCTGGGTCTCGGTGACACTGCACTTGCTTGGGTTGACTCCTATTTATCCAACAGGTCCTTCTGTGTGTCCTTTGCTGGTAACTCCTCCTCTTCATTGCCTCTATCTGTTGGTGTACCTCAAGGCTCTGTCCTTGGTCCTCTGCTCTTTTCCATCTACACCTCCTCCCTGGGCAAAATCATCAACAGCTTTGGCTTTAATTACCACCTCTACGCTGATGACACTCAGATCTACCTCTCTACCCCTGATCTCTCTCCCCCTGTCCTCTCAAAAGTCAGTGACTGTTTATCTGGCATCTCCTCCTGGATGGCCTCCCACCACCTAAAGATCAACATGTCAAAGCCTGAGCTCCTACTTATTCCTCCCTCCAATGCCTCCCCACCTCCTGACTTCTCTATCACGGTGGAGGGTATCACCATTTCCCCATCAAACCAAGTTCGCTGTCTTGGAGTTACACTTGACTCTGCTCTTTCCTTCATCCCCCACATCCAGTCTCTTTCCTCCTCCTGCCGATACCAACTGCGTAATATTTCCAGAATTCGGCCATTTCTTACCGCTGTCACCACAAAACAACTCATACACGCCCTGGTAATCTCCCGACTCGACTATTGCAATAATCTCTTATCTGGCCTCCCTCTGTCCCGCCTCTCCCCCCTACAATCCATCCTGAACGCCTCCGCCAGGCTAATTCACCTCACCCGCCGCTCTGTCTCTGCCGCTCCCCTCTGCGAGTCCCTTCACTGGCTCCCCATCCACTGCAGAATTAAGTTCAAAATCCTTATCCTTACCTACAAAACCCTCACTAACTCAGCTTCCCACTACCTGTCCAATACACCCCAGCCCGCTCCCTAAGGTCAAACAGTGACCTGCGCCTAGCTTCTCCCCGCATCACCTCTTCCCATGATAGACTGCAGGATTTCTCACGCGCAGCCCCCACTCTCTGGAACGCTCTCCTTCGTACTGTCAGACTTTCCCCTAACTTCTCTTCCTTCAAACGCTCCCTTAAAACATTCCTATTTAGGGAAGCCTACCCCCCCAACTCACTGACGCAACCATCAATCACTCTCACCTTACAGTCCTCTCCTCCTGTTTCCAACCCCAACCCTCCCAGATTGTGAGTTCCTACGGGAATAGGGCCCTCATCTCCTCCTGTACTGTTTGTCAAATGTTGTTCAATGTATTGTAACCCTGTCTATACTGTGCTTATTGTACAGCGCTGCGGAATATGCTGGCGCTTTATAAATAAAGAATAATAATAATAATAACACACAGCTCAGTGATTGTGGGGGCAACTGGGTGTGAGAGACGATTAACCCAAGGTCTGAACTGTTTAAAACATCGTTAAAATTCCTGTTTTATTAATTAAAATGAGCAATGCTGCATTATATTCATTGTGTAATCATTGTGTAATCATTCATTGTGTAATCGCACCAAACGGTGACTTTCCTTGTGAGAGTTCGGCAGTTTTCCTGTAACAAACAGCTGGACACGCAGCGTCGAGTTCTTCTATAGAATCTCGATCTATAAGTCGGTCTCCGAGGCTTTGTTGTTGTTTCTAAATCATCCGACGTGTAATTTGTACAGAACCTTGGAGACGCTTCAAGGAACCGCTGCTTGACGTTGGCATTAATGGAAAGATTTACAAAGCGCCAATTTCCGGGTTTGTCCTGTATCAAAAAGTAGAGATTGTGTTTACATGTGTCACTGGAACGAAATATCCGCATAACGGAAGGAAAAGGGATTCTATTCCAAAGTCAACAGATACAACGTAACAAACGATAAAAACATAAATGCTATGGAGGCAAAACAACAAACAGGCGAAGGAAGGGGAGGTCCGGCAGCTCCTTAATGTGATGTGCCGGTGGAGGACGCCTAAGATCTAGCTCTCATCCAACATGATCAGAGTCAATTCTCACTCTTAGTTAAAGGAACACTCTAAGCAAAAATCCCCCCCCTGTTTTTTACATTAAAATATACCTATTCCCTCACTAACTAGGTAGTGATATTTTTTTTTTTACTGTAATACTTACCCTAAAATCCACTTGTTTCCAACAGCGTCCTTTTTTTTTATACTCACCTCCCTCCTCTTACGCTCCCGTCTTTCTAACTCTTTCACTTGGCTAATGGTTTACGTGAGAAGCGCGCATGCTCGCCTCTCACGTAAGCCATCCAATCAGCAGGCTTCCTCTTCTTCTTGGATTAGTGTTACGCGCAAGAGGATGCGCGCAACACTAATCCCAGCTGCAGACTATGTTAGCGGCTCGCTCCCGCCAGCTACTGCGGCGAGTTGGAGACGTCATCGCGCTGAAAGCTGAAAGCGCGATGACGTCTCCAACTCGGCAATAGTCGGCATAAGTGGGAAATACGAATCCCGCTCTGCTGACTGACAGCTGGGAGGGCGGAGTAAAGTCCTATGCGTCTCTCAGCTGTTTTAGCCGATCGGCTGAGCGGAGGGAGGGGGGAAAGACAAGGGCATACTCAGGGCATCATGACCACCTAAAAAAGCTTAGGTGGTCATGTTGCCTAGAGTATCCCTTTAACCTTTCATTATCCGTCCGAGCAATAGACTTGGCCCCTATTCTCAAATAAAACGTTTTAGACAGCACTCGCTCGCTTAGGGGCAGATCCACTCCACGGTGCACTTGGTACTTGGTTTTTGACACATCCAAGACACCAAAAAGTAGCAGCACGCGTGACCTCTGTTAACGTGTCTTTTTAATAGATGCCTTAAATACTGAGGTACCAGTAACGTTTCAGCCTATTGGTTTATGTAAAGCTTGATAAAAGGCAGTCGGTTAAAACATTGCTTTATCTTAGTGTGTAAGACATCTAATAAAAAGACACTCAAACAAAACCCATTAAAGAGACATAAGCTGTAACTAGATAACTTGTATACAAACAAAACCACATTATAAAACACCTCATAAAACAATTTATAAACCACATTATAAAACAAACAATAAAACATTTTATTAAACACCTTATAAAACATACAATAAAAACACATAATAAAACACCTTATAAAACACATTATAGAACACATTATAAAATACTTTAGAAATCACATTATAAAACATATAACACCTTATAAAACACCTCATAAAACACTTTATAAACCACATTATAAAACAAACACCTTTATGAAACACATTATAAATCACTTTTTAAAACACATTATAAAGCATATACTAAAACACATTATAAAACATATAATAATTCACATTATAAAACACCTTATAAAACACATTCTAAAACTCTTTATAAAACACATTATATAACACATTACATAACACTTTATAGACCACATTATAAAACATATAATAAAACACATTATGAAACACCATATAAAACACTTTATAAACCACAATATAAAACACATTATAGAACAAATTATAAAACACTTTCTAAAACACATTATAGAACACATTATAAAACACCTTTTAAAACACATTATAAAGCATATACTAAAATACATTATAAAATATAATAAAACACATTATAAAACACCTCACAAAACACTTTTTAAAACACATTCTAAAACACCTTAAAAAACACATTAAATAACACATTATAAAACACTGTATACAACACATCATATAACACATTATAAAACACTTTTTTTAAAACACAGTATAAAACACTTTTTAAAACAAATTATAAAACACATTATAAAACACTGTATAAACCACATTATAAAATATATAATAAAAACATTATAAACCACAAGATAAAACATTGAATAAAACACATTATAAAACACTGTATAAACCACTTTATAAAACACATTATAGAACAAATTATAAAACACTTTATAAAACACATTATAAACACATGCTGCTGGTTTTTGTTCTTTGTTTATTTTTCCTTTTTACATGAAATTACTTAAAGTTAGTTTTTTTTTATCTCATTACCATTTTGTGCATTTTCCCATGATGCAACGTTTAACAAAATCTTATGGCAACTATCACTTTACAATTACGGTTTATCCCCTTCAGTATTTAACAGTTAATGAGGTGGAGGAGGAAATGTTTAGATAAGGCTGTGGGAGGTCTATTGTACTCCAGGCTACCCAAGATAAGGGTTGCTCACTGTTACCCCACTCTAGTCACTCAGGAGGATCCCAGGAGTCGCCAGACTTTAGACATTCATCTCCGTATCACTTCCCTGGTGGAATGGAGAATTGGTGTAATCACCAAATGAAGTTCCAATAGTCAGTGGAAGGACATAAACACTGACTTCTCGTTTATAGATATGGAACTTTATTAAAACAATAAAAAATCGGGTCAAATAACAATGATTCGACGCGTTTCGTGGTCTACAGCCACTTCCTCAATGCGTCGAAACATTGTTATTTGACCCGATTTTTTATTGTTTTAATAAAGTTCCATATCTATAAACGAGAAGTCAGTGTTTATGTCCTTCCACTGACTATTGGAACTTCATTTGGTGATCACACCAGAGCAGATTTTTGGTAGCAGATGAATTCTCCATTCCACCAGGGAAGTGATACGAGATGAATGTCTAAAATCTGGCGACTCCTGGGATCCTCCTGAGTGACTAGAGTGGGGTAACAGTGAGCAACCCTTATTGATGTGCTTGAATACTTTGGCAATGTTGTGAGTGCCACCCTTAGGGGGCCATTGATAATAAAGTATTTGTGACGATATCACGCCATGTCATTCATGTTTTCTATCTAGATTTGGTCAAACCTTACCTTTTTACCTGTCTATTTCTGAACGCCAAGAGGAGGAGAATTTCTTAGAGCAAACAAGATATGTATTTTGTTCTTTACTCTTAATAAGGGTTTGCCACAATTTTTCTGGTTTACCTGAGATAAGAGCTGGCAGGTGAATGAGATAAGACAGGGAGCTTATGTCCTTTGAATGCATCCCACACAATACAATGATGTGAGTCGGTGAATGACCCATTCACTCCATTCTATGGCCAAAGCCACACAGTGAGGAGCAAGTGATGGAAAGATAATGGGGAGGGGGGAGTTTACAACATTTGGGGATTAAGGCTGGGGTCAGACTAACGCATTTTTAACGTGCGTTTAGCCGCACTTAATTACGGCCGTAGTAGCAGCAAATGACGGGCAATGACGGCCAATATATGAAGTACGACCGCACGAAAGTCCGGCCGCGCAATGCAAGCGCAAACAAAAATTTTTTTTGGAGAACGTAGAACCGCTAGTACTGACGTACAGAGTGCGCTGCGTCCGCTAGCGGCGAGTGTGCGTGATTGATAGACGTCAGACGCTGCTAATGTCCGGCCAACATAACGTCCAGAAGCAAAAAGGGTTTTATTGATGGTCCGTAAAAAAACACGCACGAAAATGCGCATCGTTTGACCGCTTTCGCGTCCACTGTAAAAAAAATACGTCAATGCATTCGGACGCACTTTTTGACGGTCGATGCGACAAATGCGTTAGTTTGACCCTAGCCTAGCACATGGGGTGATGGGTATTTATCTACAGTTGTGTTCAAAATTATTCAACCCCCAATGCTGTAAAGGGTTTTAGGGAATTTAGTGACATTTGTAATTGTATTCAGAATGAAATCCTACAAGGACTTTTTAAGAACATATGCAACTAAAATGACATCAATTGGTTTTGTAATACAGTAGTAAATGTTTTTTTGTGAATTCTTCATTGACACAATTATTCAACCCCTTAAAGACTACCACTCTGAAGAACAGAGGTTCATTCAAGTGTTTTCAATCAGGTATTGAAAACACCTGTGGATGTCACGGAGCAGCAATAAAGCATAATAAGCACCAATTAGGCAGCTTTAAAATGACTGTGATACTCAGCTCCTTCTAGACATTTACTGGTGTGGTTACAAACATGGTGAAGTCAAGAGAATGGTCAGGAAGACAAGAGAAGAGGTGATTACTCTTCACAGGAAGGGCAATGGCTATAAGAAGATTGCAAGATGTTAAACATACCAAGAGAGACCATAGGAAGCATCATTCGCAATTCAAGGCAAAGGGCACTGTTGAAACGCTACCTGGTCGTGGCAGAAGAAGATGCTGACTTCGACTGCTGTGCGCTACCTGAAGCGTAGAGTGGAGAAAAGTCCCCATGTGACTGCTGAGGAACTGAGAAAAGATTTGTCAGATGTGGGTACTGAAGTTTCAGCTCAGACAATACGGCGCACACTGCGTAATGAAGGCCTCCATGCCAGAACTCCCAGGCGCACCCCCTTGCTGTCTCTCCAAGAATAAGAAGAGTCGACTGCAGTATGCCAAAAGTCATGTGGACAAACCACAGAAGTTTTGGGATAGTGTTCTGTGGACTGATGAAACAAATTAGAACTGTTTGGGCCATGGATCAACGCTATGTTTGGAGGAGGAAGAACAAGGCCTATGAAGAAAAGAACACCTTGCTTACTGTGAAGCATGGCGGGGGGTCAATCATGCTTTGGGGCTGTTTTGCTTCTGCAGGTACAGGGAAGCTTCAGCGTGTGCAAGGTACCATGAATTCTCTTCAGTACAGGAGATATTGGATGACAAAGTGATGCAGTCCGTCACAAACCTGAGGCTTGGGAGACGTTGGACCTTTCAACAGGACAATGATCCCAAGCATACCTCCAAGTACACTAGAGCATGGTTGCAGATTAAAGGCTGGAACATTTTGGAGTGGCCATCGCAGTCACCTGACTTAAATCCGATTGGAGAACTCTGGTGGGACTTAAAGAAAGCAGTTGCAGTGCGCAAGCCTAGGAATGTGACTGAACTGGAGGCTTTTCCCCTTAACGAATGGGCGAAGATACCCGTAGATGGCTGCAAGACACTTGTGTCAAGCTATGCTTCACGTTTAAAAGCTGTTATAACTGTAAAAGGATGTTGTACTAAGTACTAAGATTGAATGTCACTTGGGGGTTGAATAAAACTGATAATGATGTGAGCACAGAAAAGACATTTGTGGTTATTTCTCATTATAAATGTTATGTTATATTTGTCTGACTACACGTGCCTCTTTGATTTAATTGTAAGCAAGATGACTGAATGATCAAAATCATGTCAAACTGGCCAAAACACTCAATTTCAGTGGGGGTTGAATAATTTTGAACACAACTGTATCAGGGGTTATTTTTGGAGAGAGTGGGGTATTTGGGGAGTAACACTGGGGTGAGGTGTGTTTATGGATTTGGGGTTTTTATGGTGGGTGGGGGTATTTGGGGAGTAACACTGGGGTGAGGTGTATTTATGGATTTGGGGTTTTATGGTGGGTGGGGGTATTTGGGGGGTACACTGGGGTGAGGTGTATTTATGGATTTGGGGTTTTTATGGTGGGTGGGGGTATTTGGGGGTAACACTGGGGTGAGGTGTATTTATGGATTTGGGGTTTTATGGTGGGTGGGGGTATTTGGGGAGTAACACGGGGGTGAGGTGTATTTATGGATTTGTTTTTTTTATGGTGGGTGGGGGTATTTGGGGAGTAAAACTGGGGTGAGGTGTATTTATGGATTTGTTTTTTTTATGGTGGGTGGGGGTATTTAGGGGTAACACTGGGGTGAGGTGTATTTATGGATTTGGTGATTTTATGGTGGGTGGGGGTATTTGGGGAGTAACACTGGGGTGAGGTGTATTTATGGATTTGGTGTTTTTATGGTGGGGGGGGTATTTGGGGAGTAACACTGGGGTGAGGTGTATTTATGGATTTGGGGATTTTATGGTGGGTGGGGGTTTTTGGTGGGTAACACTGGGGTGAGGTGTATTTATGGATTTGGTGTTTTTTATGGTGGGTGGGGGTATTTGGGGGTAACACTGGGGTGAGGTGTATTTATGGTTTTGGGGATTTTTATGGTGGGTGGGGGTATTTGGGGAGTAACACTGGGGTGAGGTGTATTTATGGATTTGGGGTTTTATGGTGGGTGGGGGTATTTGGGGGGTAACACTGTGGTGAGGCGTATTTATGGATTTGGTGTTTTTATGGTGGGTGGGGTATTGGGGGAGCGGGGGAGGTGTATTTATGGAGGGGGTTTATTGGTGGTGGGGGTATTTGGGGTAACACTGGGGAGGCGTATTTATGGATTGGGGTTTTTAATGGTGGTGGGGGTATTTGGGGAGTATCACTGGGGTGAGGTGTATTTATGGATTTGGGGTTTTATGGTGGGTGGGGGTATTTGGGGGGTAACACTGGGGTGAGGTGTATTTATGGATTTTGAGGGTTTTAAGGTGGGTGGTGGTATTTGGGGAGTAACTCTGGGGTGAGGTGTATTTATGGATTTGGTTTTTTTTATGGTGGGTGGTGGTATTTGGGGGTAACACTGGGGTGAGATGTATTTATGGATTTGGGGTTTTTATGGTGGGTGGGGGTATTTGGGGGTAACACTGGGGTGAGGTGTATTTATGGATTTTGTGTTTTTATGATGGGTGGGTATTTGGGGAGTAACACTGGGGTGAGGTGTATTTATGGATTTGGGGTTTTCTATGGTGTGTGGGGGGATTGGGGGTGAACACTGGTGTGAGGTGTATTTATGGATTTGGGGTTATGGTGGGTGGGTATTTGGGGGTAACACTGGGGTGAGGTCTATTTATGGATTTAGTGTTTTTTATGGTGGGTGGTGGTATTTGGGGGTAACACTGGGGTGAGATGTATTTATGGATTTGGGGTTTTTTATGGTGGGTGGGGGTATTATTGGGTAACACTGGGGTAGGTGTATTTTGGATTTGGGGTTTTTATGGTGGGTGGGGGTATTTGGGGAGTAACACTGGGGTGAGGTGTATTTTTGGATTTGGTGTTTTTATGGTGGGTGGGGGTATTTGGGGGGTGTAACACTGGGGTGAGGTGTATTTATGGATTTTGAGGGTTTTAAGGTGGGTGGGGGTATTTGGGGTAACACTGGGGTGAGGTGTATTTATGGATTTGGGGTTTTATGGTGGGTGGGGGTATTTGGGGAGTAACACGGGGGTGAGGTTGTATTTATGGGATTTGTTTTTTTTTATGGTGGGTGGGGGTATTTGGGGAGTAACACGGGGGTGAGGTGTATTTATGGATTTTGTTTTTTTTTGGTGGGTGGGGGTATTTGGGGAGTAAAACTGGGGTGAGGTGTATTTATGGATTTGTTTTTTTTATGGTGGGTGGGGGTATTTAGGGGTAACACTGGGGTGAGGTGTATTTATGGATTTGGTGATTTTATGGTGGGGGGGGTATTTGGGGAGTAACACTGGGGTGAGGTGTATTTATGGATTTGGGGTTTTATGGTGGGTGGGGTAATTTTGGGGGTGTGTACACTGGGGTGAGGTGTATTTTTATGGATTTGGGTTGTTTTTACGGTGGGTGGGGGTATTTGGGGGGTAACCTGGGGTGAGGTGTATTTATGGATTTGGGGTTTTTTATGGTGGGTGGGGGTATTTGGGGAGTAACACTGGGGTGAGGTGTATTTATGGATTTGGGGTTTTTATGGTGGGTGGGGGTATTTGGGGGGTAACACTGGGGGAGGTGTATTTATGGATTTGGGGTTTTTATGGTGGTGGGGGTATTTGGGGAGTAACACTGGGGTGAGGTGTATTTAATGGATTTGGGGTTTTTAATGGTGGGTGGGGGGGTATTTGGGGGGTAACACTGGGGTGAGGTGTATTTATGGATTTGGGGTTTTTATGGTGGGTGGGGGTATTTGGGGAGTAACACTGGGGTGAGGTGTATTTATGGATTTGGGGTTTTTATGGTGGGTGGGGTATTTGGGGGGTAACACTGTGGTGAGGCGTATTTATGGATTTGGTGTTTTTTATGGTGGGTGGGGGTATTTGGGGAGTAACACTGGGGTGAGGTGTATTTATGATTTGGGGGTTTTATGGTGGGTGGGGGTATTTGGGGGTAACACTGGGGTGAGGCGTATTTAGGATTGGGGTTTTATGGTGGGTGGGGGTATTTGGGGGTAACACTGGGGGTGAGGTGTATTTATGGATTTGAGGGTTTTAAGGTGGGTGGGGTATTTGGGGAGTAACTCTGGGGTGAGGTGTATTTATGGATTTGTTTTTTTTATGGTGGGTGGTGGTATTTGGGGGTAACACTGGGGTGAGATGTATTTATGGATTTGGGGTTTTTATGGTGGGTGGGGGTATTTTGGGGGTAACACTGGGGTGAGGTGTATTTTATGGATTTGTGTTTTATGATGGCTGGGGGTATTTGGGGAGTAACACTGGGTGAGGTGGTGTATTTATGGATTTGGGGTTTTTATGGTGTGTGGGGTATTTGGGGGTAACTCTGGTGTGAGGTGTATTTATGGATTTGGGGTTTTATGGTGGGTGGGGGGTATTTTGGGGTAACACTGGGGTGAGGTCTATTTTATGGATTTAGTGTTTTTTATATGGTGGGTTGGTAGGTTGGGGGTAACACTGGGGTGAAGATGTATTTAGGGATTTGGGGTTTTTATGTGTGGGTGTGGGGTAATGATTGGGGGTAACACTGGGGTGAGGTGTATTTATGGATTTTTGTTGTTTTTAAGTGATGGGTGGGGTGTATTTTGGGGAGTAACACTGG
The DNA here is from genome assembly GCA_009667805.1 of Leptobrachium leishanense. Classification (NCBI taxonomy): domain Eukaryota; kingdom Metazoa; phylum Chordata; class Amphibia; order Anura; family Megophryidae; genus Leptobrachium; species Leptobrachium leishanense. The sequence goes on from CM019067.1 coordinate 17,810,519, forward strand.
GGGAGGTGTAGAATTTATGGATTTGGGGTTTTTATGGTGGGTGGGGTATTTGGGGGTGTAACACTGGGGTGAGGTGTATTTATGGATTTTGAGGGTTTTAAGGTGGGTGGGGGTATTTTGGGGGTAACTCTGGGGTGAGGTGTATTTATGGATTTGTTTTTTTTATGGTGGGTGGGGGTATTTGGGGGTAACACTGGGGTGAGGTGTATTTATGGATTTGGGGATTTTATGGTGGGTGGGGGTATTTTAGGTAACACTGGGGTGAGAATGTATTTATGGTTTGGGGTTTTTTATGGTGGGTGGGGGTTTTGGGGTAACACTGGTGAGGTGTAATTTATGATTTGGGGTTTATGGTGGGTGGGGGTATTTGGGGAGTAACACAGGGGTGAGGTGTATTTATGGATTTTTTTTTTTTGGTGGGTGGGGGTATTTTGGGGAGTAAAACTGGGGTGAGGTGTATTTTATGGATTTGTTTTTTTTATGGTGGGTGGGGGTATTTAGGGGGTAACACTGGGGTGAGGTGTATTATGGATTTGGTGATTTTATGGTGGGTGGGGGTATTTGGGAGTAACACTGGGGTGAGGTGTATTTATGGATTTGGGTGTTTTTATGGTGGGTGGGGGTATTTGGGGAGTAACACTGGTGAGGTGTATTTATGGATTTGGGGATTTTATGGGTGGTGGGGTATTTGGGGAGTAACACTGGGGTGAGGTGTATTTATGGATTTGGGGTTTTATGGTGGGTGGGGGTATTTGGGGGGTAACAACTGTGGTGAGGCGTATTTATGGATTTGGTGTTTTTATGGTGGGTGGGGGTATTTGGGGAGTAACACTGGGGTGAGGTGTATTTATGGATTTGGGGGTTTATGGTGGGTGGGGGTATTTGGGGGTAACACTGGGGTGAGGCGTATTTATGGATTTTGTGTTTTTATGATGGGTGGGGGTATTTGGGGAGTAACACTGGGGTGAGGTGTATTTATGGATTTGGGGTTTTTATGGTGGGTGGGGGTATTTGGGGGTAACACTGGTGTGAGGTGTATTTATGGATTTGGGGTTTTATGGTGGGTGGGGGTATTTGGGGGGTAACACTGGGGTGAGGTCTATTTATGGATTTAGTGTTTTTATGGTGGGTGGGGGTATTTGGGGTAACACTGTGGTGAGTGTATTTATGGATTTGGGGTTTTTATGGTGGGTGGGGGTAATTGGGTGGGTAACACTGGGGTGAGGTGTATTTATGGATTTTGGGTTTTTATGGTGGGTGGGGGTATTTGGGGAGTAACACTGGGGTGAGGTGTATTTATGGATTTGGGGGTTTTATGGTGGGTGGGGGTATTTGGGGGGTAACACTGTGGTGAGGCGTATTTATGGATTTGGTGTTTTTATGGTGGGTGGGGGTATTTGGGGAGTAACACTGGGGTGAGGTGTATTTATGGATTTGGTGTTTTTATGGTGGGTGGGGGTATTTGGGGAGTAACACTGGGGTGAGGTGTATTTATGGATTTGGTGTTTTATGGTGGGTGGGGGTATTTGGGGAGTAACACTGGGGTGAGGTGTATTTATGGATTTGGGGTTTTTATTGGTGGGGGGGGGTATTTGGGTTTAACACTGGTGTGAGGTGTATTTATGGATTTGGGGTTTTATGATGGGTGGGGGTATTTGGGGGTAACACTGGGGTGAGGTGTATTTATGGATTTGTGGTTTTTATGGTGTGTGGGGTATTTGGGGGTAACACTGGGGTGAGGTCTATTTATGGATTTAGTGTTTTTTATGGTGGGTGGGGGTATTTGGGGGTAACACTGTGGTGATGTGTATTTATGGATTTTGGGGTTTATGGTGGGTGGGGGTATTTGGGGGTAACACTGGGGTGAGGTGTATTTATGGATTTGGGGTTTTTATGATGGGTGGGGGTATTTGGGGGTAACACTGGGGTGAGGTGTATTTAGGTTTATTTTGGTTTTTAGGGTTATTTATGGAGGGTGGGGATATTTGGGCAGTAAAAGACCTGGCTGGGGGGTATTTATGGATTTGTGGGCTTCATTATGTGTGTGGTTCTATTTATGGAAGGTGGGGGGTATTTGGGGAGTAACCTGACAGTGCTCCGTGCCACTGTCCTTAAAGTTCACCATTTCCTGCCAAATCCCATCCAGACAAAGCATCTAATCACCGAAATGCTAATTCTCTGAGGATCCCAAAACCTAACCTTCCTCTTTTTAACTATGGGGATTATAGACAGTGATTAACCCTTCAGGGACCAATTATTTCCCCTCCTTCCATTATAATCTGCTTCTGGAACAGTCCATGCCCCCACAGAATGATGGTTGGTAACAGTATAGATGGGGACAATGTATCGAAATGAGAAAACGTTTACATTTCCATGTTTTATCTTTACAGATTAATCAATCACTGACATTTATTATCTTTTCTATAAAACGACGAAACACAAATATCTACACAAACACATACACACATATCCCCGTATAGGGTTGAACGGGGCCGACGAGCGCTTAAAAACCTGACGTTAAAAGCAGGAAATATAGAAAGGTGTTTCTAAATCAGACCCGGTTTGCTTTTATTTATTTTTTCTGTATTTTTACAAACTGCCCTAAACAGAAACACAGGATCTGAATCTTTTTCCTTCTTTTTTTTTTTTAACGTGTTTTTTTTTTCTCACCGCTCCATAAATCTAGGCCATCGCTTCTGACAACTCCAGTGACATTTCCAGCAAACTGTTTATTGCTGCGTAAAAAAAAAATATATATAAATGGAAAAAAAGAAAAGAAAGTAAAAGACGCGATTTTAACTTTGAGAAAAGAATTTATTTATCCGTCTCTTCTGTTTTTGTCCTTCTAAGAAAGTCCTAACAAAAAAAAAACAGGAAAAAAAAATTATATATATATATATATATATATATATATTTATAATAAAATGCCCTTGATTTGTCTTTTTCAGGAAGATATAGCGTTTCATCGCGGTCGCTGTCTACTTTTTACATTTTCATATGACAAAAAAAATAAATAAACCCAGCAGAGAAATAACAGCATTTCTCCCGAACAACAGCAGCTTGTCATTAACAATCTATTTATACCGCGCGCACTGTCTCCCAAGTCATAGTGTAAGCTCTGGGTATATGATAATTAGTGCTGCCAGAGCTCTGACTGCATCCCGAGAGTCACAAACGCTCTAATCACTCCCCGTGTTATTATTTCTCGCGGGAAAGCAGGCAGCGGAGTTTGAGACTGTGTTGTTGTTTGTGATTTTTCTTTCTTTGTTGTTTTTTTTTTTTGTTCGTTGTTTTTCTTTGCTTCTCTAATCAAATTAAGTGCAGCGCGATGCTCTGTTACCCGCACGGGGCCTTCTCAAACTATTCACACCCCTTCACTTTTCAGACAATATTTTTCTAATGTTGCAGCCATACAGGGTTATTCAAAGAGAATCGAAAAGTCACCGCACGTTCAGTGACTTTTCATTCTCTTCAATTCGGTGCGATTTGGCGATCCCATTTCGGCAGCCCTGCAGTTATTCAGCAAGCACCACAGGGCCGTCATAGTGCAGGGAAAAGCTGTCGAAAAGCCTCCGAAAACCTGCCGAACACTCGCCAAAAAACCCAGGCGAATGCACACCGAAACCCGTAAAAACATCTGAATTAACCCCGCGAACACGCAGGAGCTGATCAGAGCGCAGAGCAGCCGCCGGAAAAACCTGACACCGCAGACGAATGGAGTGAAAAAAAAAAAAAACAGTACTCTGGAATGTTTGAAAAGTGAAACGCTGTTTGCAAAAAAACTACTGAGCGAAAATGCCTGAAATTTAAATATAATATCCAAAGAATGATAATAAAAAGGGCTGTTACAGAAAAAAGAAAAAAAGGATTTTTTTTAACAGATCCCGAAAAATGCTTAAAAGATCCTAAAAATCTATAAATAAAGAGACTTTTTGCTGCAGAATATTATAATAAACGGTTTATTAGATATTGAATTAAAATGGGAATATTTTTAACATTGACGCCTATGGGATTTGCCTGAATAAACCTGTCGAATGAAGCAACCGAATGGCAGGGCAATTCGGCAACTTTTCACTGCTGGTTTGTGTTCTCTGAATAGACAAAGCTTTGCTTCTCTATGGGGTTTTCACTGCCCTCGAACAGGCACCGAACAGGCACCGTATGTGCAGGCAATTCGCCAGTATTTGCCATATACAGGTTCCACAGTGCCTGCACAGAGCGATGGATCGGAGCTGCACGCGCATGCACAGATTTGCTCCATCACTGCCTCTCTGAGAACGCTCGCTACAGCGATTGGTCTCAGAGGGTGACGTCAGCCGATATCTGTGTTTGAAATCACTAGTGACCGATCTAGTGTCCGGCAGACAGAAAATTCAGCTTATTACACTCAGTGGGGTGGAGGAAACTCTTCCACTTCAACCAGCTTTTCTGACCGGATCAGGAAAGGTGGGAGCAGGAGGAGAAGGGGACGACTCCATTATAGGTGTGCCTTTCATTTCACAATGAATCACAATTCGTCTGAAATTTCGTTAATCCGTATTTTGGAAGTAATTTTGAAACGACAAATTGATTTACTATGAATCGTGATGAAAACGAAACAAAATACTGTATAACGAATCGATTAGTCCCAATTCATTAAAACAAACCGATTCGTTATGAAGTTCCACTCTGGTGGAATGATTGACAGTAGACTGAACCAATCACTGCATTACGTTGCTTGAAAAAGCTAACAGTGCTTGGCCAATCACCGTTCTGCATCTCTCTTCTGTCTGTGGCCAATCAGATTATATCTTAACCTTTGAGTGACTTGCTTTACAGCCAGTAGTTTTGATCATGTGACCGACAGTTGTCCAATGAAGGCTAGGATGGTCATGTCATCACCATGTCATCTTCTGATTCATCCATTTCACTATTCCAAAATAACAAATCACTACGAAATTACGAATCAATAAGAAATAACGAATCAATATGAAATAATGAATAATTAATCCTCCTAAATAACTAATCAATACAAAATACAATTGGAGTCAACACTCCAATGAACTTACCGATTGTAGCAGAAACAAAACAAAACAAACTTTTTAGTTGTGCATATGTCTAGACTCAATACATCTTAGCTTCTGATATGAGGGGTTATTAAAATAGAACCCAAATATCGCCGACATTTGGTGATCTTTCGTTCCCCGTGCTTTGGGGAATCAAATTCCCCAAACCCTGCGGTGTATTCAGCATTCAATGCAGTTTCCCTGAAGTGCAGGGGGAAATCCACCACAAAACCACCGAATCGAAAATAAAAATCATCACAAAACTGTCAGAAACATCCGATCCAATAAGCTGCCGAAAATCCGCCGAACGCGTCTGAAAAAATGCAGACGATCCGATGGAAAAAGCCGACAAGCCGACGAACGGGGTAAAAAAACCACAAAGCTCAGCGCGTCCTCCCTTTGATCGCGGTGGCCCCCCGGTGCGGGCTGACATCCTCGATGTCAGCCCAGCCTCTGGGACCCAGGTGGGCATGATAGATGTCACCGCGCCAGCGCGATGACGTCTATTACAGGCACCCCCCCGCCAGTGCAGGGAAGGTGCCTGAAGGGGAGGGGGGAGGTCCTTTGGACCTCTCTTCCTCCCCATCCGTGCGGGCCAGAAGCTAAAGAAAGGAAGCTAGGGGTTAATATTTGGTATCATTGGAACGGCCAGAGCAAAATAGCTCAGTCAGTAAAAAAGGGGGACAAAACATTTTTTAGATACATAAACGAGAAAAGAAAAGTAAAACAAGGATTAGTTAGATTAAAAACAAAGGAAGGAAGGTATGTAGAAGAGGATAAAAGTCTCGCTGACTGCCTCAATGAATATTTTTGTTCAGTCTTTGCAGAAGAAAAGGAAGGAAAGGGACCTCAGTTAGGAGGAAAACTAACGAGACAATTACATATCAGTTTTACAGAGGAGAGGTTCTACAGCAGCTGTCTAAAGTAAAGACAAATAAGTCAATGGGGCCTGATGGGATCCACCCTAAATTATTAAAAGAGCTCAGTGATGTAATAGCAAAACCGTTAACAGATTTATTTAACCAGTAATTAACAGTAATTGAATTTAAGCAAGCATGGGATAGGCATAAGGCTATAGTAAACAAAAGATAAAACCAGATAAAGTATCCATGTAATTGGGCAGACTAGATGGGCCGAAAGGTTCTTATCTGCCGACATTTTTCTATGTTTCTATGTTTCTATTACAGGCACCCCCTCCCGCCAGTGCAGGGAAGGTGCCTGAAGGGGAGGGGGGAGGTCCTTTGGACCTCTCTTCCTCCCCATTTGTGCAGGCCAGAAGCTAAAGAAAGGAAGCTAGGGGTTAATATTTGGTATCATTGGAATGGCCAGAGCATGGCCTTCCCAATGATAACAAACATGACCATGTAAAATGTAAAAATGAAAAATAAAAATGTAATTAAAAAAAATTTAAAATTTATATATATTTTTTTTATTAATACAGCAATAGAGTTCTCATTTCAATTATAATGTGAACAATGATGCTGCACTAACGATTTTTTCTATGGGGGCGTTTGCTAAAAAACACATAATTTCCCCCAAAAAAATGTAACGAGTCCCCATTTCAAATTTTTTTAACAAGTGCGGCCCATGCAAAGGCTCGCATGCTAAAATGTGAAAAAAAACACTTTACACGCTGTAGATGATTGAAAATTCACTTTTTATTGCATTTTTTGTTATAATATTCAGCCAGGACATGACATATACATATAATAATGATATATTATGAATCTGACGAGTCTGCCGGAAAGAACGATATATAATATGTCTGGGTTGTATAATAAAATGTGACTTCAAATCGCGTTTAAACATGATGAGCGAAAATGAGCTCAGCACACAGGCGTGAAATGCCTCAGCAGCGAAAGGGTTAAACATGATGCGCGAAACCGGTAAAAATGACCTCAGCACAGAGGTGTGAAACGGCTCAGCAGCGAATGGGTTAAAAAAATAGGAAAAAAAAAAATTGCTGGAAAAATAAATAGATAAAGAGACTTTTTGCTGCAGATTAAAATAATAAACGGTTTATTAGATATTGTATTTAACCCCTTCCCGACCGCGGACGTACCATGTACGTCATTGCAGCGGTCTCTCTTAGACCCCGCTGACGTACATGGTACGTCCTGCCGTTTTGAGCTGCTGGAAGCGATCGGATCGCTTCCAGCAGCTCAAACGCCATTGCAGGATGCCTGGGAGTCCAGGCATCCGTGAATGGCGTTAGAAGTGCCGGGGCACCATGTGATCGCTCCCGGGAGCGATCTACATCCGGTTGCCCGGAGAGGTGCCCGGCACTTCTACAGAGCGCTGGAAGCGATCGGATCGCTTCCAGCTGCTCTGAGCATATTACAAGGATGCCTCGACATCGAGGCATCCTGTAATATACTTACCTGCCGTGGTCCGTCCGTGATCGTCCCCCCCGAGCGATCACTTCCGGTAGCGGCAGGAAGTACTGAGTGCCACGAGGTATCGTGGCACTCAGTACAAATCGATCACTTCAGTGATCAGGTGCTCTGCTGGGTGCCTCGAGGGATCAAGGCACCCAGCAGAGTAAAAAAATGAAAAAAAAGTAAAAAAAGTGTAAAAAAAGTAAAAAGAAAAGTAAAAAAAAAGTGTGTAAAAAAGTGTAAAAAAAGAAAAATAAATAAAATAAACTGACAGTTAGGGGTAGGGTTAGGGTTAGGGGTAGGGTTAGGGTTTAGGGTTAGGGTTAGGGTTAGGGGTAGGGTTAGGGTAGGGTTAGGGGTAGGGGTAGGGTTAGGGTTAGGGTTAGGGTAGGGTAGGGTTAGGGGTAGGGTTAGGGTTAGGGTTAGGGTTAGGGGTAGGGTTAGGGTTAGGGTAGGGTTAGGGGTGGGTTAGGGGTAGGGTTAGGGGTAGGGTTAGGGTTAGGGTTAGGGGTAGGGTTAGGGTAGGGTAGGGTTAGGGTTAGGGGTAGGGTTAGGGGTAGGGTAGGGTTAGGGTTAGGGTTAGGGGTTCTAAGGGCAGGGTCAGGGGTAGGGTTAGGGTTCTAAGGGCAGGGTCATCTTGGGGCTGAGTGGGATGTTCCTAGCCTGCCTCATCAGAGAGGCAGGCTAGCAACATCCAATCAGAAGTTAGAAAAAATCAAAATAAAATTTCTAATTTGTCAGGTCAGGCAATATTTTGTAAATATTGGCTCTGACCTCTGTGATTCTCCTCCCTCTCCTCACTTGTGTTTTGGTGAGCGAGAGAGAGAGATCAGATTTGACAGGTTAGAGATTTTAGTGAGTTTAGTGAGATTAGAAAATTTGAGGCAGATTTAGAGAGATTTTAGGGAGATTTAGAAGAATTGAGGCAGGTTTAGAGGGATTTAGAGATTTAGGTGTTTATTTGTATTTTCTGTGAAACCCAACGGTTCTTCTAAGAACCACAATCGCTTATTATATATATAATTATAAAATTTTATAATCTATTATATATAATGTCTGAGAGGGTGTACAGCGCCGAGGAGGCATATGCCATCCTGGCGTCAGAATCTGAGGCATCTGCGTCAGACTCAGACCCTCATTTCGACCCCGCTAACTGCTCAGAGGCGTCGCTAGATACATTATCTATGCTGGCTGATGTATCTAGTGATGTTTCTGATGCAGATCCTGGGTCACACCTGCCAGCAGGAGACGCACAGCTCCAGCTGAGGAGTGGGTAGTGCCTCATCGCCAGAGGCCAGATATCCCTCCTTTCACGGCAAATCCTGGCATCAATATTGATGTTGCAGGATTTACCGCCACACAGTTTTTGCAGGTGTTTATGGGGGATGATTTGTTGGGCACATCGTGGCCAATCAATCTGTATGCCCATCAGCATTGTGCTGCGAAGCCAGACTCCTACTTGGCAAGGCAGCAATGGACCCCGCTAGATGTGCCAGAATTTCTGAAATTCTGGGCACTTACTATGCTGAGGGCATCATAAAGAAGCCCTCAATTCGCTCCTGCTGGAGCAGTAGCCCATCTGCTCTACCCCCATTTACCTCCAATCAATGTCACGTAGAAGGTATGAAAACATTTTGCGTTTCATGCACTTTCAGTGACCAGCCTGTGCTCCCTAGAGAGCATCCCCAGTTTGACAGGCACCAGACTTTTACATTTTATTCGTACATTTTTATGTTCTACAATTGGTGCTGTATTTTGCCAAAATCTTTGCACACTATGCATGGGGGGCATGGGTGTACTCAGGAGATCTTGCAGAAAACAACCTGGAGAGTTTTCATGCAGTAAAACAACAGTGTCTGCTAAGGCTAGGGTCAGACGAGCGTGATTTCTACGGACTGTACGTCCGTGCAGTACGGACATCGAGTACGGAGACGCAGTAGTGGTCACACAGTCCGTTTTTTCACTGACATTTATTTTTTGACAGATGTAGGAGGGACAATAAATTCAATTGCAAAACCATTTTGTCCGTGAAAATGCAGGACGTATAAATGCAGTCCGTCTGACCACGTTCCATCACTCACACACAAAGCTATGCAGACGTTGCGGACGCAGCGCACTTTTGTGCGGCCGTTCTAGCGGTTCTACGTTCTTGCCTGCCTTGCGTCCGTGGGCCGCGGCCGTTGTGCGTCCGCAGTTCAGTGCGGACGTACTTCGTGTGTCGGGCTCCATTGGACTTTATGTCATGCTATCACGGACGTACTTTTAGGCGCGATCACGGACGTGAACACTACGCTCGTCTGACCCTAGCCTAAATCACAGTCCAAAACTACTGTGGGCGTAATCTGAAATTTGAAAATTACCGCCACACACTTGTTGCCAAATGTTTTGGGCTAAAACCGTTGCATCCATGGCATCAAAGCACTCCATATGCAATACCTTGGGTGTCAACATAACAAATATAAACAATTTTCTGGCAATAATTCAAACTGGGGTATGCGGTGACCCAAAACCAAAGATAGGCCTAGCTGAAGAAATAATCTCAATTTCAACTCTAATGACAAAGTCATAAAAATGTATTTGAACCTTCCCAAAATCCTGGCAAACTAGGCATGGGGGGCATGGGTGTACTCAGGAGATTCTTGCAGAAAACAACCTGGAGAGTTTTCATGCAGTAACAAACAACAGTGTCTGCTAAATCACAGTCCAAACTACTGTGGGCGTAAAAATCTGAAAATTGAAAAATTACCGCCACACCCTTCTCAAATGTTTGGGCTAAACCGTTGCATCCATGGCATCAAAGCACTCCATATGCAATACTTGGGGTGTCAACATAACAAATATAAACAATTTTCTGGCAATAATTCAAACTGGGGTATGCGGTAGACCCAAAACAAAGCTAGGCCTAGCTGAAAAATAATCTCATTTCAACTCCAATGACAAAGTCATAAAAATTGTAATTTGAACCTTCCCAAAATCCTGGCAACCTATGCATGGGGGGCATGGGTGTACTCAGGAGACCTTGCAGAAAACAACCTGGAGAGTTTTCATGCAGTAAAAAAACAGTGTCTCCTAAATCACAGTCCAAAACTGATGTGGGTGTGAAAATGAAAAATGACCACCAAACAGTATCTAATTTGTTTGGAGCAAACGGATGCATCCATAGCATAAAAACACTCCATTTACAATACTTTGGGTGTTAGCTTCCCAAATATATGCACGTTCATAAAACTGGGGTATGTAAAAAGGCCCTAAAAAGAAGATAAGCAAAGAAGATACTGTATGTCAAATTAGAAAAATTGACAAGACATGTCAAAGATTGGCGTAGCCCCCAAAACAACAGAACAAATCTATATATGGGTGGTATCAATTTACTCAGAAGATGTTGCTGAACATATTTTGGGGTGTTTTTTGGCAGTAACCCATAACTGGATTTGACAATTATAAGCTAAAGTACAATGTGTGTGAAAAAATAACACAAAAAGTGACTACCTGAAAGTTTTGACAAAGAGCTAGTGCATGGAAAGTGTTAAAATACAACTCTTTGAAGCACCCTAGGGTGTGCCCTTTCTAAAAATATATGGTTTGATGGGGGTAAATTACTTTGGCCGGCTTCAAAAATGTCCCAAATAGGACATGGTGATGATGACGAAATGTGAAATTCCAAGTTGGAAAACTGAAATGCGCACCCCCCATAGGCCTTTTAGCCCCCAATGACCGACATACCTATACATGGGTGGTATCAATTTACTCAGAAGATGTTGCTGAACATATTTTGGGTGTTTTTTGGCAGTAACCATAACTGGATTTGACAATTCATGCCTAAAGTACATGTGTGTGAAAAAATAACACAAAAAGTGACTACCTGAAAGTTTGACAAAGAGCTAGTGCATGGAAAGTGTTAAAATACAATCTTTGAAGCACCCTAGGGTGTGCCCTTTCTAAAAATATATGGTTTGATGGGGGTAAATTACTTTGGCCGGCTTCAAAAATGTCCAAATAGGACATGGGTGCATGATGACGAAATGTGAAAATTCCAAGTTGGAAAACTGAAATGCGCACCAAATAAGATATTTTTTAGCCCCAAATGACCCGACATACCTATACATGGGTGGTATCAATTTACTCAGAAGATGTTGCTGAACATATTTTGGGTGTTTTTGGCAGTAACCCATAACTGGATTTGACAATTCATGCCTAAAGTACAATGTGTGTGAAAAAATAACACAAAAAGTGACTACCTGAAAGATTGACAAAGAGCTAGTGCATGGAAAGTGTAAAATACAACTCTTTGAAGCACCCTAGGGTGTGCCCTTTCTAAAAATATATGGTTTGATGGGGGTAAAATTACTTTGGCCGGCTTCAAAAATGTCCCAAATAGGACATGGGTGCATGATGACGAAATGTGAAAATTCCAAGTTGGAAAACTGAAATGCGCACCCCCCAAATAAGGCCTTTTAGCCCCAAATGACCCGACATACCTATACATGGGTGGTATCAATTTACTCAGAAGATGTTGCTGAACATATTTGGGGTGTTTTTTTGGCAGTAACCCATAACTGGATTTGACAATTCATGCCTAAAGTACAATGTGTGTGAAAAAATAACACAAAAAGTGACTACCTGAAAGTTTGACAAAGAGCTAGTGCATGGAAAGTGTTAAAATACAACTCTTTGAAGCACCCTAGGGTGTGCCCTTTCTAAAATATATGGTTTGATGGGGTAATTACTTTGGCCGGCTTCAAAAATGTCCCAAATAGGACATGGGTGCATGATGACGAAATGTGAAAATTCCAAGTTGGAAAACTGAAATGCGCACCCCCCAAATAAGGCCTTTTAGCCCCCAAATGACCCGACATACCTATACATGGTGGTATCAATTTACTCAGAAGATGTTGCTGAACATATTTTGGGGTGTTTTTGGCAGTAACCATAACTGGATTTGACAATTCATGCTAAAGTACAATGTGTGTGAAAAAATAAACAAAAAGTGACTACCTGAAAGATTGACAAAGAGCTAGTGCATGGAAAGTGTTAAAATACAACTCTTTGAAGCACCTAGGGTGTGCCCTTTCTATAAATATTATGGTTTGATGGGGTATAATTACTTTGGCCGGCTTCAAAAATGTCCAAATAGGACATGGGTGCATGATGACGAATGTGAAATTCCAAAGTTGGAAAACTGAAATGCGCACCCCCAAATAAGGCCTTTTAGCCCCAAATGACCCGACATACCTATACATGGGTGGTATACAATTTACTCAGAAGATGTTGCTGAACATATTTTGGGGTGTTTTTTGGCAGTTAACCCATAACTGGATTTGACATTTCATGCCTAAAGTACAATGTGTGTTGAAAATAACACAAAAAGTGACTACCTGAAAGTTTGACAAAGAGCTAGTGCATGGAAAGTGTTAAAATACAACTCTTTGAAGCACCTAGGGTGTGCCCTTCTAAAAATATATGGTTTGATGGGGGTAAATTACTTTGGCCGGCTTCAAAAATGTCCAAATAGGACATGGGTGCATGATGACGAAATGTGAAAATTCCAAGTTGGAAAACTGAAATGCGCACCCCCAAATAAGGCTTTTAGCCCCAAATGACCCGACATACTATACATGGGTGGTATCAATTTACTCAGAAGATGTTGCTGAACATATTTTGGGGTGTTTTTTGGCAGTAACCCATAACTGGATTTGACAATTCATGCCTAAAGTACATGTGTGTGAAAAAATAACACAAAAAGTGACTACCTGAAAGATTGACAAAGAGCTAGTGCATGGAAAGTGTTAAAATACAACTCTTTGAAGCACCCTAGGGTGTGCCCTTTCTAAAAATATATGGTTTGATGGGGGTAAAATTACTTTGCGGCTTCAAAAATGTCCCAAATAGGACATGGGTGATGATGAGAAAATGTGAAAATTCCAAGTTGGAAAACTGAAATGCGCACCCCCAAATAAGGCCTTTTAGCCCCAAATGACCACGACATACCTATACATGGGTGGTATCAATTTAACTCAGAAGATGTTGCTGAACATATTTTGGGTGCTTTTTGGCAGTAAACCTTAAAGTCAGTACATGTATTCTTAAATTGCGTTCAAAAAAAAAAATCACCAAAATTTTTTTTTTTTTCAAACTTTGGCATAGATTTGTGGTAAATGGTTTGCATGGAAAGAGTCAAAATACCCAAGTTTAATACCTTGATTTGTGTACTTTAAAAAAATATGTATATGTGGAGGGTTATTCAGGAATTAGTGACAGATTCAGTGTTACAATGTCACTATCACTAGTTTTGAAAATAAACTCTTGGAAATGGCAAAGTGCTACTTGCACTTATTGTTGCATAAAATAAGGAAAAAAGCGAGGAATATGTAAACATTGGTGTATTGCTAAAACTCAGTACTAAATTTAGAAACTACTAAGGAATAAAAAATTTTGACGGTTGTTGATACATAAGAAATTTTGGGGGTCAAAGTTTTCGAAAAAGTGTGTTTTTTCAATTTTTTGTCATATTTCATATTTTTTATAGTAAATTATATGAAATGATGAAAAAATGGTATCTTTATAAAGTCCATTTAGTGGCGAGAAAAACAGTGTAAAATATGTGTGGGTTACATAAACGAGTAAGAGAAAAATTTGACGTAAACACTAAGAGCGCAGAAACGTAAAACAGCTGCGGTCACGAACGGACGGATTTGTGTAAAAACCGCCGGTCACTAAGGTTAAACGGGAATATTTTTAACATTGAAATCTATGGGATTCGTCTGAATAAACCTCCTGAATGGAAACACCGAACAGCAGGGAAATTCTTTGCTGTTCGTTGTCTGCGAATAGATTAACCATTGCTTCTCTATGGGGATTTCACTGCTGGAGATCACCTGTCTTTTGGGGATAATTCGCCAACATTTGGCAAATTGCAGGTTTTGAATAGCCACGAAATGTCACCGTACGGGGTAATTCGCCATTCGGTGCAATTTCGTGGCCAGTTCGGCTCTCCTTGATTAACCCCTATGGTCTAACTCTGTATCGATCTGATTTACATCGCAGTTTAGCTAATGTTTCATTATATTAAGAGACAGGCTTGGTAAAAAAAAATAGGGAAGGACTCGTCGTCCTTGTATCATCCTTCTAGCCCACTGTGATGGAGGAGAGATTGATGAGTTATTAAAAACACAGGGATGATATGACTAGTTTCATTATATTCACTGTTCATTTGATTGTGACTTTTTCCTCCAGCTGTGTTTGTTATTCTGCTCATTATGCGCCGCAGTCCGAGCTTACACTTAATAATAAAGGAATACATTTACATAAATAGATACAGATGCATTAAAAGTAACTTTTTATAGGACGAGGATTATGCTGATTTCCCGTGATTTCATTATGTCCGCGGTGTCAGACGGTTTCTCCCAGATACTGCTCTTCAACACCACGTCTTTCAGATTTATCGGCTGGAGAAAAAAGTTAGGAGGATCTTGGGTGAGACTGACCTTTCTTGTGGACACCACAAGATGTTTAACCCCTTCACTACCAAGTGATTTAAAAAAAAAATAAAAATCAGGAACCAGTGGTTTTTTGTAAAATCATTTTAAATTAATTATAAAGTAAGAAATATTTGAGTTTATTCCTATTCTATGTCTTACTGTAAATAACCTATTTTGGCCAGTAGATGGCGCCGTCTATAGCCAGATTGAGTTACAGAGGTTTGAGCAGCAGGTATATTTTTTCTTTTTTCCCCTGCGTCAGCTGCTGAAAGCTCGATATTTCAGACCTTTGAGCAGCTGATTTTACAGTTTTAGCTCTTTGTGCATTAGGCCCCCAGGGCTAAAACGTTGGGGGCACCTTCTGCAGCCCAAAAGCAAACGAAATTAGTTTACATCAAACAAATTTCATTTTCTTTTGGGCTGCAGATCGAAGCCCGAGATATCTCAATATCAGTAGAAAAAAATGTAAATTTTGATTTAACCCCTTAGTGATCGGGCGGTTTTACACAAATCCGTCCTTTAGTGACCGCTGCTGTTTTTACGTTTCTGCGCTGTTAGTGTTTAGGTCAAATTTTCCTCTTACTCGTTTATTCAACCCACACATATTATACACCGTTTTTTCCACCAATAAAATGGACTTTCTAAAAATATCATTATTTCCATCATATCGAATAATTTACTATAAAAAAAATATAAAATATGAGGAAAAAATGGTAAAAACACACTTTTTTCGTAATTTAAACCCCAAAATCTACAACCACCAAAAAAGACCCCGGCTAAATAGTTTCAAAATTTTGTCCCGAGAATAGAAATACCTAATTTTTACATGTTTTTGCTTTTTAACCCCTTCGGCTAGGGTCAGACGAACGCATTTTTCACGTCGTCCGTGAAAAAGTGTGTTCGAACGAATGGACGGATTTCTTCACGGAATACGCGATAGCGGTCATACGATACGCATTTTCGTTCGTGATTTTGTACGGATCATCAATAAAACCATTTTTGTGTCTGGACGTTATGTTGGCCGGACATTAGCAGCGTTTGACGTCTCCTAATCACACACACACGCCGCTAGCGGACGCAGCGCACTCTGTACGTCAGTACTAGCGGTATCACGTTCTCGAAAAAATGCGTTTGTTTGCCGCTTGCGTTGCGCAGCCGCACTTTCGTGTGGCCGTACTTCGTGTATTGCCCGTCATTGGCCGTCATCTGCTGCTGCTACGGCCGTGATAAAGTGCGGCTGCAGGCGCGTTCGCACTGCTTTCGTCTGTCCCTAGCCTTCACTGCTGAGCCAGCTCACCTATGTGCGCTGCGCTCATTCTGACCGTTTTGTGCTAATTATTTTTAGATGACTGGCTAGGTCCTATTTAACTAAACCCCCCCACACAATTTTTTTTTTTTAAAAAAAAATCATTTTTAATTTTTTTTTATTATTTAAAAAAATAATAATAATATTTTATTTTTAAACCAAACCTGGTCATGTTTGGTATCATTGGAAAGGCCATGATCATCTATATGACAATCTAGCTGCCACGGATCGGGAGATAGGGGGATCCGCGGGTACATAGTACGTCAGCGGTCCCTATGGGGTTAAATTTCAATCATTTACAGTGTGTAAAATACTTTTTTTACATATTTTATCATCCGAGTGTTTGCAGTTATATATTCTATGGGGTACACTTGTTTATAAAAAAAAAATAGCAATGGGAAGTGAACCTGTTACTGTATTTTTGTGAGAAAATACATGATTTTAGTTAAAACTTAAAGAGCAAAACCTTTTCGCTCGTGCAGCGACATTGTTCACACTATAATTGTAAAGTGAACAATAGTGCTGCATTAATAAATAAAAAAGAAGAAAGTAACCCATTTTTATTTATTTATCATTATTTTTCTATTTTACACTTAACCTGGTCATGCTCTTGCCTTTCCGATGATACCAAAACAAGACCCTCCAAAGACCACCGTATCTCTACCATAAGGGCAGCTAGAGGTTAATTCCCTTAAGTGATTGGATCCTAATAAAAGCTTTTCAGTGGGCGGGGGGGGCAAAAAAGGAACTCTGTTTCCCCTGAAAAAATAGCAAACGAACTGTGTTTCCAAATCTTCCTTCTCGCCTTGACCCCTTTTGGAGATAATTTATATTGAAGATTTGATCGAGTTCACTTGAGCGGGATTGAGTAGGAGCTACGGAAGGACAATTCTTCTGTTGTGTGTGTGGCCAGAGGCCAATAAAATTACATCTCCAGGACACGTTTCGCCGTACAGAGATGGCTTCATAGGCTGGTTTTCGATGGACGGTGAAACGCGTCCTGGAGGAGATGTAATTTTATTTATATTTTATTTTTTACTTATGTTTTAATAAATATATTTTTTGAAGCCACGTCCCAGAATCCTTGTTGGTTTTATGAATTTGTCCAGAGGAACAAAAATCCACACGCGCCCATCCTTGAGCTATGGTAGCTCCTCCAACTGTAAGTTTAAACTTAGCAAAAAAATGTGTTGATCAGAGAATTCACAGATTTACACGAGGGGAGTATTCCTGTGCTTTTTGTTTCTATGTCCTTTGCACGAGAATACCGGTCCAAAGGAATTTTCGCTGAAAGGTTTGGTTTACCTGAGAAGGAGAAAACAACAAGCCACAGATGCCTACCCACTCAGAGCCAGTGTTGGGGCTCTCTATTTGTGAGTGAAAATCTGCACTTCTAGAACACCTTCTGTGTATATGCGATCTGTACTATGATATTTCACATTTTTGTTTTATATGCTCATCCATTCATTGGGCTTCTGGTTGTGAGAGATGCAAGGTCCTTCATAAGCAGTTTTGCACTGTACCAAATATGTATTACTCTATGTGATTTTGGTTTGGGGGAAACCACTGTTTCTGGTACTGGCCTTGAAGTTTTGGTGGTGGTATATACCAGGGCTCAAAATTGAGAGTTAGTCGCCACCAGTTGCTCCACCTAACCCCTACCCAGCCCTTAACTCTGCCCCTAAACACACACCCTTAAATTATCGTATGAAATTACACTATTCTAAATAAAACCTTTAACAAAGTTACAAAATTAACATTAATACCTAGACATCAGACCTCAGATACAAGTATACCAGAGATCCGACCCCGTTGTGAGCAGAGTGAGGAGGGAGGGAAGCTCTTCTACACCCCCCTGCCAGTGACCGAGACAAGCTGGGTCAGGTTAGGCAGCTGTTCCCTGCCGCCCTGCAGCCTGGGGAAGGGGGGCTGCACAGTGACACTGCCGGAATACACAGCACAAATGAATTTATTGTGCTGCCTGTGTGTGCATTTCCACTCGCCCTCACTTAATTTCCACTCACCAAATGCGAGCAGGCGAGTGGAAATTTTGAGCCCTGGTATACAGTGTGTCGCTACAGCTTATTCTTTTTGTATATTTTAAATTAGGACTTCACTGATGTGGACTAAAACAAAACACGCTGGCCCATGGGGTTGGGCAGACAACTCATTGGTCGCTGGTCAATAGGAGATCATGGGACTGTAGCTAGTTTTCTCAGAGAGACTACTGATGGAGCAGATCAGTGCATGCAAGTGCACCTCTATCCATAGTTCTGCACAGGCGCTATGGAGCTTGTGCACATAAAGTGTGAGAGTCCAGTAGCAGTGCACAATTTTCAGTTCCTACGCTACGCAAGGAGCACAAACTGTGCAGAAAAGCTTCAAGGACTTCCGAAATCGGGAAGGGGAGGGGGCGGAGCGAGGGACTAAAAGGTGAGTAAAATCACCTGAAAAGAAGAAAAAGAATATTCAAAAATATTTGGGCAGAGGCTGTCAGCAGGATCTGTCCAATTATTTAAGGGCAAAAAAAAGGATCCTTTTTTTTCAATAGAATATCTCTTTAACTTGATCTTCTGAGATTTTTTGATGCTGGAAAGTTAGAATCCCTACTGAATAACCCCTTAAATATTCTTCATTCGATGCGTTCATGGGGCCATTGCATAAAATGTACAGCTGTCGTTATGTTCTACAACGTGTAAGATGGGGAGAGTTCGTTGCCGCTTTCAAAAAACAAAAAAATTTGAGAACCTGGTCATGAAACCCCATTGAAATTTCAGAAATGTAAACTTTGTGTTCCATCTATACATAATGATTTGTTATTTCTTGTTTAAGCTCTGCCAAATAAATCCTTAATGACCTTATTTACAGCCGCAAACTAGCAGTGACTCGCGCGGTAAATCAATTATTGACGGCAGTTACAAACTTTAAAGTGCTTGGAATATAAACGGTCGTGTCATTAAAGCTCAGAAATTCCACCCTCTGTTCATGTGTTCTGCTTCTTGATTATTATTATTGACATTAAATATATTTCCTCCTCCGCCGCGCTCTATTTTTCTATTTTATTCGTTTCAGTTCGTGTCTCTCTGCTTTTAATTTTTTTTCTCTAGAGTCAACTTTTCAGGTTTGATAACTGTTTGCTGTGTCCGTCGAAAGGCGTCACAAACCATTTTTAGTATGAGGGAAGGCGCGAAACGTGTGAACCGGGGGTCAAGGAGTTACTGACGTGTCACGTGCAATAAAGCTTTCCTACCAGTAACAATGGAACGAATCTAAGACAACAAATTTGAAAGAAAATAAGTTGTTGTTGACCAGTTGATGACCATCTTCAAGGTTTCAGGAAGCATCAAAGAGCACCAACTGAGTCATCACCTCAACAGATACATTCTTAGTGGGTCGAGCCCTTGAGTATTGGAAGAAGCATTGGAAGGGCACCAGGCATTATTACGTGGAAAACTCAACTCAAACTCAACTCAACTCAAACTCAACTCCTCACATTACAGAGCAGCCACAACCCACCCCAAAATCTGGTAAATGAAGAAGAAAGCCGGACACACTGGCAGAATCACATGGAGCTTGTTGAGTAGGACAAGCAGATACAACGTTTTGGCTCTAGACTCTAACCCATGCGAGCTTGTGAGTTAAAGAATCAAGAGGTTTACTGGTGACTTTCAGGGCAGGTCAAGAGGAAGTGAAGACACTGGTAGGGTTACCGAGACCTACGGGCACATGGTCAACACAATAAGGTACGCAACGAGCCAAGTACTTTACTGGAACATGACTCCAGTACACTGACATCAATAGGTTCTGCTTCATATTGGAATTAAACATGTACCATCTGTAAGACCACTCAACTCCAGACTGAGTACTATAGCACAGAACTGCAAAAAAAGCACACAGGAGGTCCTTCACATAAAAATGGAGACCAGGGAGCTCAAGAGACCTAGTGTTGATGAGGCAGTATAAATATGCTTCTGTGTATGTGGCTTTAAAGTGGTGATGAGGGCTGATAGCTGTCCATATCTTCACTCAACTCTCCAGGCTGAATATCCAGGAGAACAGGAAAACAAGAAGGTGGTCCTGGAGGACTTCATTCCATAATGGAGCTCAAGCAGCCCAAATGTCCTAGTGCTGAAGAGGCTGTATAAATATGATTGTATGTATGTGGCTATAAAGTGCTGTTGAAGGCTGATACCGATCCACATCTTCACTCAACTCCAGGCTGAATTTGAGTGCCCAGAACTGCAAGCAGAGGGTCCTTAAGACCAGAATGGAGGCCAAGGACCCCTAGTGACCTAGTGTTGATGAGGCAGTGTAGGTAAATATGCTTGTGTGCATGTGGCTATAAAGCAGTGTTGAAGGCTGATACCGATCCACATCTTCACTCAACTCGAGGCTCGTTATATTATGCCGTTTCCTTTTTCTATGCAATTGTTCCAGTTATTTTGGGGTTTCTACACCAATGAAACCGACTACTTAACCTTCTGGACGTCTCTGCTGTCATTCATGGGTTATAAACCTGCCATAATCACGTAGGGTGGGTGGAAAAGCCCACCAGTGAACCAATTTGTTCTTTTCCAATAAGTGTACATGCCTGTACAAAAGGCCCATGCAGAGTGAAGCGAACGTGCAGAGAACCACAGGGACGCATGTTTCCTCTTGTGCTCTTACAGGAAATGCTTTCAGAAGATAAAAATATAGATATTGTAATATGTTTTATGCTTTTTTTTTAATTACTTGCAGATCCGTCCTCCCTTGTTAGCATTTTCCAACAGAATATCCTTCAAACTGTGAAATTGCCTTCTGACAAGTATGAAATTATTCCCCGGGCTGAAAACCATAAATCGACTGGAAAATCAGTAAAAAAAAAAAAATCTCCTTAAGGGAATTCTCTGGATGAATATGTTGAAATTCCTTTGAGGTTTAAACAGGCTCCTCAGAAATCCATTATCATGATGGTGGCGCCAGGTGGGAGTTAGGCATGGAGACATTTATTTTGGGGAGTGGGGGTGAAAAATGGACAGATTGGGTCGAAAAACATTTATTTATAAAGGATTTTACCAGGAAGGATACTTTGAGATTTCTCTCATTTTCAAGTATGTCCTGGGTTCAAGATCATTGAATTTTTACAGTAGGTACATTTCGCCCACATTTCCGTGCTCTCTCGTTCCCCGCACATCCCTGCACTTTAGCATTCACCGCAGGGTCCCTGGAGTGCAGGGAAAACTTGCCGCAAACCCACCCAAAACCTGCCAGAACCACCGCGAAAACACGCTGAACACGTCGGAAAAAGCCGACCAGCTGACGAACGCGGTAAAAAAAAAAAAAACTACACTTGAAAGTGTCAAAATTGAAACGCTGTTTGCAAAAAAACTAGTGAGCGAAAATGCCTGGAATTTACATATAATATCCAATGAATGATTATAAGAAGGACTGATACAGAAAAAAAGAAAAAACACTTTAAAAAAAAAAAAAGGAAACCATTTTTTGCCAAACAAATAGTGAAAAATGCCTAAAATATCATAAAAAATCAATATATAAAGAGACTTTTTGCTGCAGGTAAAAATAATAAACGGTTTATTACATATTGAATTAAAACGGGAAAATTTTTAACATTGAAACCGATGGGATTCGCCTGAATAAATCTGCCGAATGAAAACACTGAACAGGAGGGCACTGTGGCAACTTTTCTCTGCTGTTCGGTGTCTATGAATAGATTAACCATTGCTTTTCTATGGGGAATTTCACTGCTGCTGAACAGGCACCATATTTTGCTGGCAGTTCGCCAACATTTGGTGAACTGCCTGTTCTCTTAAAAGCCGAATGGTCCCATAATGTGACCGTATGGGGAAATTCCCTGTTCGGTGACATTCGGTGCCAGATCGACTCTCTCTCAATAACCCCTTTAGCAAAAATTGTCCCCTGCACACTGTATAAAAACAAACATTGGGTGCACATACCAAAGAAACCCGGAGCTCATCCGCAAAGTCAAAGAAAATAAACTTTTGCGGCTCAACCACAAGCACTAGTAATGAGCATAAAGTAACAAAATCTTTATCACCAATTTAATGCAACTCAATACAGGCACAACCTCAGCGGGGGTCTGTCCCGGCACGCGGGGCAGTCAGGGGCTCTGTATGGGGGGGCGTATAAATCACTCTGATAGCGATTTGCTGATATCATTGCAACACGACTTTGGGGAATCTTATGTAAATAAAAATAATAAAGAATTTTATACAAACATATCTAGAAAAAAAAATAACATTTTATTATTGTTTTTTCTTTCCATTTATAGACATTGTATAACTCAGCCCTCAAATCGATCGGGAGTAATCAGACAGGACTGCAGTATCTCTGAGGTCTGCATCGATTTGGTATTTTCAGGGCTGGGTCATCCAAATTTGGTGAAAAATAAGTGCATAAAGTCAATTAACCCCTTCACTACCCAGCAATCTGAATTGTTTTTTATCATAACATTTATTTGAAACATGGGTTGTGAGGTTAACAATTAACCACTTCACTGCTGAGGATGCGCTCAGCGCGTCCTCAGCAGTCCCGCTGGTATGCGGAGGACGCGCTGAGCGCGTCCTCCCATCGGGGTCAGCGTTCGGCCGGGTTCCGGCCGATCGCTGGCCCCTCCGGTGCGGGCTGACATCCTGGATGTCAGCCCGGCATCCGGACCAGCAGCCGCCAGAATTAGGTGTCATCGCGGGGGCGCGATGACACCTAATTCAGGCGCCCCCCCCGCATGTGCGGAGGAGGCGCCTGAAAGGGAGGGGGGGAGGTCCTTCGGACCTCTCTCCCTCCCGATCGGCGGCGCACAGGGGTTAACCCAGGCATCATTTGGAAGGGCACAGCCTGCCCTTCAAATGATGCCTGGCATTAACCCCTGGGGAGCTGGATCGCGAATCGGCGCTGAAAAGCGCCGGTTCGCGATCCTTTCCCGGAGCTGGCCGACATCTTGGATGTCGGCCAAGCCTCCGGGAACTCCCCCAGAGGACTGGCGTCATCGTGCGTAGCACGATGACGCCAGTCCTAGACTTAACCCCTAACTGCCACCAACTGTGGAGATAGGGAGTTCCAATGAACTCCCTATCTCCCGATCCGTGGCAGCTAGGGGTTAAAGTTTGGTATCGTTGGATCGGCCAGAGCATGGCCGTTCCAACGATACCAAACATGAAAGTGAAAAATTTTGTAAAAAAAATGAAGAATAAAAATTAAAAAAAATTAAAAACAAAAAATTAAAAAAAAAAAATAAACACTTTTTTTTATTTTTTTTGGTTTGTTAATGCAGCAATATTGTTCCCATTTCAATTATAATGTGAACAATGATGCTGCACTAACGATTTTTGTATGCGGTGCGTTTGTTAAAAATAGTGTCATTTTCCCCAAAAAAAAATGTAACGAGGCCCCATCTCTAATTTTTTTAACAAGCGCACCCCATACAAAATATAACCGCAATTGCTCGCATGTTAAAATGTGGAAATAAACACTTTACACATTGTAAATTATTGAAAATACATATTTTATTGCATTTTTTGTTATAATATACAGACATGACATAACGTATACATATAATAATGACATATTATGAATCTACTGAGTCTGACGGAAAGAACGATATATAATATGTCTGGGTCATATACTAAAATAAGCCTTCAAAACACGTTTAAACATGATGCGCAAAACAGGTAAAAATGACCTCAGCATAGGGGCGGGAAAAGCCTCAGCAGCGAAAGGGTTAAAATAGGGTGAAATAGACGTTTCGCACAGAAATTGTTGTTCTGAAATATTTAAAAAATGTAAATAATGTTAATTTGCTCATTTTTAATTTTTCATGTATTTCTTTATCCTTTACTGAAATATTCTTGAAATGTAAGATTCTGAGCTCTAGATGGTGTCCTTTATCTTACACATTTTTAAAACGGGGTCTGCATTATCATCATACAGGCAGAAAAGACCTCTGTGTCAGATATAATAACTGTGACTAAGAACTAATAAAAATGTTCAGATCTGCTTACACGGGGTCTGCATTATCAGCATACAGACAGGTGCAGTATATGTGTTGCAGACAGATAATAAAATGGTAAAGAAGACAGCATGGGATCTCCAATGGAACGAGTAAAAAGAATATTTATTTGGGTCAGCAAACCCCATCAGACAAAAAAGGTGTGATGTTTCGACCCGAATGTCGTAATCATACGTATGATTGTATGATTAAGACCTTCGGGACGAAACATCACACCTTTTTTGTCTGATGGGGTTTGCTGACCCAAATAAATATTCTTTTTACTCGTTCCATTGGAGATCCCACGCTGTCTTCTTTGCCTCTTTGATTCTGGATTGGCGACATCCTACCATCGTGGTGATCTCGTGGATACCGAGGTGGGGCTCCCTCCTGACGTCAGCCGCAGCGCTTTCATTTCAGATAATAAAATGGTGAGATCTCCTGCTTACACGTGGTCTGCATTATCAGCACACAAGCAGATGCAGTAAATTTGCTGCAGACAGATAATAAAATGGTGGGATCTCCTGCTTACACAGGGTCTGCATTATCAGCATACAGGCAGATGCAGTAAATGTGCTGCAGACAGATAATAAAATGATGAGATCTCCTGCTTACACGGGGTCTGCATTTTCAGCATACAGGCAGATGCAGTAAATGCGCTGCACACAGATAATAAAATGGTGAGATCTGCTTACATGAGGTCTGCATTATCAGCATACTGGCAGATGCAGTAAATGTGCTGCAGACAGATAATAAAATGATGAGATCTCCTGCTTACCTGGGGTCTGCATTTTCAGCATACAGCAGATGCAGTAAATGCGCTGCGCACAGATAATAAAATGGTGAGATCTCCTGCTTATGTGGATTTATAGTGATCAGAATGAGATTATTAGCAATGCAATATCTGTATGTGCTGCATAATGCCTGTGTATGGCAATTACAGCAACACCTTGTATCTGTATGTGCTGCATAATGCCTGTGTATGGCAATTACAGCAACACCTTGTATCTGTATGTGCTGCATAATGCCTATGTATGGCAATTACAGCAACACCTTGTATCTGTATGTGCTGCATAATGCCTGTGTATGGCAATTACAGCAACACCTTGTATCTGTATGTGCTGCATAATGCCTGTGTATGGCAATTACAGCAACACCTTGTATCTGTATGTGCTGCATAATGCCTGTGTATGGCAATTACAGCAACATCTTGTATCTGTATGTGCTCCATAATGCCTGTGTAAGGCAATTACAGCAACACCTTGTATCTGTACTGTACAGGGATTTACACTCATTATAACCCCCTGAATCTTATCCCTGTACAGAAGCTACTGATCCACAGATATCCCTGTATTCTGCCAAAACCCTGGCTGCTGGAATGCTGCAGTAATCTATTTGAACTTTTTTCTTACAGTGAGGTTTAGGGCTGCTATTTACAGTTGGTTTTAAGTCTCTCCAGGATGCTTGGAGAGACATAAAACAAAGGATTCTGGGCCACATTACGATCTCCACGCTAAAATGGGGACGGTAGGGAGAAAAAAACTGCCCCCTACCGCCCCCGTTTTAGCATGGAATTACAATGCAGGCGCTTAAAAACCTTCCTGCATTGTTACCGCGTGCTACGGGATGGGATGCTCATAGCAGCGCTGAGCGCAGCTGCTAGCATCCACTCGATGGAGTCCATAGGACTCCATTGAATTTCCCCCTGCTGGTCACATGACGCCTCGCAAGATCTGGCTGGTCGGCATAGTGATACGCAGGGAGAGACTAGGGGGTCTTTTTCCCAGACGGATGAGGCGGTTGGAGTCGAAGTCCTCACCGTGGGACAGGAGCAGGGCCGGACTGGCCTACTGGGAGAAATCCTGGTAGGCTGCAATCGTTGGGCCGCTTTTATTTTAATTTTACATTGAAGCAGCATCATACTGTGAATAAAACGCGGGCTGGTAGCGGCTGCCGGCGGCCGCGCCGGCCCGTGGTTCTTTCACAGTACGATGCTGCTGCAATGTAAAATTAAAATAAAAGCGGCCCAATGATTGCGCACCGCCTGGCCGCCGTATTGTTGCTTTTGCCGGCGGCCACATGCTCTTCCTCCTATGAGGCGAGAGGCTGCCAGCATAAAGCATGGCCGCTCGCCTGGGATCCAACAGCTAGCTGCGATCTCGTGAGATCGTGGCGTTCATGTGAACTTTGTGATGTCGCGAGATTGCGGCTGGCTGTTGGATAGATCCCAGGCGAGCGGTCGTGCTTTATGCTGGCGGCCGCTCGCCTCATAGGAGGAAAAGTGTGCGGCTGCCAGCGATGACCTAGGGCCTGGAAGAAAAGAGATGAGCTGGAGCAAATATATCCATGAGGGCAAATATATCCATGAGAGCTGGTGGCAAATATACCCATGAAAGCTGGGGGCAAATATATATCCATGAGTGAGCTGGGGCAAATAAAACCATGTCTGAGCTGAGGGCAATATATCCATGAGAGCTGGGGACAATATATTCATGTGTGCTGGGGCCAAATATATCCATGAGAGCTGGGGGCAAATATATCCATGAGAGCTGTGGGCAAATATATCCATGAGAGCTAGGGGCAAATATATATCCATGTGTGAGCTGGGGGCAAATAAAACCATGTGTGAGCTGCGGGCAATATATCCATGAGAGCTGGGGGTAATATATCCATGAGAACTGGGGGCAAATATATATCCATGTGTGAGCTGGAGGCAAATAAAACCATGTATGAGCTGGGGGCAATATATCCATGAGAGCTGGAGGCAATATATCCATGAGCTGGGGCAAATATATCCATGTGAGCTGGGGAAAATATATCCATGTGAGCTGGGGAAAATATAGCCATGAGAGCTGGGGGCAAAATATCCATGAGAGCTGGAGGCAAATATATCCATGAGAGCAGGCGGCAAATATATCCATGTGAGCTGGGGCAAATATATCCATGTGTGAGCTGGGGGTAATATATATATATCCATGTGTGAGCTGTGGGCAAATAAAACCATGTGCGAGCTGGGGCAATATATCCGTGTGAGCTGGGGCAAATATATCTCCATGTGTGAGCTGCTGGGTGCAATATATATATCCATGTGTGAGCTGCTGGGTGCAAATGTATATCCATGTGTGAACTGGGGGCAATATATCCATGAGAACTGGGGCAAATATATATCCATGTGTGAGCTGGGGGCAAATAAAACCATGTATGAGCTGGGGACAATATATCCATGTGAGCTGGGGCAATATATCCATGTGAGCTGGGGCAAATATATCTCCATGTGTGAGCTTCTGGGGGCAATATATCTCCATGTGTGCGCTGCTTTGGCAATATTTCTCCATGTGTGAGCTGCTGGGGGTAATATATCTCCATGTGTGAGCTGCTGGGGCAATATATCCATGTGTGAGCTGCTTGGGGCAATATATATCCATGTGTGAGCTGCTGGGGGCAATATATATCCATGTGTGAGCTGCCGGGGGCAATATACTGCATTGCTCTGCGATACCCTCAAACACACCGCACATTACTGTATAGCTCTGCGATACCGTCAAACACATTACATATTACTGGGGCTGGTATGAAATTATTTACAGGGCTGTTTTTTATCCCCAGTCCAGCCCTGGACAGGAGGTGAGTATACAATGCTTTTTTTTTGGCTGGTGTTAACGGATTCTGCAGAAGCGGAATCCGTTAACACCAAGTCCTGGCTCTGGTTAACTTTCTGCTAACCACAGCCGGATGTTAATCAGCGTTAGGATTTTGTAATCCAGCGCTGATTAACACTTTGCGCTCCTCATGTTAAGTATAGGGAGCACAAAGTACAGTAACCTTGCGCTGAAAAGCACAAGATACCAAATGTAAATGAGTTACTTAACCCATTTGCGTTTGGATTGTAATATGCAGTAGACACCTCAGCTAACGTTAATGCTCAGGCAGGTGAGCATTAACGTTAGCGTTAAGAGTGTAATGTGGCCCTCTGTTTCTCCACAGGGGACGCACTAATCCTGCTTTAAAAAGGTATGAAAATGGTCACTTGATATGCTAATGAGTGCTTTTCAATGCATTACAATGCAAAATCAAGATATCTCGATTTTGGGTGTGAAGGGGTTAAAATCTAATCTTGCTGACTTAAAATGATCATGTGCAAATATGTCTCTATTTTTTTATTTTGACAAAAATAAACATGGACAGCACAATCACAAGCTCTAATAATGAGCAAAATGTACCAAAATCGGTATTATCGTCAAATCAATGCGTACAGCAAACCTCAGCTGTTTACATAGAAACAATGGGACGTAAATATAGTAACAAAAAAGTCATATGTAAATATAATAAATAGATAACAAACCTACACACAAAAAAAGAAACCATGAATGTAACGTATAGCAAAAATGTAACCTCTGAGAAAGGCGTATTAGCCCCAACAGGGGCGGATCCAGACACAGGTTTTGGGGGGGATTCTACCAGTTTTGGCCAAGAGCTGGTGTTGCCCCCAGCTCACATGGATATATTTGCCCCAGCTCACATGGATATATTTGCCACCAGCTCACATGAATATATTTGCCCCAGCTTACATGGATATATATATTGCCCCCTTCTCACATGGATATATTGCCCCCAGCTCACATGGATATATTTTCCCCAACGCACATGGATATATATATTAGCTCACATGGATATATTTGCCCCCAGCTCACATGGATATATATTTCCCCAGCTCAAATGGATATATTTGCCCCAGCTCAAATGGATATACAGTATATATTGCCCCAGCTCACATGGATATATTTCCCCCAGCTCACATGGATATATATTGCCCCCAGCTCAAATGGATATATTTCCCCCAGCTCACATGGATATCCTATACAGCTGTAACGGGGAGCCCCCTATAGGGTGAGGGGGAACCCCCAATCTGCAGAGATGAAGCCTTAAGGACAGGTATACAGCTTCCAGGGAACAAACCAAGATATAAACAGAACTTAGAAAGATCCCTAAGCCCTGACTGAGATCCTTGAAAGATGGTCTCGAAATTCTAACTAGGCTAGGTTTGCAAGATGAATAAAATATAAACCAGACAGACAATAAATGCAGGTATACAGATTCCAGGGAACAAAGCAAGATAAACAGAAACTAGAAAGATCCCTAAGCCCTGACTGAGATCCTTGAAAGGTGGTCTCGAAATACTAGCTAGGCTAGGTTTGCAAGACAAACAAAACATAAACCAGACAGACAATAAATGCAGGTATACAGGTTCCAGGGAACAAAGCAAGATATAAACAAAACTAGAAAGATCCCTAAGCCCTGACTGAGATCCTTGAAAGGTGGTCTCGAAATACTAGCTAGGCTAGGTTTGCAAGACAAACAAAACATAAACCAGACAGACAATAAATGCAAGCATACAAATTCCAAAGCACGGTACAGTACAGGGGACAGACAGAAGAGAGATCCAGATACAAGAGCCAAAAGGTCATACACGGAATATCATTCTAGAGGGGTCAGGCAAGAGAGGGATCCTAAATACATGAGCCAGAGGTCGTACACACAGCAAAAGTAAAACAGCAATACAGGGACTAGGTATGAAAGACTATCCTGGTCCAAGGATCAAGGGGAGTCCTGGTCGTACTTATAGGGCAGAACAGGTCATGTGACCGCAGGCCAATCAGCCCAACATATGGCCTGCAGGCTGAAAACAAAAATAAACAGGAATCCCTGCTACCACCAGCAGGGGGCAAGGCCAAGACGTGACATAACCCCCTCCCTTACGGGTGACCTCCTGGGCACCCAAGAAAGAAAACATGGATGGCATGAAAATGGACAAGACCAGTCACCAGTACCCATTGGAATCCCACTCAGACTCAGAGTAGTCGGTTTGTGCCTGAGCAAGCAAAGCTCTTTCATAAACCCCAGGTCCTTTCTGCGGATCACTGCACCATTAGAGGCCCGTACACAATCTTCGCCAACCGGGCTAGGGTCTCGTACCTGAGGGTCCGACGGCATGAGTACCTTGGACCTTGAACGGAGTGAATCATCAGTCCCATGTTGTTTATGTTTAGTCCTCTTGCGTCTCCTGGACCGTGATCTAGGAGTTCCGTCCACACCATGGTACATAGAGGTATTAGAGGTGCTGCCAGATCCAGTGACGGTAGTCGTGCCCCGGGATTGTATATTACAACCCAGAGTGGAACCACTAGACACAGTGGACTTACTGTCTACCCCAGAGACAATGACCTTGCCATTAAACGTGGCCCGACCGATACAGTACAGGGTGTGTGCATGACTGGTACACTCTCGGGATATGGGACATCACCAGGACATGGTACAGTTGGCGCCACAATAGCCTTACACCTCTCCCAGGAGGAGTATATTGTGAATCATCTGAATCAGAGTCTTCCACCAGCCCTTTCAGAATGTCAGGGTGTCTCTGGAGCACTACCCAGTGCCTCTCACGCATCCAAAAGCCAGAAGGCGTCCGTATATATTCCGTGGGAACACAATGTGATTTAGGGATCTCAATACCCTTTAAACCACCAGCTTGCTGAATTTCCCTGATTACTGTGCGGAGTAAGGCAACCTCGGACTTAGAGGGTGTAGTATCAATGGAACCAGAACAAAGTGTGGCAGTGTCAGAACCAGATTGGCTAGGGTTGATCACCTTTTCTTGTCTTCTCTTAGAGCAAGACATAGACTTTGTGACCACCTCACAAGGCTTGACAATGGTGGGGACAACACTGGACTCACTGTGGGGCAAGGGCACAGTGGTCTCATGTGCCAATCCAGGCACATCGGCCTCATAACAAAACGTGGTCACAGCTGTCTCGTCTAACCTGGATACAGCTGTCATTGCTGACGTACAGCTTGTCCCGGACACCACTGGCAAGGTACCAGCCTCAGGCATCACGAATGACATGTTGTCAGTACCCGACATGGCTGGCTTCTCATTACCAGTACCCGACATGGCTGGCTTCGTGCCAGGGGAAGCAGACATGGCTGGCTTCGTGCCAGTGGATACAGACATGGCTGGCTTCGTGCCAGTGGATACAGACATGGCTGGCTTCGTGCCAGTGGATACAGACATGGCTGGCTTCGTGCCAGGGGAAGCAGACATGGCTGGCTTCATGCCAGGGGAAGCGGACATGGCTGGCTTTTCATTGCCAGTGGGAACAGACATGGCTGGCTTCGTGCCAGGGGAAACAGACATGGCTGGCTTCGTGCCAGTGGATACAGACATGGCTGGCTTCGTGCCAGTGGATACAGACATGGCTGGCTTCGTGCCAGTGGATACAGACATGGCTGGCTTTGTGCCAGTGGATACAGACATGGCTGGCTTCGTGCCAGTGGATACAGACATGGCTGGCTTCGTGCCAGTGGATACAGACATGGCTGGCTTCGTGCCAGTGGATACAGACATGGCTGGCTTCGTGCCAGTGGATACAGACATGGCTGGCTTCATGCCAGTAGATACAGACATGGCTGGCTTCATGCCAGTAGATACAGACATGGCTGGCACTTCATTGCCAGTGAGAACAGGCATGGCTGGCAACGTGCCAGTAGATACAGACATGGCTGGCTTCATGCCAGTAGATACAGACATGGCTGACTTTTCATTGCCAGTGGGAACAGATATGACTGGCTTTTCATTGCCAGTGGGAACAGACATGGCTGGCTTCATGTCAGTAGATACAGACATGACTGGCATTTCATTGCCAGTGGGAACAGGCAAGGCTGGCTTTTCATTACCAGTGAGAACAGGCAATGGCTGGCAGCGTGCCAGTAGATACAGACATGGCTGGCTTCATGCCAGTTGAAACAGATATGGCTGGCATTTCATTACCAGTGAGAACAGGCATGGCTGCAGCGTGCCAGTGGAGACAGACATGGCTGGCATTTCATTACCAGTGACGAACAGGCATGGCTGGCAGCGTGCCAGTAGATACAGACATGGCTGGCATTTCATTACCAGTGAGAACAGGCATGGCTGGCTTTTCATTACCAGTGAGAACAGGCATGGCTGGCAGCGTGCCAGTAGATACAGACATGGCTGGCTTCATGCCAGTTGAAACAGATATGGCTGGCATTTCAATTACCAGTGAGGAACAGGCATGGCTGGCAGCGTGCCAGTGAGACAGACATGGCTGGCATTTCATTACCAGTGAGAACAGGCATGGCTGGCTTTTCATTGCCAGTGGGAACAGGTATGGCTGGCTTTTCATTACCAGTGAGAACAGGCATGGCTGGCAGCGTGCCAGTAGATACAGACATGGCTGGCATTTCATTACCAGTGAGAAGCAGGCATGGCTGGCTTTTCATTACCAGTGAGAACAGGCATGGCTGGCAGCGTGCCAGTAGATACAGACATGCTGGCTTCATGCCAGTTGAAACAGATATGGACTGGCATTTCATTACCAGTGAGAACAGGCATGGCTGGTCAGCGTGCCAGTGGAGACAGACCATGGCTGGCATTTCATTACCAGTGAGAACAGGCATGGCTGGCAGCGTGCCAGTAGATACAGACATGGCTGGCATTTCAATTACCAGTGAGAAGCACGAGGCTATGGCTTTTCATTGGTGCGAATTTATAAGTAGGGCAGGCATGGCTGGCAGCGGCCTTAGGTATACAGACATGGCTGGCTTCATGCCAGTTGAAACAGATATGGCGCTGCATTTCATTACCAGTGAGAACAGGCATGGCTGGCAGCGTGCCAGTGGAGACAGACATGGCTGGATTTTTCATTACCAGTGAGAACAGGCATGGCTGGCTTTTCATTGCAGTGGGAGACAGGCATGGCTGGCTTTTCACTACCAGTGAGAACAGGCATGGCTGGCAGCGTGCCAGTGGAGACAGACATGGCTGGCATTTCATTACCAGTGAGAACAGGCATGCTGGCAGCGTGCCAGTGGAATACAGACATGACTGGCTTTTCATTACCAGTGAGAACAGGCATGGCTGGCAGCGTGCGCAGTGGATACAGACATGACTGGCTTCGTGCCAGTAGAAACAGACATGGCTGGCATTTCATTGCCAGTGGAACAGGCATGGCTGGCTTTTCATTACCGTGAGAATAGGCGTGGCTGGCAGTGTGCCAGTGGATACAGACATGGCTGGCATCATGCCAGTAGATACAGACATGGCTGGCATCGTGCCGGTGGATACAGACATGAACTGGCTTCGTGCCAGGAGATACAGACATGGCTGGCATCGTGGCCAGGAGAACTAGGACATGGCTGGCATCGTGCCAGGAGATACAGACATGACTGGCTTCGTGCCAGGAGATACAGGACATGGCTGGCAGGTGCCAATAGATACAGACATGGCTGGCATCTCATTGCCAGTGGGAACAGGCATGGCTGCTTTTCATTACCAGTGAGAACAGGCATGGCTGGCAGCGTGCCAGTGGATACAGACATGGCTGGCATTTCATTGCCAGTGGGAACAGGCATGGCTGGCAGCGTGCCAGTGGATACTGACATGGCTGGCAGCGTGCCAGTGGATACTGACATGGCTGGCAGCAGCGTGCCAGTGGATACTGACATGGCTGGCAGCGTGCCAGTGGATACTGACATGGCTGGCAGCGTGCCAGTGGATACTGACATGGCTGGCAGCGTGTCAGTGGATACAGACATGGTTGGCAGCAGCGTGCCAGTGGATACTGACATGGCTGGCAGCGTGCCAGTGGATACAGACATGGCTGGCATA
Organism: Leptobrachium leishanense; assembly: GCA_009667805.1. Taxonomy (NCBI): domain Eukaryota; kingdom Metazoa; phylum Chordata; class Amphibia; order Anura; family Megophryidae; genus Leptobrachium; species Leptobrachium leishanense. The sequence continues at coordinate 17,844,419 of CM019067.1, forward strand.
GCATTCCCAACCGGAGACAATGCAACCACACTGGAGACGAGGGCATAGTGATCCCATGATTCAACAGATTTGAGGTGGCTATTCTGCCAGTCTGGATGCCTATGGAGGACACACCAGTACCTCCATAGCGATACCTGGATACATGGTTCCCCTGCCATTGCTTAACAGGTTTTAATACACAATGTTCAATAGTGTGATTTGGATCTGCGCAATAAAAACAGAGACCATACAACCTGCGTCTTTCCTTCTCCGGTATGGGTTTGCAAGTAGTGCAGGGTGGTGCTGCATCGTTAGCTGCAGCAGGTGATAGGCTCAGAGCCTCTATTAACCTCTGCAGCTCTTTCAGCATAGCAAGCACCAAGTTCAATACAGCTTCATACATATGAGACATACCTGCCAGCTTCTATTTGGGACCAGGATAATGTAACGGGGAGCCCCTAGTGAGGTGGGGAACCCCAATCTGCAGAGATGAAGCCTTAAGGACAGGTATACAGCTTCCAGGGAACAAACCAAGATATAAACAGAACTTAGAAAGATCCCTAAGCCCTGACTGAGATCCTTGAAAGATGGTCTCGAAATTCTAACTAGGCTAGGTTTGCAAGATGAATAAAATATAAACCAGACAGACAATAAATGCAGGTATACAGATTCCAGGGAACAAAGCAAGATAAACAGAAACTAGAAAGATCCCTAAGCCCTGACTGAGATCCTTGAAAGGTGGTCTCGAAATACTAGCTAGGCTAGGTTTGCAAGACAAACAAAACATAAACCAGACAGACAATAAATGCAGGTATACAGGTTCCAGGGAACAAAGCAAGATATAAACAGAAACTAGAAAGATCCCTAAGCCCTGACTGAGATCCTTGAAAGGTGGTCTCGAAATACTAGCTAGGCTAGGTTTGCAAGACAAACAAAACATAAACCAGACAGACAATAAATGCAAGCATACAAATTCCAAAGCACGGTACAGTACAGGGGACAGACAGAAGAGAGATCCAGATACAAGAGCCAAAAGGTCATACACGGAATATCATTCTAGAGGGGTCAGGCAAGAGAGGGATCCTAAATACATGAGCCAGAGGTCGTACACAGCAAATATAAGTAAACCAGCAATACAGGGACTAGGTATGAAAGACTATCCTGGTCCAAGGATCAAGGGGAGTCCTGGTCGTACTTATAGGGCAGAACAGGTCATGTGACCGCAGGCCAATCAGCCCAACATATGGCCTGCAGGCTGAAAACAAAAATAAACAGGAATCCCTGCTACCACCAGCAGGGGGCAAGGCCAAGACGTGACAGATATATATATTGTCCCCCAGCTCACATGGATATATTTGCCCCAGCTCACATGGATATATTTGCCCCAGCTCACATGGATATATTTGCCCCCAGCTCACATGGATATATATAAGGCCCCCAGCTCACATGCATATACTTGCACCCAGTTCACATGGATATATTTGCCCCAGCTCACATGGATATATTTGACCCCAGCTCTCACCTCTGCTGCCAGGCCCCTCCGCAGCCGCTCCAAGTACCCTCTGGCCATTTTTCTCCTTACAAGCGGCCGCCGGCATGCAGCTTGGGCACTCACTGGGAACCACCTGACCAGCGCAGCCGCGATCTAGTGCGCTGGTCAGGTGGTTCCCATCCCAGGCGAGCAGCCAAGCTGCATGCGGGCGGCCGCTCGTAGGGAGAAAAGCGGACGGCGGCAGCAATTTTCTTGGGGGGGAGCAATTGCCTTGTTGCCCCCCCTGGATCCGTCCCTGAGCCCCAAAATGTTGGATACCTCACTCTGAACTTTGTAGTTCATCACTGCCCCCTTTATGGTATATGCTGCCTGCATGGTGTCTGTTCATTTTTGTGTAGGTTTGGTTTTATTTACATTCTTGCAGTAAGGTCTTCCTCCTGTTTGTTTCAGCCGAATATCATTATCTTGTTATTATGTTTCTGATACATATGACATATATTTGTTTATAATTATGTCCCATTGTTTCTACGTATGTAAAAAGCTGAGGTTACGTTGTACGCATTGATTGGACGATAATATAGATTTTGCTCCATTTTGCTCATTACTGTTGCTCGCGTTTGTGCCATACATGTTTATATATTTTTTTCAAAATAAATTTTAGTGACATTTTTGCACATGAACATTTTAAGTCAGCATAGTTAGTTTTTACGTGACTTTATTCACTTGTTTTTCTCAAAATTTGGATATAGCCCAGCCATGGAAATACCGAATCGATGCGGACCATGGAGATACTGCAGTCCTTCGTGACTTCTCTTGATCGATTTGAGGGCTGAGTTATGAAATGTCAATAAATGGTAAAAAAATAATAATAGAAATACTCTTTTTTTTTTGTGATATATTTGTCTTATTTTTTTCTTGCATAAAATACCTCAAAGTCGTGTTCTAATGTTGTCAGCAAATCGCTATCAGAGTGATTTATACGCCACCCTTTCAGAGCCCCCGACTGCCCCGTGTTCCGGCATGGACCCACGCGCAGGATACGCTTTTATTTTCCCATGAGGTTGTTTATGCATGAATGACTTACAAGGCGGCATCATGACATGACTAAGTGTGTGTCAGAACAGCTTAGCGTTTGATGTATGGTCTACATGCGATACATCAAAAAATATGGGATAATTCCCTCTGCTTTACATTAACAGCGGAGATCCGACATCACATATGCATAAAAAAAAAGACGTCCGAGAGAAATTGACACCAAAGGGTACGATGACATTTCATGTGATGCCGTTACGACTAGAACCTGGGCCTCTGTCGAGTCTTCGTCTCTGTAAATAAATTCGCAGTAAACAGGTATAAATTGCCAAAGACGTGCTCGATCAGGACAAATCATGTAGCAAGTGGGCCAGACACACTGTAATCATCTACGTTCTTCTAAGAACACTCACAGGTTCTTCCAGGTTCACCAGAGGATTCACCCAGCAGGAATCAGAACCGGAGATCCATGGGACACATCGCCCTTTTCCTTTGTTTCCAATTCGATCGTAAATGGCCGAGTGACACACTGTAATCATCAACGTTCTTCAAAGAACACTCCTAGGTTCTCCCAGGTCACCATAGAATTCACCCAGCAGGAGTCAGAACCAGAGATCCACTGTAGTCCTCTATGTTCTTCATGCTGTTCCATGCCATGAGGCAACATGTGGTTCCATTTTTCCTTTTCTCTTGTTAACTGCATTTTTGAGGGTCAATATGTTCGGCTGGAGAGGTATTCTAAGAGGATACGTCTTAGATTATTATCATCTAGTAGGACCTTGGCTAGACATGCAGTTGGGTTGTCCGTAAGATCTCTTACGCCGGGTAACCATAGCGCTATTGGAGCTGTAGCTCCAGGCCCGTGTCCTAAAATAGGCCATTGTCATAGAATAGGCCCATGCATTTGAATTCTCCATAAACATCTCTAAAGCTGCAAGATACTCAAAGAGCTGGGTTAACATAAAGGCAACTGGAGCTGTAGCCCTAGGCCCATATACCAAAACAGGTCCATGCAGTTGAATCCTCCCTATACCTCTCTAAAATTGGAACTTACACCCAGAACCGGGTTAGCATAGGACTATTGTAGCTGTAGCTCCAGGCTCATGCCCCAAAATAGGCCCAAGCAGTTGAATTCCCTCTAAACATCTCAAAAACTGCAAGATACACCCAGAGCCTTGTCAACATATGGGCTACTGGAGCAGTTGCCCCAGGACTGTGTTCCAAAATATGCCCTCTCAGCTGAATTCTCCATAAACATCTATAAATCTGCAAGCTACACCCAGAACCAGGTAATTATTGGGGCTACTGGAGCTGCAGCTCCAGGCCCATGTCCCAGAAGCTGTGTATATGTATTTCTTACTCAACCCTTTCCCAACCGCCCCAGACGTAAAATGGCCTGCCATCACTGGTGATTTTCATTACCTTTTGTCCCTCGCCGGGAACAGGTCCTCCTCTTCGGCTCAGAGACATCGGTGACCTGGTGACTGCAAGCTGGGAAATTCGAAATCCCGGCTGCTGGTGACTTGGGTGGGGTGGAGGAAACTCCTCTGCTTCACCCATTGATTTTGCCAGATTGGGGGAGCTGAGAGGGGGGAGACGAGGGGGGCACTCCTCACATTCTGACCAGTTGAGCGTCCATTTAAAATGTCACAGGTCAAGCTGGGAAAGTCTAAATATCCGCCACATGTTCCGCGCAATCTGTATCGGATGAACAAATAATAGTAATCATGAATAATAGCGAGGAGCATAACTCCGGGGGGAGATACAGTTCAGCGCTACTTTGTAATGATTCGTGAGCTCCAGCCTCCAGCAGCCGCTGAATATTATTTGGGAAAGCAATCATTTTATTAAAGCGCAGATTACAGGATTACTGCACTTTCCCGGCTCCTGATATATAGTTACCGCTATCTCGGCTTGTACTGTGACGAATGAAAGAATCCCGCCAGGGTCAGTCTTAAATCTGCCCAGATTGCTTGCTGGAAGCCGTAAGCAGCAGAAATCCCCGTTAAACTGTGTAGGAAATAAATCTAGCGCATTACGGCCGCGCCCGGCTTGGAGACATCGCGCGGTTTGTATCCGCCAGCTACGTGGCTTTTCATATTCAATGTCTTCTGAGCGCGGTCGCAGGGATGGAAAAAAAACTGCCATTGTAAGGGCAGCAGACGGCTCAGATTTTCAATTTTCTCCCACAAATCCTCCAAATTTACCTGCGTGATCCAGGGGAGGAAATGAGTAACTCAGGGGAACCCGCGGAGAATCCAAATCAGCCGCACGCGAGGCCAGACCTTCCTGGTGGAGACGGACATCGCTCTGATGGGCTTCCCTTGTGCTCACTCTAGCACGTTCGTGTTTCGTGGTGGGAGAGGGACGAAGGAACAGGCGAGGACGCTCAGATACCTGCAGCAAGAGAAAACTCTGCAAAACAGAAGCAACCTGTGCTTCTGTCCTTATTGCTACAGATGCTTAACCCCTTCAATCCCAAAATCAAGTTAACTCAATCTTGCATTGTAATACATTGAAAAGCACTCACTAGCATATCAAAACCCTACTTGAATACCTTTTTAAAGCAAGATTAGTGCATCCCCATGGAGAAACAGAATTCACTGTCTTATCTCTCTCCAGTCGCCCTGCAGAGAGATAAAACAAGCTGCAAATAGTAGCCCCAATTCTCATTGTACCAAAAAGCTCACTAAACTTTACTGTAGCATTCCAGCAGACAGGATTTGGCAGAATACAGGGAGAGCTGTGGGGTCAGTCACTGCTGTACAGGGATAAGATTCAGGGGGTTATAATGAGTGTAAATCCCTGTACAGTACAGATACAAGGTGTTGCTGTAATTGCCATACACAGGCATTACGCAGCACATACAGATACAAGGTTTTGCTGTAATTTCCATACACAGGCATTATGCAGCACATGCAGATACAAGGTGTTGCTGTAATTGTTATACACAGGCATTATGCAGCACATACAGATACAAGGTTTTGCTGTAATTGCCATACACAGGCATTATGCAGCACATACAGATACAATGTGTTGCTGTAATTGTTATACACAGGCATTATGCAGCACATACAGATACAAGGTTTTGCTGTAATTGCCATACACAGGCATTATGCAGCACATACAGATACAAGGTTTTGCTGTAATTTCCATACACAGGCATTATGCAGCACATACAGATACAATGTGTTGCTGTAATTGTCATACACAGGCATTATGCAGCACATACAGATACAAGGTTTTGCTGTAATTTCCATACACAGGCATTATGCAGCACATACAGATACAATGTGTTGCTGTAATTGCCATACACAGGCATTACGCAGCACATACAGATACAAGGTGTTGCTGTAATTGCCATACACAGGCATTATGCAGCACATACAGATACAAGGCGTTGTTGTAATTGCCATACACAGGCATTATGCAGCACATACAGATACAAGGTTTTGCTGTAATTGCCATACACAGGCATTATGCAGCACATACAGATACAAGGTTTTGCTGTAATTGCCATACACAGGCATTATGCAGCACATACAGATACAAGGTGACGCTGTAAATGCCACACACAGGCATTATGCAGCACATACAGATATTGCATTGCTAATAATCTCATTTTGATCACTACAAATCCCAATAAGCAGGAGATCTCACCATTTTATTATCTGTCTGCAGCACATTTACTGCATCTGCCTGTATACTGATAATGCAGACTCCATGTAAGCAGGAAATCTCACCATTTTTTCCAACGGATGGTCGGTGGTCGGTTCGGTGGGTCGTGGACTTTTTTCGGATCGATTCGGTGGTCTGTTTCGGATCAATTCAGCGTGACGATTCTCTTTCACCTCAGGGACCCTCCGGTGAATGCTGAATACACCGCAGGATCGGCGAATTTAACTCGCCAAAGTGCAGCAAACGGGAGAGCACCGAAATGTTGGCGACATTTCGGTGCTCTCTGAATAACCTCGAATGTGTTGCAGGTGAAGATGCGTCGGAATAGCTGCTTTCTGTAAGTCGTACAAAACATCTGTGGATCGCTTAAGCTCCCGTCTTTTTGACACGTGCGGCGCTGTATCCTTTCTTTCTTTTTTTTAGACACATATGTATTGGGAACGGTGACCGTGACATAAAACTAAATTTGGTTTTCAGTAAAAGTACATGACACTAATTATACCAGAGCGTTTCATGCAGGTCTGGAAGGATTGGTGACGTTTTCCTGCACATACACAGAATATTTACATATAAACCATAGAAATACAAACTATCTACAAAATAACATAAAAGAATTCGGATTTGCAGGTCGACTTTCTACAATTTTATTGCAAAACGTGATCGGAGCCATTTGGTTTAATGGTGAGGTATCGGTCCCGGCAGACAAGTAACGATGGCCTAGATCAGGAATGCTCGACCTCGGCCCTCCAGATGTCATGGAATTAAATTCCTTGCGTGTTTCTGTAAGCCTAATGAGTGGCAGAGCATCATGGGACCAGGGCCAGTGCATCCATTAGGCTTTCTAGGCAGTTGCCTAGGGCACCACTAGGAAGGGGGTGACATTATGAGCTAATATAACCGTGGGCACTATGGCAGAGGTTATGTCTGATTTGCGCTGATACGGAGCTTGCCGCAGCCATCTCCTGCCAGCAGCCAAGGACAGCTGATAGCTATGAGAGCTCTCTAACTGCTTGCAAGCTCATCCCAAGGTCAATGTCCTCTGGTCTAGACCCCACAAGAGTGCGAGACGCATTAAGGGAGCAGAGACAATATTTGGTGGGAAACACTGGGTAGTGGAGGGGCAGCAATATATTTCTTTTGCCTAGGGTGGCAATAATCCGTGCACCGGCCCTGCATGGGAGATGCAGTTCCAAAACATCTGAAGGGCCAAGGTTGAGCACCCCTGCCTGGACTAGATTCTCTAACGCTGGTTATGGGCATGGTTGGAGTCATGCACGGTGCAAGGAGAAAGTTCAAAGACACAAAGCGTCACATTGCAGCAGCATATGAGGAATCCAATAACGGGTCTCACTGCCGGCCTCGATGGACGCACCAGACACTTTACCCCATCGCTCGTTGCGGCAGTTGGGATGACTCCGTGCACGATCTCATGGCTGGGTAACTATTATTACTTATGTTATCCTTATGTAACATTCACTTGTGTTTTCTTACAGGAAAAGTGACATGTGCAATGTGTGTGGTTTGTTCAGGATGCATGTGTCATGGGACCAGTCGCAGGGGTCATTAAAGTCTACCTTTGCCCTATTTCATTTATTTAATTAAGTAGCAAAAACAAATGGACAGAGATTTTTCATATTGTCATAAACATTGAGGACCAAATTACAATCCTAGCATTAAAACGCGGGCACACACGCAGTTTTCCCCCTTGCGCCCGCGTTTTATCGCTGGATTACAATGCAGGTGCAAAAAATGCTGCCTGCATTGTTACTGCGCGGTAAAATCTGGGATGCTTGTGGCAGCGCTGAACTGTCCATAGGACTCCATCGAGTTCCCCCCTGCCGGTCACATGACCAGCCGGATCTCGCCTCACGGGATCCGGCCGGTCAGCGTAGTGATAAGCAGGGAGAGACTCGGGGGACTTTTTCCCCCAGTCTTTCCCTGCTGCCGCTGGACGGAGGAGGCGGTTGGAGCCGCGGGACAGAGGGTGAGTACACAATGCTTTTTTTTATTTTCTTGGCTGGTGTTAACAGATTCTGCAGAAGCGGAAACTTTTTGCTAACCGGAGCCGGACGTTAATCAGCGCTGGGACTTTGTAATCTAGCGCTGATTAACACTTTGCCTTCCCCATGTTAAGTATAGGGAGCACAAAGTACAGTGACCCCACGCTGAAAAGCACAAGATCCAAATGCTAACGCGTTACTTAACCCATTTGCGTTTGGATTGTGATATGCGGTAAACACCGCAGCAAACGTTGATGCTCACGCAAGTAAGCGCTAACGTTTGCGTGAAGGTTGTAATATAGCCCTAAATCAGGTGGTTTGATGCCAGTGATGTCACTAATGATTTCATTAAAAAAATGCTCAATATGAATTTGAAAGTAAATGCGTGTGTGTGTAACCCCCACAAAACCAGACTCTCAAAGAACCCTGTGTGTGTGTGTCCCCACAAAACCAGACTCTCAAAGAACCCTGTGTGTGTGTGTCCCCACAAAAACAGACTCTCAAAGAACCCTGTGTGTGTGTAACCCCACAAAACCAGACTCTCAAAGAACCCTGTGTGTGTGTGTCCCCACAAAACCAGACTCTCAAAGAACCCTGTGTGTGTGTGTGTCCCCACAAAACCAGACTCTCAAAGAACCCTGTGTGTGTGTGTCCCCACAAAAACAGACTCTCAAAGAACCTGTGTGTGTGTGTGTGTCCCCACAAAACCAGACTCTCAAAGAACCCTGTGTGTGTGTGTGTCCCCACAAAACCAGACTCTCAAAGAACCCTGTGTGTGTGTGTGTGTCCCCACAAAAACAGACTCTCAAAGAACCCTGTGTGTGTGTGTCCCCACAAAAACAGACTCTCAAAGAACCCTGTGTGTGTGTGTCCCCACAAAACCAGACTCTCAAAGAACCCTGTGTGTGTGTGTCCCCACAAAACCAGACTCTCAAAGAACCCTGTGTGTGTGTGTGTGTCCCCACAAAACCAGACTCTCAAAGAACCCTGTGTGTGTGTGTGTCCCCACAAAACCAGACTCTCAAAGAACCCTGTGTGTGTGTGTGTGTCCCCACAAAAACAGACTCTCAAAGAACCCTGTGTGTGTGTGTCCCCACAAAAACAGACTCTCAAAGAACCCTGTGTGTGTTTGTGTGTGTGCCCCACAAAGACAGACTCTCAAAGAAGCCTGTGTGTTTGTGTGTATGTGTGTGTCCCCACAAAACCAGACTCTCAAAGAAGCTTTTCGTTATTGTTTTTGTTCATTTCGGTTCGTTATTTCGAATCGATTCACACACCAGGAATCCATGCGGTGCTCGATTGTCAATGTAACATATGCAGGGTTATCCAAAGAGATCCGAATTGCTTGAGAAAGGTAACCGAATGCTGAAAATCAGCATTCGGTTACCTTTCCTGGCCATTCGGCTATCCAGAGAGCAGGCAATACGCCAAATCCTGTCGAATTGCCTGAACATACGGTGCCTGTTCGGTCCCTGTTCGAGGGCAGTGAAATCCCCATGAAAAAGCACTGCTTCGGCTATTCAGAGAACACAAACCAGCAGTGAAAGGTTCCCCTAATGCCCTGCCATTCCGTGATTTCATGCGGCAAATTTATTCAGGAGAATCCCATAGGCTTCAATGTTAAAAATATTCCTGTTTTAATTCAATATCTAATAAACCGTTCATTATAAAATTCTGCAGCAAAAAGTCTCTTTATTTATAGATTTTTTAGGATACTTTAAGCATTTTTCTGAATTTTTTAAAAAAAAATTAAAAGTCCGATTTTTTTTTTTTTTTTTTTTTCAGTTTACTTATTTTTTTTGTAACAGCCCTCTTTATTATCATTCCCTGGACCTCCTGTGAAAATTTCAGACATTTTCGCTCAGTAGTTTCTTTGCAAACAGCGTTTCATTTTCCCAGATTCATACAAATGGTTTTGCTAATTTATTCACTGCCTCCTCTACGTCACAGCTGCTTCGGCTCTGTGTGATTCGGCTCCTGTTCGGCTCCTGTTCGGGTTTTTCGAAGGTTAATCCAGATGTTTTTGCTTGTTTTCAGCGTGCATTCGGTTAGTTTTCGTCAGGTTTGCGGTAGCTTTTCCCTGCAATTCGGGGGCCCCGTGGTGCTTGCTGAATACACCGCAGGGTCACCGAAATGGGATCGGCAAAAGGAACCGAATTGAAGAGACCGAAAAGTCACCGAACGTGCAGTGACTTTTCGAATCTCTTTGGATAACCCTGATAGTATTTGCTCCAGAAAATGACAGATTGTTTTTTTAACTCCAGGACGTTCTATGACGTCTGCGCAATGGGTGGGCCTTGAAGAAGCGGGGCTTACAGGTACATCCCCGCTGACTTCAATGGGCCACTTTGACCCCTCCCCGCAGCTGGCGAGCGTCGCGCCGCATCAGGCCCCCATCTCCAAACATATACATACACACACGCACACACACCAGCCCCCTTCCTAAACACACATAAATATATATCGACAAGGATTGTGGTGGAGGACAAAAAGTGAGATAAAAAACCTCCACACTATAATAAGTGTGTTTATTATTGCAGAAGCCACCTGCACATCACAGCAACTCGATGAATTGTATCCCAGATATTCCTCATATGCGGCATGGAAGTCTGGGTAGCTCTTAGATTGTAAGCTCTGGGGCAGGGTCCCCTCTCCTCTTAGATTGTAAGCTCTGGAGCAGTGTCCCCTCTCCTCTTAGATTGTAAGCTCTGGGGCAGGGTCCTCTCTCCTCTTAGACTGTAAGCTCTGGGGCAGGGTCCCCTCTCCTCTTAGATTGTAAGTTCTGGAGCAGGGTCCCCTCTCCTCTTAGATTGTAAGCTCTGGGGCAGGGTCCCCTCTCCTCTTAGATTGTAAGTTCTGGAGCAGGGTCCCCTCTCCTCTTAGATTGTAAGCTCTGGAGCAGGGTACCCTCTCCTCTTAGATTGTAAGCTCTGGAGCAGGGTCCCCTCTCCTCTTAGATTGTAAGCTCTGGAGCAGGGTACCCTCTCCTCTTAGATTGTAAGCTCTGGGGCAGGGTCCCCTCTCCTCTTAGATTGTAAGGGGAGGGGGTGCACTCCGCTTATCCTGCAGACTTTAAAAAGATAAATTGTTCAGGATGAGTAGAGTGTCCCTTTAAGGGGATACAAGGGGAAGGGGTGGTAGTAGACAGTCCTTTTAATCCTTATGTAACCACCCAGCGAGAACCAGTCCGACTACTCAGGAATCATTGCCTGGCGTCTTGGTGTCTGCGACCGAATTAGACCAGGGACAGATGATGGAATTAATTCACTCATTAAAGTCACCAAGACACCATGCTAAACATCCCAACAAAAGAGATCAATAGGACAATAGCAGATAGTGAGGATAAACAGGGGATTCCAGGGTCCTCTCTCCTTCTGTTTTGTGTGTGTAATGTGTATGTATATGTGTTATTCTGTCTCTCCCTTTTTTTACAGAGCTACGGAACTTGTTGGCGCTTTATACATGCTTGTATAAGTTACTGTGACTGTAAATGCGAGTTAAAGCGTGTACAGAGAACCAGGAGTGTGAGAACGTGAGCTCTAGCCTTGGGCCAAACGACACTGGTTCCCCGCTCGAAATTTCTTCTTTTGTTTTCGTTCCATAACATGCGATTGGTTGATTATTTCCACTTTTCCCTCTTTTTTTTTTTGCTGGTTTCGAGCGCCAAGGACTGAAGCATCGCCGTGTACAGTACGTTTATTTATAAGCTCAGGTATACGGTGTTGCCGGGTATTAAAGCAGCCGCTCTTAGTGACATTTGTTTGTCGTCCTTGAGGATTCCGTGACTCATTCTCAGGGTCTGTGCGATCGTATCCGTCATGCCGGGGCAGACGGCAGCTTACCATACAACTGTCTTTCTCGGTGCGGTTCTCATATCCGTTTTATTAGCGAATTGCCTGTTTGTCAACAGAAGGTTTGCAGCTCCTGATTTCCTCCAGGGTGACAATATTATTTTCTATATATTTACTTACTCGGGAGGTAAAATAAGATGTAATTGTTGCAGCGCCCGGATCCTGCGTGTTTCTGTACAAACTGGCGATTGTCCCGGGGAGAAAGCCATCGAGGAGCATGAGACCGGCTCATTATTGCCGCCGACACAGCAATATATCACCCAGCGCCGAGGACACTCACACTGGAGGCTGAATTATTTAAAAGGACAGATTAGCCGTGTTCCCTCCGCTCCTCGCATGGAGGTTTCAGCCAGTTCTGTGATAGTAAAAGTACCTTTTGATCCTGGTCGCATTGTGGGGACGGTCTCTGGAGTGCCGGCCTCATCTCGTTACTGGGCAGGTATCTCTAAGCTCTTGCTAATGAGAGGTTGGAAGTGACCGCAGGGATAGATTTACGTCTTGGGATCAAAACAGGTTTTTCCTGCTGTTAGTTTGCCGGTATTACGGGGAAGCATGAATTCTGTGCTCCCTACGAGCCTCACCTGCAACAGTCATGGAAATGCACGGCGAAATGTCCATGGGATGTTTATTTTTACGCGCTGGACAGCCTCCCGGGCAACCAGCGAATTGGATAAGCCAATGAAAAGCAGGAATTAAAGGGACACTCTACTCATTCTGACCATTTTACATTTCTAAAGTGGTCAGCGTGACAAGAGTCACTTTGAACTTGGTGTACATGGACCCAGAGATGCATTTGGGAAGTGCAAGCCTGGTGTTTCTATATTGATCCCCTTCCCTCTCCTATGTTGAAGTCACCCTGTACTTCACATGAATATTGTTATTGTTATTACTGTATATGCTTATCTGTTACTATGGTTTATATGATTACTGTGTGGGTGTCACTGTAGCCTTTTCAAACTCCTCATTTCTGGAGTGTGCATCTGTGAAAGGCTTGAGTGGTCTTCGTTCGTCTGTCTTGTCTGGCAAACACTGCCCCATTAACTGATACAGTATAATCCGAACCCACTGTTTATCCTCACTATCTGCTATTGTCCTATTGATCTATTTTGTTGGGATGTTTTGCTTGGCGTCTTGGTGATTTTAATGAGTGAGTTAATTCTATCATCTGTCCCTGGTCTAATTCTGTCCCAGACACCAAGACGCCAGGCAATGATTTCTGAGCAGTCAGAGTAAAATGCCATGCCCCTTAAGGCACTGTATGCATGTAGCTCATTAAAGGCTCAGTTCTAGTCTGACTGCTCTAACTTTAAGATCTGCATCATGCCTCAATTCTGGGAAATGCTATAACCACACTTTCAATGTTCCCATCCTTAAGCTTTGGCTAAGGACTGGACAAAGGCATGAAACACTGCTGGTGGGAGAACAGAGTTCCAGCAAGGGTGCAGCATTAACAGATGTGACCCAGTCGGGGTACAGAGATTTGTTACAGTCAGGATTTGGGGAGGGCCCCCTTCTCCCTCCCCATATCTGCTGAAAACACTGGATGAAGTGGAAGAGTTTCTTCCACCCCACCCAGCATCACCAGAAGCTGAGATTTTGAATTTTCCAGCTTCTGGTCACTAGATCGGTCATTAGTGATGTCACACACATCAACGTCACACTCTGAGACCAATTGCTGTAGCGAGCATTCTCAGAGGCTGCATTGGATCAGATTTGTGCATGCGCGTGCAACTCCGATCCATCACTCTGCGCAGGCGCTACGGAACTTGTGTACATAAAGTGTGCGAGTCCCGTAGTGCTGCACAATTTGCGGTTTTTGCACTACGCATAGAAGCACAAATTGTGCAGAGAAGCTTCAGGGACTTCCGAGTTTGGGTGTCCCTGAGCCCAAGAGGTGGAGCAGCGTGCGGCAAGAGGGCTAAAGAAGTGTAAAATTCCTTTAAAAAAAGAGAAAATTGGGATCTCTCCAATAATTTAAGGGCAACAATATGGAGCTGTGTCTTTTTTAAAACACTATCCCTTTGACATGTGGTTTAGGAGGTTTGAGAATCCCCATCGTTTTTTTTTTTTATTTTTTTTTCCGTTTTTCAGAATAATTTTGTAACAATACTTTAAACATAATAGACAAACAATAGGTTTATGTCGTGACAGGGATTGGTTCAGTCAATGCATAATAAGAAGGTTAATGGAGTCAAGTAGATCTGTCCAATTAATTCATCAATTAAAGACACTTAAGAGTATTGGGGTTATTCCGAGAGAGACGATCTGGCCCCGAAATGTCACCGAACAGTTAATTTCCCCAGACGGTGACATTTGGGGGCCATTCGACTATTCAGAGAGCAGTCAGTTCCCCAAATTTTGGCAAACTGCCAGCAGGTACAGTGCCTGTTCGGCAGCAGTGAAATCCCCCATAGATTATCAATGGTTTATCTATTCACAGACACCGAACAGCAGGGAAAAGTTGCTGGAGTGCTCTGCTAGTCAGTGGTTTCATTCGTCAGGTTTATACAGGAGAATCCCATAGGTTTCAATGTTAAAAATATTCCTGTTTTAATTCAATATCTAATAAACCGTTTATTATTTTAATCTGCAGCAAAAAGTCTCTTTATCTATTGATTTCTTTTTATTTTTCAGGCATTTTTCGGTAAAATTATTTTTGCATTTTTTTCTAAAGCGTTTTTCCTTTTTAATTTCATTCATTGGATCTTATATGTAAATTCCAGGCATTGTCATTAAGGAGTTTTTTTGCAAACAGCGTTTCAATTTTGACACTTTCAAACATATTGTTCTATGTTTTGTTTTTTACCCCGTTCGTCAGCTTGTCGTCTTTTTCCGGCGGCTGGTCTGCGTTATGATCGGCGACTTTTTCTGGCGTGTTCGGTGTGTTTTTTTTGGGCGGGTTTTCAGTTGGTTTTCGGCGGGTGTTCGGCAGGATTGCAGCGGGTTTGCAGCAGGTTTCCCCTGCACTCCAGGGACCCTGTGGTGAATGTTGAATTCACTGCAGGATGAGGAACTTTTATTCAACGAAGCTCAAGGAAGTGAGGGGAACGAGAGAGCGACGAAATGTTGGAGAGAATGCTGGCCTTGTGCGAGTTCCCAGGTCTATATGTGACCAGTATACGTCCAAAGCTACTTGCATTGTGGGCAGAGATATGCAGAAGCTGGGGAATCCTGAAGGACACTGGTGCTTCGGCAGCAGATCCTGAGATCTACCCTTATTTTCCAAGTGTTGATAGCCAGAACTGTGGCAGAGAGACATGGTTTGACTTTCAGAGTGTTTGTGGAGTGAGTGCTGAGCTTGCCGCGCAGGCCTGGTGAAGGTTTACGGCTCACAGAATGAAGTTTAGCAGGAGCACAAAGGTTCACGGCAGTTTATCACTTCGGGCAGGAGGTAATTTCATGGGAGATTAAACAAACTTTCATGCTGGACACAAGTGCATCGTGTCAAGCGGCTGCCGGAGACTTCTGTCCCAAAGTCGTCTGACGTAGCGCGAAAAATAAAACTCGCAAAACAAAATATTGTTTTTTTTTTGCAGCCGGATTTATTACCTGTCGCTGATGGGTGGATTATAGTATTAGCGTCAAAGAGCATAAAGCCGGGCACGAAGGGACAGAGGAGCAGCTGATAATTACCTGCAAGAAACAACATGCGAGATATCAGTTTATTCCTTCAATGTCAGAACAAGATTAAATTCATGAAAACTGATGGCCGAGGAGAACTAAATGGACTCTTCAGGCACCATAACCCCTTCAAAGGGTCATGTACGGCTCTAGCAGTGACGTTGTCAGTGATTTTAACGTTTCAATCATGCAAGTGGCAACAAACCCCAGTACAAACCACAATATGAGTGCCAACAGGCATCAGGAGAGACCAACTCACAGAATACTCATCCAAACGGAAGATGAAACGAGCACTCCAAGCTTTGTATTCAAGGCCAGGTAGCTGGGCTTGCATCAAACCACGGGACGAAGTTTAGACTCTAAGATGAGTCTTCATTGTTGTCGTTTGTTTGGGTGAGACCTCTTGACCCTGGCTTTATCATTTATTTGCTCTCCTGACACCACGTGTCTTTGTTGATCAACGCCATTCATGGCGTCATCCTGTCGATGTCGATCTCGCATGTTCTGTCAATCTGATCTGTCGCCAACCAGTAGGGGAATGCGCAACACCATTTAAGTCCAGCTTACCCTCAATACTGTGCCCTGTCGGGCTTCTAGTCACCCGAGAGCGCGTTATGTTTCTGCATTGTTATCCTGTTTACTAACTTTGGCATTTTCTACTGACTTTTTTGATTCTATGTTATCTGTGACTCCTCGATTGTACGACTTCCCCCTCCAGTATCTGACCTCGGCTTCGTCTCTGACATTGTATTTTGTGTCTGTCTTGTAGTTAGCCATTTACTGGCCATTCTAAGGACCCGCAGTCTGGGTTGTGGCGTATACTGAGTTAGGGTTAGGAGACATTGCAAGTTGCTTTGAGAAGCATCTGATTGGCTGTATGCGTGCTGGACATGCACCAAGTTTGCCAAATTCTTCCAAATCATGCTCAACACCATGGGCCCAATTTCAACCCAGTCACTAAGTGAATGACTTACCAGCTCCACTCGTTAGCTTATTGTCTCAAGCCGATATTCTGACTGAGCTTGTGACTTTAACGGCTCCTATACTTTGTATCAGAAGCATTAACAACAGGTCAACCGGAGAATAATGAGCTATTCCAACCTCGCTTGTTATTCTCGGCTCGAACCAGTGTTCTACAAAGGAATACTGCATGGATCAGCAACCCCAGTCCTCTAGATGTTTCGGAACTACATTCTCATGTGACTATGTTGATCTATTGAGTGACTGAGCGTCATGGGAGATGTATTTACAAAACCCCATTGGGTCCAAGGTTGCTGACCCCTGGAGTACTGGCTTGGCTTGAAGGCCCTTCTTTTCCAAAATCACTTTACACCTCATTATGAATGCACTAAAATATCCTGCAATGCAGAGGATGGCGAGATCCACCACCACCTCCTCTGTCCATAAGCAGTGGAAAAAAATTGTTCCCATGGTCCTGTCGGCTCTGGTGTGACCTCGCTTACATAAGCTAATGCAGGTTCATGCTTCTCTCCATGGTGTCCTATGGACTCCAAGATCAGCGATATCTGTTTGTGGCTGGCTCCTGTTACGATTCAAGACGCTAATTCAGCAGTGCGGCTGATAGAGACACCAAGGGTTATTGTCTCATGCCAATATTTTCCCTTAGCAGCTCACTGTCACCAACGACAATGTATACAATTAATAGTTCCAGCAAGAAGTTTGTTGATCTGGTTTTGAGGTATCTTCATTAATTCGTTCCATGCGTCAGTCCAATTAGGAGTCAGACGCTCTGTGTTTGCAGACAGTCATCTGCTCTTTACATTCCTCGGGAATAAACACATCATTCCAACGCACGGGGTAACCTTTCCTCCCAATTAAAACATAAACAAATACACTTCCAGTGCAGGTTAATCACATCACGCGCAGCTTTGTGCAAGCAACAAAGGAAAAGAAGAGAAATCAAAAAACGTAAGGACTCGATTCACAATACGCACTCACAAACAGATTCACTCATTCGGCAAGATGGCGGAAAATGGCCATAGCCGAGAGGTTGAGCTGGATACGAGCAGACCCGCGGGAATTTATCCAATCCAGAGTTATTATTAACCAAAATTTTAATTTTCCTTGCTAACTTCCACAGGGATATCAAACAAATGTCTTTACTTTCCTAAACAGATTAATTTTAGACACGGAAGACTTATTTGACAAAAAGGGTCATTACATGTATAACAGTACATCTGGAGCACCATGTTTCCTTGAAAGAAATGCGAAACTCCAAGCGGTTCAAAAAGCTTCAGCACCTTGGCACACATGTCCGAGGTGCTGAAAATTTGGGGCACATTTTGGAGCCCGTTTGCAAAAGAATTTTATTTGAGTAAATAAAATTCCTTTTCATTGCTCCAGAACATGACCAGATAGAGTTCTCTAAATGCTGGGCTCTTACAGGAGATTTTCAAGGTTGAATACACTTGACCGTGGTAGTGCAGGGGTTAACATACCAGCTCGAGACTCTATTAGCGAGTGATTTTGGAATCTCTCGCTTTTCTCCAGCACAACCTGGAATCAGCACCATAGATAGCTCCGGAGCCCCGTGGAGCTCTGCCGGGCTCCGGGGCTACCCATGGTGCTGATTCAGTACCAAGGACAGCAGCCCCGTGGGGCTCCGGAGTTATCTTGGTGCTGATCCAGGACCAAGGACAGCAGCCTTGCGGGGCTCCAGAGCTATCTATGGTGCTGAAACATAGTATTCATTGCAGAATGCAGCTGGACTGAAAGAAATGAATACAGCTGCGTTCAGCAAAGAAAAAAAGCCTTGCTGCTTTAAAATAAATTAGGAAACATAAATTTAACCAAAAAATCCCAAAAACTGCCTAAAAAACTCCTAAAAAATAAAAAAAATTAAGAGACTTTTTTCTGCAAGTGAAAAAATAAATGGTTGAATAAATATTTAATGAAAACAGGGAATATTTTTTACATTGAAACCTATGGGATTATTTTGTACGGCCGGTATTTTAATTTTATTTAATTTCATTTCACATTCTGAATTAACTAATAAAAAACTAAATAACTGATAAAAATGAGATACAAATCAACCCGAAATACGAAATATCTCATAAAAACAAAATACGAAGCGATCTGAAATACTAAATAATTCATAACAACGAAATACGAATGTACCTGAAGTACCTGAAATATGAAGTACCGGCCGTCCGAAAATACGAGTCATCTGAAAAACATAATAACTCCTAAAAACGAAATATGAATCGATCCGAAATATGAAATAAGTCATAAAAACGAAATACGAATTAACCCGAAGATCGAAATAACTCAAAAATGAAATTCAAAGCGATCCGAAATATCAAATACCGGCTGTCTGAAAATACGAATCGTTCGAAAATATGAATCGCAGTAACATAACAAACGTACCGGAACGAAATAAAAACGAGACTAAATGATCTGAAACCAAAAATATAAACGATCCCAAACTAAACGAAATGAAACAAAAATTTTGGCCATGCACATGACTGCTAATCATAACCCTAGTGCAAACATAAACTCAATTTTACCCTAACAGTAACCCTAACACTATCTCAACCCTAGAAGTAACACTAATCCTAACCCTAGTCCTAACTCTTACTTTAACCCTAACCCTAATTAACATTTGGGCTGTAGAGGGGGGTATTGTGCTTGTAAGGGGGGAGGTTTGGAGAAGGCAATGAGAGGGTTTAGAAGGGGTTGGGGTATAGGGGCAAAATTGTAGACATTTCTGAAAGTATTTTGATTTGTCTGAAATACCATATCAATCCAAATTGGCTAATTCGATAAAGTCCAAAAATTTTGGAATCCGAACCTTGCTGTAATGAAACTAAAATAAATTTTGCTCTGTGCGCATGTCTAGTTACCATTACCTCTGCGCTCGTAGATATTAACGGATCGAGACGTCAGGCTTTCAGCTAGAGTAGAGATGTGCATTTGTTTCGGAAAAATTCGGAATTTGGAACGAAATTTGATAATTTGTAGTTCGGAAGTACTTCCGAATAATGAATCGATACGATACGAATTCGAAACTAAACAAAATGGTATATAAAAAATTTATTTTGTTTTACAGTGTGTCATCATCATAAAACAAAAATTTGAATAATTGATATCAACTTTTGAATTTGAAATGAAGTATCAAATTGATCTCAACTATCGAATTTGAAATGAACTATCAAATTGATATCAACTTTTGAATTTGAAATGAACTATCAAATTTATATCAACTTTTGAATTTGAAATGAAGTATCAAATTGATCTCAACTATCAAATTTGAAATGAACTATCAAATTGATATCAACTTTTGAATTTGAAATGAAGTATCAAATGGATATCAACTATTGAATTTGAAATGAACTATCAAATTGATATCAACTTTTGAATTTGAAATGAACTATCAAATAGATATCAACTATCGAATTTGAAATGAACTATCAAATTGATATCAACTTTTGAATTTGAAATGAAGTATCAAATTGATCTCAACTATCGAATTTGAAATGAACTATCAAATTGATATCAACTTTTGAATTTGAAATGAACTATCAAATGGATATCAACTATTGAATTTGAAATGAACTATCAAATTGATCTCAACTATCGAATTTTAAATGAACTATCAAATTGATATCAACTTTTGAATTTGAAATGAACTATCAAATTGATATCAACTATTGAATTGATCTTAACTTAAAATACAAGTAATAGTCAGCAAAGAACTTCATGAAACAAATTAATTTTGTTTCACTGTTTAATTTGACTCCTACTAAATCTGTGACACAGCTTAATATTTATCCCTAGCTTTTCTTTTAACAGCAAAAGTTGATTAATTGGGGTTTTATTTAGTGATCCAAAATTCGAATTGATATCAACTCTCGAATTGATATATGAAATTCGAATTGATTCAAAATTTCAAATCGATCCAAAACTAACCGAAATACGAAATGAAATTAGTTACGAAATTCCTTAAAACAAAATTATTTAAAAACGTAACGAAACAAAACTAAACTAAACAAATTTTTCAGCCATGCACATCCCTACTTTCAGCGAGTTTGGAATCCTTTATCTGGACATTTAGATTGCTGGTTTGTTATATTAGTCTTTTCTGATACGTAACACGTAGGTAACGGGATTCAATCGCATCTTATTACCTTTACAAAGTGTTTTTCTTCTGTAATTAATGGTTAAAGTGCAGGAAAGAGAACAGCTGGGATTTTGTCACAGGTAGGACTATGTCCCCTGAGCTAATAGCTCAGCTTGAAGGAGACGGTATCTTCAGTATCTTCTTGAAAACTCACGTCTCTATTTCCGACGTAAATCCATTTCAGTTTTAATCCCCGGATGGAAAATTGAGGAACAAACCGAATTCAATAGACGCCTTAGGCTTTACCTGCCAGAAGACGCCGGTGCCTGTATTTATTTAACATGTTGAATCTTAATAAATCCCTTGAAAAGTGAGTTTCATTTGGTTTAATATCTCCAGACAGATCAAAGGAGTAAATCCAAACTCCCAGGTACCGGTCTTTTCACATGCTCAGGGACGTCCCGATCCAGCCGGTCCAGCTCATCTGAAACTTCTACAGAGAGGTTTGTGTCCTTTTCTTTCGTCTCCAGGAAGATACATCTGTTGATCTTGAAACATATACTACAATAATTTTACTGTACACGTGTGACACATATTTATATGAATTATAAATAAAATATTTAATTGGAAATATAAAATATTATTATTATTATCCTTTATTTATATAGCGCCACATATTCGGCAGCGCTTTACAAGATCAGGGTACAAGGGGTTGATACATTGGATACCACACATGGATGATACGGCCTGATTCAGGGGTCCCTGTTCTCAAGGGAATTTACAATCTATGAGATGTGCATGTATTTTGTGAGGTCGGCGCATCCATTTTGTTAGGTGTCTTGTCCAAGGACACTCACTGGTGGCATCTTCTGAGTGGGATCGAGTCGTCTTTCCATGATTGTAGAGCAGCGACCTGGTGGTTAGGTTGAACCCGCTTCTCGTAAAGTTGAGACTTGCTTCTCCACGGTTGTATTGGAGGGATGTTTAAGTATCTTTCCGTACAAACTTAGGCACGATTGTTGGAATCTAATAGGCTAGTGCATGTCTGTTACCTTAATAGTGAGGGAAAGTGGAGTTTGTGAGGGTCCTGAGAACGAGCAACAGCACTAGTGGCCTGCTCTACGGTGGATGCCCGCTCAGGTCTCACAAGGTTTTAGCTTGCTTGTGCCATTACAGGGATGAATGCTCCATATGCAAATCAGCCTGCTCTCACCCAAAGTGGGTGGTCAGTACTGATTGCCAAGGACGTCATCCCTGCACGAGAGGTGCAGCAACCCCCGACAATCATTTTGGCCTTGTTAGGCCTTGTCAGGAGGGTATAGCTGACACCCCTCTAGGTACATCAAGCAAGGGGTCCACGTCTAGATGACCCTGTAATCTTATAGTGAGGGAAAGTGGGGTTTGTGAGGGTCCTGAGAACGAGCAACAGCACTAGTGGCCTACTCTATGGTGGGGCCCGCTCAGGTCTCACAAGGTTTTAGCTTGTATGTGCCATTACAGGGATGAATGCTTCATATGCAAATCAGTCTGCTCTCACCCAGAAAGGGTGGCCAGTACTGATTGCCAAGGACGTCATCCCTGCAGAGAGGTGCAGCAACCCCCGACGATCATTTCGGCCTTGTTAGGCCTCGTCAGGAGGGTATAGCTGACACCCCTCTAGGCACATCAAGCAAGGGGTCCACGTCTGGATGACCCTGTAAACTTATAGTGAGGGAAGGGTTATCTTGGGTGAAGGGTTCATCTTTGACCCCCTACATAGATATTTTGGATGTTACTTATCTGTTTCATGATAAGTTACATGACTAGTGCCTGTATCTCAGCATAAACACTGGTTATGCCCATAGGCTGCGCACAGGGTGTGCCTGGTGTGCCCAGGCTCCCCCTAATGTCAGATGAATAGGTTATTTTTCTCCACCTCCATTGACATTTTAGATGTCCTTTATCTGGTTCATGATACATAAAATAAAAATTGACAGTATCTCTGGTTACAGGCTCGTTATTTCAAATGAAAAATGTGCGTTTTTTGCAAAATCTTCTAAACTTTAGTTATCAGTTAATAAATGTTTTATGGGTGCACACCCTAATGTAACAGACTGCGCACACCAGTGTATTGACGGATATTTGCGTTTCTGTCTTCACATCGATGCTCGGCTTTTCCAGTTCTAGACATTTTTTGCAGCTTGTCTTTTATGAAGAATCGAACTCTCAGACGCGAAGCGCGGCCACCAATTAAATCCAACCCTCGCGCGTTCCGGATAAATCACACGTCGTTTAATCTCCAATCTTTATATAGCGGGATTTTTTTAAATCAAAAGGACGCGGAGGCTGAACGGAGGAGAGATTTCCTGCTATTTGGGTCAAGTGTATGAAATTCAGGTCATTTTTTTCCTCTCGTGTTCGGTAAGAAGAAATTATTTTCTCAATGGAACCTTTCATTCCTCCGCACCTTCCTCAAAGTTCTCCATTTCAAACTTATGGACGTCTTGATAACCTGCCCATTCTCCGCGCTCCTTAAGACCACTCCACCTCGATACCCCTTTGAAGGTAGGCTTACGCGGCCCGAGATAAGGTTTCTCATTTCTCACAGCCGCCGAACAATGCGTATTAAGCTGGCGCTGAAAGGGGGGAGGGGTTAAACAAAGCCTCCTATTACAAAATTGATTAAAAATTCCTTAGTTCTCGTTCTTTGTGGAAAAGTCATTTATTCCAGCTCCATTTTTATATATATATATATTTATTTATTTTTGTAGTTGCCGAGCGATTCCATCTATTGTGAGCGAGACAGAATTAATTGATCAAAATAAAAGAAAGTTACAAAGTCATTACTTTACAGAGATCAAAGTCAACACCTCACCTTTTGAAGCGCTCAATGCTTTGTGTACGGGGCTTTTTTTTTATGTATTGAACGATGGATAATCTTTAAAGTGTAAAAATACCTATAAAAGAAAGAAAGGCCTCTCTTACATCCAGATATACGTGATGGACCTTAATGTACAGGACATCTCTGATCTGACTCTGATTTATTAAAACATAATTAAAACGATTAACAATGTTATTCGAAAAGCACTGAAATTCCAACTATCAGGGTTATTCAGAGAGCACCGAAATCTCGCCGACATTTTGGTGCCCTCTCATTCCCCGCGCTTCGGGGAATCACAGTTTGCCAAAGCGCGGTGTATTTAGCATTCACCACAGGATCCCCGTAGTGCAGGGAAACCTCACCGCAAACCCTCCAAACACTCACCGAACACTCACCAAAAACCTGCATAAACCGCCGCAAAAACAATGGCGAACACGCCAGAAAAAGCAGACGAGCCGCTGATCACAGTGCGGACCAGCTGCCGGAAAAAGTCGACAAGCTGACGTACGGGGTAAAAAAAAAACCAAAGAACAGTACGCCTGAAAGTGTAAAAATTGAAACACTGTTTGCAAAAAACTACTGAACGAAAATGCCTGGAATTTACACATAAGATCCAATGAATGATAAGAAAAAGGGCTGTTACAGAAAAAAGAAAGAACGCTTTAAACAAAAATGGAAAAAAATATTTGTTGAAAAAATCCCCAAAAATGCCTAAAAGATCTTAAAAAAATCATTAAATAAAGAGACTTTTTGCTGCAGAATAAAATAATAAATGGTTTATTAGAAATTGAGTTAAAACGGGAATATTTGTAACATTGAAACCTATGGGATTCGCCTGATTAAACCTGACGAATGAAAACACTGAACATCAGGTCATTTCACTGACATTTCTCTGCTGTTCGGTGTCTGTGAATAGATTAACCATTGCTTCTCTATGGGGGATTTCACTGCTGCCGAACAGGCACTGTACCTGCTGGTAGTTGGCCAAAATTTGGCTAACTGCCTGCTCTCTGAATAGCCGAATGGCCCTGAAATGTCACCGTTCACTGAATTTCAGTGTCTGATTATATTTCTGCAACATTTCGGATCTCTCTGAATAACCCCCTACATGAACAGTAAGAATTGACAAGGTTTTATGCCTCCATTTGTCTTATTGGTTTATATATGGAACATGTGCATGTCTACCTGTTTGGTTTGTTTTGCGAGCTTTCTGGATATATATAACACACTGGATACTTTTTTAATATCATTGACTTATGACCCATTGACTAAGTTATATATGTTTTTATATATTTTACATGTTTTTTCTGTGCATCACATTTGGACGCCATTGGGACGATTGGGTTTGCCAGTCACTTGCCCTCTCCTAAAATGGCGCTGAGGACGTCTTGCCATGTACGATCAGACTACTTTCACGCTGTGCGATCTGCATTTTCTTCATTGACGCATCCCGGGGAAGATCGAGAGAGGCAAATGATGTCATTTGTACGTGCTGGAACAGAGATACCCACGTCGCTGTGAATGGATGAAAGAAGTCGGCACATGCGCAATGTGATCCAGCATGGGGGCCGCTGCAGGAGGAGACGATCGGACGCCGGACCGGGCTAATTTGCACAATGAGGTGTATTATAAAAGGACCCACATTGGGGGGAAGCTATTATTACTGTTAGTTTACTCCTGAGGAAGTCCTATTTGGGAAGAAACGCGTTGACCTGGATGTTTAATCCATTCGCTCCCTGTATTGCTGTGCTGTTTTATCTACTCTGAACAGTAAGTAAATAAATACTATTGTATTCACTATTTGTGATTGGTGCTATCAATTTTATGCTGTTTATTTTGAGATCCTCCATCATCTGATCTGCTTGACACTGGCCTTATAAAACTACTGGAGGATGATTGGCGAATTTTATTCTATGCTTCTGTGAGTGGCCAATTTATTCTGGTGCTACAAATATTTCTGAGACTTTGTGTCACAGGGTCACCCGGAAAGCAGCAAAAATAAACAGGACACTGCTCAGACCAGAAGGAAGGGCAAGGATAGAGGGGAAAGCCAAAAACAAAGACACCCAGCAGCACACAAAGAAACCCTAAACTAAAGATCGGTCCTTAGATGGCCATCTCTATACTAAGGATGGGGACTAGTAATGCTGACTGAAGCAGATAACTAAATCAGAGCGTAGTACAAGAGGGGAAAATCCACAGATGTAGTCAGATAACAAAAAACAGTGAAAAAAGGAAAAACCGAGAGAATAGTAAATAAGCAAGACACGGAAAATCAAAGCAGCAAGGATAAAACTGAAAATAAAACACACAGAAGCAAGGAAGGGAAAAAGAAGGAAAAAAACAAACATGAACAAATGGCAAGGACAAGGCAATCTAGGAAACAAACAGACAAGGGGAACAAGGAACCAAAAATGAACAACAATAACACGAAGGGAAACAAAAATATAACAAAGGCAAAAAACAAGCAGCAGGATAGAGAGTAATGCAGAGCGGGAGAGGCTGCCTTATATTGGGAGTAGGCCAGTGCTATGGGTCAGGTGGTCAAGGAAACAACAAGCTGCAGGGAGATCCTGGAGTGAAAGGTGGAGAGGGATGCACCAGACAGGGGTAAGAGCTGGCATGGATTGGCTCACCTATAGGGCTCAGGCTGGAATTGTGACACTTCGGCTGAAAAACATGATAAATTGCTACCACAAGTGACTCATTTCTCAAAAAAAACAACCAGCCGCTATCTCCTCGCTTGAGACCACTCTTGCCGACAGGTAAGAGTTTACCTCTGTCCTGTCTAATTGGAGTCACGGTAAAAAACCCACAAAGCTGAAATTAGTATAGTGTAGACATGAGGGATCCAAATTCGGTCTGAATCAATATTTGATCAAAATATCGCTGATTCAGATCAATCTGAAATGTTGACGTCCAAACCCAATCGCTGTCCAATTAAAAAGGTCCCAGGATTGATCTGAACCAATCTAGCCGGATCTGATGAAGCCAGCAAAGGACTGGCGAAACGCGTTTCAGCTTTTATTTTGGAGAAGGTTTGGACTACTTTTTTTCCTCTGTGTTTATCGGATTTTATGTTTGGCTGTAATAGCCACAATAAATTACATTGAGTATACTGATTGCCCACTGGAGTGTATGTCCACCGAGAGGATGCCCAGCGCCTTCCCGAAGGGTGAAAAGAGGAGAGGACGAGGAGAGGACGAGGAGAGGAATTTGTCAAACGCTTCTGTTATTTCCCAAAATTTCCCAATTCTAAAATATCGGAAAGTTGTAACGTCCAAATTGGCTGCTTCTGAAACACTTCAGAATCTGAAAAACCAGCAAACAAAATCTGTCGAACCATATTTCTGCCGTGCACATGCCTAGTCCATTCTCCAACACCGCTCTCACCTGGTCCCTCTTCAGAAATGACGGAAAATGCAGGGAATAAAGTCTCTTCATGATTTTTTAATGTCGGGCAGGGAAAAAAACAGACGAAACACGGCTACGGGAAAACCAAATTCCACCTGTATATTGAGATTATTTTAATGAAAATACTCAAAATTGATAACTTATTAATGAGATTTGGGAAACTGCTTGTAAGATATAAATATATTGGAATTATTATAAGGGTTATTCAAAGAACGCCAAAACTTGCCACCGAATTGCACCGTATGGGGCAATGTCATGGCATTTTGTCTATTGAGAAAGCCGTCAGTTTGCCAAATACTAGAGAAATAGGCGAAATACGGTGCAGATCGCTGCAATTTGGGGATCTCCGATGGCAGGGAAATTGTCCCATATAGAAGTGTTGGTTGATCTATTCACAGACACCAAACTGCACCAAAGAGTCAATGTCCTAATTTTCGGTGATTCAGTTCGACAGATTTAAATAGGCGCATCCCATAGGATTCAATGTAAAAAAAATAGTATGGTTTTTATCAATTTTTTTTAGTCAACCGTTTATTCTTTTCCGATTCAGCAAAAAGCCTTTTTATTTATTTATTTTTTTAGAATTTTTTGGATATTTTTCTGGATTTTTTAGGTGAAATCTTTGATTTCCATTTATTTTAAAGACTTTTTTATTATGAAACAGACCTTTTTTGTTATTTATTATAGGACTTTTCTTATTATTTCCACACATTTTCTTGTTTAAAACATATTTTAAAAAATAGTAGAGTTGCTTTTTTTTCTGCAGTTCGACGGCATTCGGCAGTCAGTTGGGCAGTCTTCGGTGGCATTCGGCAGGCTGACGTGTTGAGCATTTTTATGCCTATTTTTTTTTTAGTGCTTTTTATACCTTTTGTGCTGAATTAATATTTTATTTTATTAATTCAACATTTTCCTTTTTGATTTCACCTATCATTGTTATATTATTACAATACTAGGTGTAAAGCCTGCCCAGAGGGCAGTCTATTGATAAGTGTGGTGCGTTGTGCTTGGTTCGGTGCCATTTATTGTGCTGTGTTTGGCTCTGTGCTCGGCTCTGTGCCGTTTATTCTGTTGTGCTCGGCTCTGTGCCGTCTATTGTACTGTGCTCGGCTCTGTGGAGTTTATTGTGCTCGGCTCTGTGGCGTTTATTGTGCTCGGCTCTGTGGAGTTTATTGTGCTTGGCTCTGTGGCGTTTATTCTGTTTTGCTCAGCTCTGTGCTGGGCCCTGCACATCGGCTCTGTGCTCTGCTCCGTGCCGTATATTGTGCTCTGCTTTTTATTGTGCTCTGCGCCGTTTATTGTGTTGTGCTTGGTTCTGTGCTTGGCGCCGTTTATTGTGCTGTGAGTGGCTGTGCCGTTTATTGTGCTGTGCTCTGTGCCGTATATTGTGCTGTGCTCGGCGCTGTGCTGTTTATTGTGCTTGGCTCTGTGGCGTTTATTCTGTTTTGCTCAGCTCTGTGCTGGGCCCTGCACATCGGCTCTGTGCTCTGCTCCGTGCCGTATATTGTGCTCTGCTTTTTATTGTGCTCTGCGCCGTTTATTGTGTTGTGCTTGGTTCTGTGCTCGGCGCCGTTTATTGTGCTGTGCTTTGTGCCGTTTATTGTGCTTTGCTTGGCTCTGTGGCGTTTTTTTGTGCTCGGCTCTGTGGCGTTTATTGTGCTCGGCTCTGTGGCGTTTATTGTGCTCGGCTCTGTGCCTTTAATGGGTTGTGCTCTGCTCTGTGCCATGTATTGTGCTCTGCTTGGCGCTCTGCTCTGTGCTCTGCACTCGGCGCTGGGCTGTGTTCAGGTACTGGGCTCAGGCGCTGGGCTCTGCGCTCAGGCGCTGGGCTCTGCGCTCAGCTCTGCGCTCAGGTGCTGGGCTCTGTGCTCAGCTCTGCGCTCAGGCGCTGGGCTCTGCGCTCAGGCGCTGGGCTCAGGCGCTAGGCTCTGCGCTCAGGCACTGGGCTCAGGCGCTGGGCTCTGCGCTCAGGCGCTGGGCTCAGGCGCTGGGCTCAGGCGCTGGGCTCTGCGCTCAGGCGCTGGGCTCAGGCGCTGGGCTCTGCGCTCAGGCGCTGGGCTCTGCGCTCAGGCGCTGGGCTCAGGCGCTGGGCTCAGGCGCTGGGCTCAGGCGCTGGGCTCTGCGCTCAGGCGCTGGGCTCTGCGCTCAGGCGCTGGGCTCAGGCGCTGGGCTCAGGCGCTGGGCTCAGGCGCTGGGCTCTGCGCTCAGGCGCTGGGCTCAGGCGCTGGGCTCTGCGCTCAGGCGCTGGGCTCAGGCGCGTGGCAACCTCCGTAACAGGCTGTTGCGGTTGGATGCGCGCGCCACCTGCCGCAGCACGCCCAAAGCGTCCAACGGAGGTTGGATGCGCGCGCAGCAAACCTCCGTAGGACGCTTTGGGCGTGCTGCGGCGGGTGGCGCGCGCGCACCCGGCTGCGCGCGCATTCAACCGCCACAGCACCCCGTGGGCTGCGCGCATGCGCAGTCCATATATATATATATACACACACACACACACACACACACTGTAACCCCATGTGGATATATATACACACATATATGTTTTTTACAGTGTGTGTGTGTATGGCCGGCATCCAGGCTCAGGCGAGCCCCCGGCTTGGCTTGGGCCTAGAGGCCCAGCCGAGCCGTGGACTCGCCTGAGCCTGGAGGACGCAGGAGCAGGCAATTCGGCCGGCCTCCATGCTTAGGTGAGTCCCTGGCTCGGCTGGGCCTCTAAGCCCAGGCCAAGCCGGGGGCTCACCTAAGCTTGGATACCGGCCGAGCAAGCAGGGTGGGTGTGGAGAGCACATACTCACCTACATCGGCCTCCAGCGATGGCAGTCCCGCTTCCAGTGTCCTCTCTCTGTTGGTCACCGGTATGACATCACAAAAGCCTTTGACCCAGGGTCAAAGGCTTTCGTGACGTCATACCGACGACCAACGGAGACACAGAGGACGCTGGAAGCGGGACCGCCATCGCTGGAGGAGCTAAGGGCCGATGTAGGTGAGTATGTGTAGGCAACATCCTCCTACATTGGCCCTGAGCTCCAGCGGTGACCGTCCTCCGGCTGTCGCTGGCTGCTCGGCCGGCCTCTAGGCTTAGGCGAGTCCCCGGCTCGGCTGGGCCTGTAGGCCCGAGCCAAGCCGGGGGCTCGCCTGAGCCTGGAGGCCGGCCTAGCAGCCAGCGACAGCCGGAGGAAGTCACCGCTGGAGCTCAGGGCCAATGTAGGGGAGTATGTTTTGGCAACTTCGGCCCTGAGCTCCAGCGGTGACCGTCCTCCGGCTGTCGCAGGCTGCTCGGCCGGCCTCCAGGCTCAGGCGAGCCCCCGGCTTGGCTTGGGCCTACAGGCCCAGCCGAGCCGGGGGCTCGCCTAAGCCTGGAGGCCGGCCGAGCTGCCTGCGACAGCCACCGCTGGAGCTCTGGGCCAATGTAGGGGGATGTTGCCTACACATACTCACCGACATCGGCCCTTAGCTCCTCCAGCGATGGCGGTCCCGCTTCCTCTCTCTCTTCGTTGGTCGCCGGCATGATGTAACGAAAGCCTTTGACCCCGGCATTTTGACCCGGGGTCAAAGGCTTTCGTGACGTCATACCGGCGACCAACGGAGAAGGAGAGGACGCTGGAAGCGGGACCGCCATCGCTGGAGGAGCTAAGGGCCGATGTCGGTGAGTATGTGAGGACCGGTGGAGGACTCGAGACCGATGTAGGTGAGTATATGCTCTCCACACCCACCCTGCTTGCTCGGCCGGTTACCAAGCTTAGGTGAGCCCCCGGCTTGGCTTGGGCCTAGAGGACCTGTCGAGCCAGGGACTTGCCTGAGCATGGAGGCCGGTCGAGTTGCATGCTCGGGCGTCCTCCAGGCTCAAGCGAGTCCCCGGCTCGGCTGGGCCTCTAGGCCAACGCCAAGCCGGGGGCTCGCCTAAGCTTGGATACCGGCCGAGCAAGCAGGGTGGGTGTGGAGAGCACATACTCACCTACATTAGCCCTGAGCTCCAGCGGTGACTGTCCTCCGGCTGTCGCAGGCTGCTCGGCCGGCCTCCAGGCTCAGGCGAGCCCCCGGCTTGGCTTGGGCCTACAGGCCCAGCCGAGCCGGGGGCTCGCCTAAGCCTGGAGGCTGGCCGAGTTGCCTGCGACAGCCACCGCTGGAGCTCCGGGCCAATGTAGGGGGATGTTGCCTACACATACTTACCGACATCGGCCCTTAGCTCCTCCAGCTATGGCGGTCCTGCTTCCAGGGTCCTCTCTCTCTTCGTTGGTCGCTGGCATGATGTAACGAAAGCCTTTGACCCCGGCATTTTGACCCGGGGTCAAAGGCTTTCGTGACGTCATACTGGCGACCAACGAGACAGAGAGGACGCTGGAAGCGGGACCGCCATCGCTGGAGGAGCTAAGGCCGATGTCGGTGAGTATGTGTAGGCAACATCCTCTTACATTGGCCCGGAGCTCAACCGGTGGCTGTCCTCTGGCTGTCGCAGGCTGCTAGGCCGGCCTCCAGGCTTAGGCGAGTCCCCGGCTCGGCTGGGCCTGTAGGCCCAAGCCAAGCCTGGGGCTTGCCTGAGCCTGGAGGCCGGCCTAGCAGCCTGCTCAGCCGGAGGAGGTCACCGCTGGAGCTCAGGGCTGATTTAGGGGAGTATGTTTTGGGAACTTCGGTCCAGAGCTCCAGCGGTGACCGTCCTCCGGCTGTCGCTGGCTGCTCGGCCGGCCTCTAGGCTTAGGCGAGTCCCCGGCTCAGCTGGGCCTGTAGGCCAAGCCAAGCCGGGGGCTCGCCTGAGCCTGGAGGCCGCCTAGCAGCCTGCTCGGCCGGAGGAGGTCACCGCTGGAGCTCAGGGCCGATTTAGGGGAGTATGTTTTGGGAACTTCGGTCCTGAGCTCCAGCGGTGACCATCCTCCGGCTGTCGCTGGCTGCTCGGCCGGCCTCTAGGCTTAGGCGAGTCCCCGGCTCGGCTGGGCCTGTAGGCCCAAGCCAAGCCGGGGGCTCGCCTGAGCCTGGAGGCCGGCCTAGCAGCCTGCTCGGCGGAGGAGGTCACCGCTGGAGCTCAGGGCCGATTTAGGGGAGTATGTTTTGGGAACTTCGGCCCAGAGCTCCAGCGGTGACCGTCCTCCGGCTGTCGCTGGCTGCTCGGCCGGCCTCTAGGCTTAGGCGAGTCCCTGGCTCGGCTGGGCCTGTAGGCCCAAACCAAGCCGGGGGCTCGCCTGAGCCTGGATGCCCTCCGAGCAGGCCGCGACAGCCGGAGGACGGTCACTGCTGGAGGATCGGGGCTTGCGGCGTCTAAACACACGGGTAGCTGCGCGCGGCTCGTGCCGATTTTTTTTTTATTTTTTTTGCAGGCGGCCGGCACGCGCAGCTACCTGTTTGTTTTAACGGCCACTTTCAAATGTCCGTCGCGCATGCGCAGACCGCTTTTGGCGACGGACACTTGAAGGCTTACTCTTTTATAGTATAGATTATTATTTTTTACTATTAGGACGCGTTGGGCATTTTTATGCTTTTGCTTTTTTTTTTAGTGCTTTTTATACCTTTTGCGCTGAATTAATATTTTATTTTATTAATTCAACATTTTCCTTTTTGATTTCACCTATTATTGTTATATTATTACAATATTATTATTTTTTACTATTAGGACGCGTTGGGCATTTTTATGCTTTTGCTTTTTTTTTTAGTGCTTTTTATACCTTTTGTGCTGAATAAATTTTTTATTTTATTAATTCAACATTTTCCTTTTTGATTTTGCCTATCATTGTTATATTATTACAATATTATTATTTTTTACTATTAGGACGCGTTGGACATTTTTATGCCTTTAGGTTTTGTTTTTTTTATATGCTTTTTATACCAAAACCTTTTGTGCTGAATTAATATTTCTCTTTATTAATTAGTAACAATGAACGTGACACAATGTAACCCCACTGTAATCTTACCCCGCAGGGCGTTTATTGAGTTCGTTGTAACGCTACGTACTGACTTGCCGGGAAAAAAACTGATTTGCATCCCGAGAAACGGCCCCTCCGCTCGAAATCCTCTGCGAGACAATATAAAGGCTCGTGGTAACCGTATAAAAAAAACAAATGTGGCATATGCTCGAGACTGTGTGTAGTTTATTACATTGAAATATGCCATCTGTTTTATTTATAGCTCTTATGAAGTTCACATTGTAAAGTTTATATCGACAAAGAACAATTATAAAAAGACATCGTCCAACTGCTCGAACGGCTGAAGCCGCATAAATTGGCCACTCTTCACTTCTCAACAAGTATTTTTGCGAGAATGAGTGTTGTCTTCTCATTACCCGCATTAAAATGACTTTTCTGGCATTTAAAATATATATATATATATATATAAAATAAAATATTGGATCCTCAAGACTTTGGAAAATCAGATTTTTAATGATTTCCTGCACTGATAATCATTTTCTTTTTGTTGCTTTTCTTGTTTTTTTTTCTCTCTCTCTCCTTTTTTAAAAATAAAAATTGAAATAGATTTAATGACCGGAAGAATGGCGAACTGTCATAAATACGCAGGTAATTTAAACTTTTTTGATGCACAGCACGCCGTGGCGGCAAAAGGAGGAATGCATAATTACGGCGCTGGGTAGTTGCAATTTGCCGTATATTACGAGCGCTGTCAGTTAAATGGAAAAAACCCGTCGAACTATCTTCATCAGAAATGTGACGGATTTTATTTGCTTTGCAGGAGAGAAGTAGAACTTTCAGGCATGTAATAAAACAAAAAAAAATAAAGGTTTTGTGGTTCATGAAATAATTTAAGTACATAAACATTTTAGAATTTTAAAATACTAAATTTTTTAAATATTAAATAATATTTTTGCGAAATTAAATATAAATGCAATTTTAATATTTAATATCAAAAAATTTATTTTATTTCAATTAAATGATGTAATCATCTGCAAAAAATAAGTTGCGGTGGGACTGACAACCAAATCTTATAAGATTTTATTACAAAAAAATTTGACTTGTGCATTTTTAAAATATTGTAAAATTATTAGACATGTGCATTCGTTTTAGTACTAAAACGATTTAGTCTGAATTTTGGGATAATTTAGTTTTCGTATGACCCAAGATATACGAAACTGCTCAGTACAAAAAACGAAAGAAACTAAAATAAAATGCATTACATTGTAGTTTCAGTCCTTTTTGTGATATTACATTGATGAGTGAAGGAGACCAGCAATGAAGAGCGCAACATCAGAAGTTCTGCACCCTCCACATGCCAATGCAGTAGGATGTTCTATACAGAGAGGGGCATTAATTAATGCAGGATGATGTTATATACATTATACAGAGAGGGGTATTAATGCAGGAGTATGTTCTATACATTATACAGAGAAAGGTATAAATTGAGGTGGATGTTCTATACAGAGAGTGTCATTAATTCAGGAGGATGTTCTATATATTATACAGAGAGGGGTATTAATTAATGCAGGTGGATGTTGTATACATTATACAGAGAGGGGTATTAATTAATGCAGGAGGATGTTCTAAACATTATACAGAGAGGAGGCTTTTTTTTAGCCCTTTAAATCCAGTGGCTGTGAGCGCTGAGATCGGCTGCTTGTTACATTATATCTCAGTACAATGTATCAGGCTCAGTTGTTACAGTAACTGACTGTAACAGCGCTCAGAGTTTCAGTAAAACAAGGAAATAATATTGTTCTAACCTCTTATATATAAAAATATTATTTACTAGTTTTACTGAAACTGAGCGCTGTGATGAGCAGCAGTCAGTTACTGTAACAGCTTTGCTTGACACGGGGCAGTATTACAATGTTGGTGCTAACTTAACCAGAGCTGTTGTAAACTGAAAACCTCCATAGGCTATAATGGCTCTGAGAAGTTTACAACAGTTCTGGTTAAGTTAGCACCAGCTATGTAATATGGCCCACATTGTGCCGAGAGTGAGAGATACTGTAACAAGCAGCGATCTCAGCCCTCTGAGGAGCCACTACAATAATAATTGCATCCACTGGTTTTCGGATGAATGAAATTAGTTTTCATACTAAAGAACTGAAAACGAATTTCTTTAACAACTAAATAAATAGCATTTTAGGACTAATCCATTAGTTCAAAACGAAATGTTGTGCTGTGCACATGTCTAAAAATTATTAGTATGGTATAATTTAATGCTAAATTGGATCATATTCTATTTTTAAAAAAATTTTTTAACTGCTATTGATCCTATTTAACATGTTTAAACCTTTACAATGCAATAGGGGTTATTCAGAAAGAAGTTCCCTGCACTTCGGGGAATCAAATTTCCCGACCCTATGGTGAATTCTGCGTTCACCGCAGGGTCCCTGGAGAGCAGGGAATGGACGCAAAAATCTGCAAAACAAAGCCGAAAATCCGCCGTCAAACGCATCCGATGTATCGGATCACTTCGCAAAAAACGCGCCACCACGTCTGAAAAAGCCAATGATCCGCTGAACACAGCGCTGACCAGCCACTGGAAAAAGCCAACAAGCCGATGAACGAAGTAAAGCAAAAAAAAACACTTGAAAGTGTTAAAATTTGATGAACTGCCTGCTCTCTGATTAGCCGAATGGACCCGAAATGGCACCGTACGGGTAAATTCACTGTTTGGTGCAATTTCAGTGCCAGTTCGGCTCTCCCTAAATAAACCTGAATGTATTTTATTTATAATATATACAGGATTTTTGTTTTTGCAATAAACTACTTACAGGGTTATTCAGAGAGAGTCGAATTGGCACTGAAATTGCACCGAACAGTGAATTTCCCCATACGGAGCAATTTCGTGGCCATTCGGATATTCAAAAAGCAGGCAGTTCACCAAAACAAAAAAGTGAACTGCTGGTCCTCGGCGATTTTAATACAGATTGGCTAAATCCTAAAACAATAAACACTGCTCACTGTTTAAAACTTTGCAGCTAACTCAATTAATCTCCTCCCCCACTCGCATTAATATGAAAAGCCCTAACCATACCTTGCTGGACTGGATTCTCTCCTCATCTCCTGATAGAATACAGGAGGCAGGCGTTCTTGCTAATAGTTTTAGTGACCATTGTCTAGTGTACTGCGTGTGCAAAATAAAGGCCATGAAATCTCCCCCAAAGGTAATAACCACCAGGTCTTTCAAGAAATTTATTTTTAAATCCTTCCTAAGTGATCTCAAACAGCTCCCCTGGTACAGACTAAACCTAATCCCAGACCTAGACTGTGCAGTTGAATACTTTCAGTCTGAGCTCTTGCAAGTCTGGAATTCCCATGCCCTGCTGTGTAAAGTGCGAGTAAAAGGGACCCATCTCCCCTGGGTTACAGCTGATCTTACACTAATGTACCAGCTTAGAGATTCACTGTGGTCAGATTTCAAGAGTACTGGTTCCATGACGATCACTACGAATACCGAAAATGCTGGAATGAATGCACAAAACAAACAAAAATGGCTAAAGCCCATTACTTCAATGAAAATCTAAACAATAAAATATCAAACCCTAGAAACTTTTGGAGAACCATAAGTAACATACAAGCACCCCCAGTCCACTCCCAGCCAGCTGCTGTCAAAGTAAACAACCAAACCTTGCAACACCCCCTAGATGTAGCAAATGCCTTTAATGATTATTTTGTTGGATGCACCACCACTTTGATTGCCAAGCTAGGAAATGACATGCAATCAGAGAGGCCTCATGCAGGTCAGGCCCCTCCAACTGTGCAAAGTCCCTGTATCAGACAGGAATTCAGTTTTAGACCAGTGCCTGTCAGTGTCGTTACTAAACTTCTCCGTTAGCAAAAAAATGAAATACCAGTCTGGACCTGATCAAATACCAGCAATGCTGCTGAAAATCAGTATGTCAGCAATTGAAAATCCTGTCGCAACCCTAATCAATAAATCACTGGCGACTGGATGCATACCCAAACTCTGGAAGACTGCGAGAGTGGTACCTATCCAGCGCTCAAGACCTGGCAGACTACTTCCTCAGTAAAACTCTAAATATCAGAAGCAACATCCCAACACAAGATAGTTATCTGCCACCTCCACTCCCAGAGGTCCCCTCTGTCACCCTCTGCCGCTTCCTCCCAGCCACTGAGGAGGAAGTCAATTCCTTATTGTCCTCCTCACATCTCAACACGTGCCCGCTCGACCCCATTCCCTCACATCTAATCCCTCCCCTCTCCTCCTCCCTCACCCCTGCTCTCACACACATCTTCAACCTATCTCTCTCCACTGGCTCCTTTCCATCCGCCTTCAAACATGCGCTAGTTACCCCTTTACTAAAGAAACCATCCCTAGATCCCAACTCTCCATCCAACTACCGCCCTGTATCCCTGCTTCCCTTTACCTCTAAGCTCTTAGAAAAACTAGTCTTCAACTGCCTCTGCCTCTTCCTGTCCTCCAATTCCCTACTTGACCCCCTGCAATCTGACTTCCGTCCCCTACACTCAACTGAAACTGCCCTCACCAAAGTCACCAATGACCTCCTAACTGCTAAAAAACACGGCCACTATTCTATTCTCATCCTGCTTGCCCTCTCGGCTGCTTTTGACACTGTTGACCACCCCCTCCTTCTACAGACCCTCAACTCTCTGGGTCTCGGTGACACTGCACTTGCTTGGGTTGACTCCTATTTATCCAACAGGTCCTTCTGTGTGTCCTTTGCTGGTAACTCCTCTTCATTGCCTCTATCTGTTGGTGTACCTCAAGGCTCTGTCCTTGGTCCTCTGCTCTTTTCCATCTACACCTCCTCCCTGGGCAAAATCATCAACAGCTTTGGCTTTAATTACCACCTCTACGCTGATGACACTCAGATCTACCTCTCTACCCCTGATCTCTCTCCCCCTGTCCTTTCAAAAGTCAGTGACTGTTTATCTGGCATCTCCTCTTGGATGGCCTCCCACCACCTAAAGATAGATCAACATGTCAAAGACTGAGCTCCTACTTATTCCTCCCTCCAATGCCTCCCCACCTCCTGACTTCTCTATCACGGTGGAGGGTATCACCATCTCCCCATCAAACCAAGTTCGCTGTGTTGGAGTTACACTGCTCTTTCCTTCATCCCCCACATCAAGTCTCTTTCCTCCTCCTGCCAATACCAACTGCGTAATATTTCCAGAATTCGGCCATTTCTTACCGCTGTCACCACAAAACAACTCATACACGCCCTGGTAATCTCCCGACTCGACTATTGCAATAATCTCTTATCTGGCCTCCCTCTGTCCCGCCTCTCCCCCCTACAATCCATCCTGAACGCCTCCGCCAGGCTAATTAACCTCACCCGCCGCTCTGTCTCTGCCGCTCCCCTCTGCGAGTCCCTTCACTGGCTCCCCATCCACTGCAGAATTAAGTTCAAAATCCTTATCCTTACCTACAAAACCCTCACTAACTCAGCTCCCCACTACCTGTCCTCACTAATCACCAAATACACCCCAGCCCGCTCCCTAAGGTCAAACAGTGACCTGCGCCTAGCTTCTCCCCGCATCACCTCTTCCCATGATAGACTGCAGGATTTCTCACGCGCAGCCCCCACTCTCTGAAACGCTCTCCCTCGTACTGTCAGAATTTCCCCTAACTTCTCTTCCTTCAAACGCTCCCTTAAAACGTTCCTATTTAGGGAAGCCTACCACCCAACTCACTGACGCAACCATCAATCACTCTCACCTTACAGTCCTCTCCTCCTGTTTCCAACTCGACCCTCCTAGATTGTGAGTTCCTAAGGGAATAGGGCCCTCATCTCCTCCTGTACTGTTTGTCAAATGTTGTTCAATGTATTGTAACCCTGTCTATACTGTGCCTATTGTACAGCGCTGCAGAATATGCTGGCGCTTTATAAATAAAGAATAATAATAATAAAAGTGGTGACAGTACTTTGGTATCCAACGACCGTCCGATATCTTTGCTCCCTGTAATGTCAAAAATTTAGAAAAAATGCGTCTACACACAATTGAGTGATTATTATCAATATTGGAACTACTTAGCCCCAGATCAATCAGGCTTTCATCCAAATCACTCAACTACAACCGCCATTTTAAAAGTCTGCAATGATATCCAAAGTGGAGCATCTTCCTTGATTTTGCCAAGGCCTTTGACACAGTAGACCATGGCATCTTGTTAGATAAACTTAAAAACTCTGGCATTGGTGATCGCACGCTAACCTGGTTTCAATCATATGTATCCGACCGATCACAATATGTGTCAATTTCTGGCAGCTCCTCCCTTCTGCTCCCAGTCACTTGTGGTGTACCCCAAGGCTCAATACTAGGCCCCCTGCTATTCACAATATTCATAAATGATCTGCCCAACGTCTGCAAAGCCTCAACTGTACATATGTACGCAGACGACACCGTAATCTATACCAGCAATCCAAATCTCCCGCAGCTGGAAGCCGTGCTGCAAGAACAATTCACAGAGGTAGAAAAGTGGATCAAACACAACAAACTTTTTTTAAATACAGACAAAACCATTATGATGCTCTTTGGAACAGCACCTATACTACACAAATTGCAAAATCCCCATATATGTGTTGGGACAAAATCAAATGGCACACTGACCACAGTCACTTCTCTGAAATATCTAGGTATGTGGTTGGACCCTAATCTATCCTTTGGCCCCACATCGAAAAACTCTCATCTAAACTTTACCCAAAACTAGGTGCCCTGTACAGAAACAAATCCTGCCTGAGTCCCGCGGTAAGAAAGCAGATTGTACAACAAATGCTTATGCCGACTATTGATTACGGAGATGTAGTGTATGCAGCCGCCCCGCAAACACACCTTCAGAAACTTACTACATGGTATAACTCATTCTGCCGCTTTGCATTACAATGTAACTACATGACCCACCATTGTGACATGTTAAAAGAGCTAAACTGGCCATCGCTGGAGTCTAAACGCACCCTTCACCTTTCCAGCCTGGTGTTTAAGAGCATGTCTGGGAAGCTGCCACCCTACCTGAATAGAATGCTTCCCTCAGCAGCTCCCTCATCCAATAATCTCCGATCCATGACCAGCACCTTACTTGCAATTAGACATGTGCACAGCACAAAATTTCGTTTTGAACTAATGGATTAGTCCTAAAATGCAATTTATTTAGTTGCTAAAGAAATTCGTTTTCAGTTCTTTAGTATGAAAACTAATTTCATTCATCCGAAAACCAATGGATACAATTACTATTGTAGTGGCTCCTCAGAGGGCTGAGATCGCTGCTTGTTACAGTATCTCTCACTCTCAGCACAATGTGGCCCATATTACATAGTTGGTGCTAATTTAAAGAGAGCTGTTGTAAACTTCCCAGAGCCATTATAGCCTATGGAGGTTTTCAGTTTACAACAGCTCTGGTTAAGTTTGCACCAACATTGTAATACTGCCCCGTGTCAGGCAAAGCTGTTACAGTAACTGACTGCTGCTCGTCATAAAGCTCAGAGTTTCAGTAAAACTAGTAAATAATATTTTTATATATAAGAGGTTAGAACAATATTATTTCCCCTCTCTGTATAATGTTTAGAACATCCTCCTGCATTAATACCCCTCTCTGTATAATGTATACAACATCCACCTGCATTAATTAATGCCCCTCTCTGTATAGAACATCCTACTGCATTGGCATGTGGAGGGTGCAGAACTTCGGATGTTGCGATGTTGCGCTCTTCATTGCTGGTCTCCTTCACTCATCAATGTAATATCATAAAAGGACTGAAACTAAAATGTAGTGCATTTTATTTTAGTTTCTTTCGTTTTTTGTACTGAGCAGTTTCGTTTCTCTTGAGTCATACGAAAACGAAATTATCCCAAAATTCTGACTAAATCGTTTTAGTACTAAAACGAATGCACATGTCTACTTGCAATACCACAATACAAAAAGACAGTGGCTCGATCCTCATTTTCCTACAAAGCACCACAATTATGGAATAACCTCCCAGACACCATCAAATCTTCCCCCAGTCTTAAGTCACTCAAGAGCTCCTTAGTAACATACCTCAATACAGAATGCACCTGTAAACATGTAACATAATG
Source organism: Leptobrachium leishanense (assembly GCA_009667805.1). Lineage (NCBI taxonomy): Eukaryota > Metazoa > Chordata > Amphibia > Anura > Megophryidae > Leptobrachium > Leptobrachium leishanense. Next base: position 17,885,384 of record CM019067.1, read on the forward strand.
ACTATTGCCTACATATTTATTTTCTGTTAATCTGTATATTTGTGTTGGTTTTTTTTAATATCTTGCATTGTATTAGTTTGTATTTCTGTAACTGTAACACTTCAATGTTCATGAACCCAGGACATTCTTGAAAACGAGAGAAATCTCAATGTATCCTTCCCGGTAAAATCCTTTATAAATAAATAAATAAATAATTTGGGGACCCTGCGGTGAATGCTGCCACACCGTAGTGTGGGGAAATTATTTTTGATATTTTAATCCTTTTTTTTTTATTTCTTCAATTTCAGAAATTTGTAATCAGACCATCTTATATATTATTATAACACCTATACATTTCAAATAATATCATCCAAAAACACTCTTGTAATACACTCTTATTTAACAACAACGCTATCTCCGTCTCACAAAAAACATAAAGAATACCAAATAATATAAAATAATAAAAATAAATAACTAAATAAAAAAATATATAAATAAATAAATATACTTGTACTTTAAATGTAACGTTAGTCCAATAAAAAAGGTATCACTACAGACTGCTATACTCGTGATTTTGGCATCTGGACTAACACGGCCGACCTAATCTAAATAAATATATATATATATATAAAAAAAGGGGGTGCCCTCAAAAATAATACTAGATATGTATACTCAACAACACACATAGCTTTTAGGTATGGTCCATCTCTACTCACGCATCCCAAATCTTATGGTAAGATAAGTCTGGCACATAATTCATCCATAAATCTGACCTCTTCTATAATTTGCCTCACTCTCCTCCATGGTGGAGGGTCTGTAGAACGCCAATTGTCCGATATTGCTTTACGTGGTGCCAATACAATCTTTGATTAAAGTTTATTATGGGACGGAGATAGAACCTCTAGTGGTCGTGACATAAGAAAAGTCCATGAGTCCATTGGTACTTGAATGGCCAAAATACCAGATGCCATAATATGAACTTTCTCCCAGAATAGGCTAATAATTCGAACAATACCACCACATATGGGCATGAGAGCCCATATTTTCGCAATTTCTCCAACACAATCCGGGCACCGCGGGATTTATCTTATGAAGAAGAGATAGAGTCACATACCAATGCATCATAATGTGGGTGGGGAACTTTGATTCCCCAAAGTGCAGGGAAGTACAGGGAACGAGACCCCTAATGCGTTTATTTGACAAGCAGAGAGCCCCCCCTGCTGTCCAAAAAGTGCTACTACATGACTAATAATACACCCGAGTTCCATGTTTCCTTGCAAGAAAAACAGAACTCCAGTCAATTCAAACAGCTCCAGTAACTCAAGGTGAAGTAAAAGTTTGGAGGCATATTCTAGAGTCCAGTTGCAAATGAATTTCGAACTGAGTGGACTTATGGAAAACCACTTTCCATTACAGACACTGTAACAATGTATGTTTAACCTCTATACATTCATTTTAGAGGCAGTAAGCTTATTTAATAGGAAGCTTCCCCTGCTGGCCGTAACATGCTACTACATGTATAATAATATACCTGGGCTCCATGTTTCCATGAAAGGAAAACTAAACTCTGAGCTGTTCAAACAGCTTCAGCACCTCGGCAGGCACTGAAGTTGGGGGCACATACCGGAGCCCATTTGCAAATGAATTTTGAACTGAGTGGATTCGTGGAAAACCCCTTTCCATTACAGACAGTGTAACAATATGCGTGTACCCTACATACATACATTTTAAATAATTTAAGCTTATTTAATATGCAGAGGGCTCCCCGTGCTGGCCAAAAAGTGTTACTACATGGTTAAGACTACAGCTGGAGCTCCGTGTTACCTTGAAAGGATAAAAAAAGTTCCAAGCTGTTCAGACAGCTGCAGCACCTCGGCAGAAATGTCTGAGGTGCTGAAAATTGGAGGTACATTCTGGAGCCCGTTTGGAAATGAAAATCAGTTGCAATTAATGAAAGTCCAGTGCATTGCTCCAGAATATGACCAGATGGAGTTTATTCATTATTGGGTTCCTGCAAGAGCTTTTTTGAAGATTGAGTATTCTCGATCTTGGTAGAGAAGGGTTAAACCAAACCCATGGAGCAATTCAGTTTACACAAGCATGCAGCTCCTTTCAATGTCACATTAATCTGAGCCTGCCATGCGCCACTCTTTAAATCTTGCACGAGATGATCCGGGGCTTTAATCCTGGGGTGGCTTCTTGAAATAAAGATGCAGTATTAACTCCTATCTCTACCTTTATTCTGGAAGTATCTAGGGCAGGGCTGTGAAACTCAAACCCCCCTCAGGTGTTGATACCTACAATTCCCAGAATTCTATAAAATGCAATAGATGGCCAGGGGATCGTGGGACTTGTAGTTCAGAATAGAGAAGTGCACGGCTGAAAGATTTGTTTCGTTTAGTTTTAAAATAATTTCGATTTCGGAATTTCGTTTTTGTATTTCGGAGCTTATTTCGTGTCATGTTTCGTTTCAGAACGGTTCGAAATTGATTCGATATTTGATATCAATTCGATAGTTGATTCACTAAATAAAACCCTGATTAGTCATATTTTTCTGTTAAAAGGCAAGCTAGGGTTAAATATTAAGTTGTCTCACAGATTTAGTACCAGAGGCTAATTAACAGGAACAGGCTGCTTGTGAAACAGTAAAACGAAACTGATTCGTTTCATAAAGTCGTTTGCTGACTAAAGTACTTGTATGTATAGTAAGTTAAGATCAATTCGATAGTTGATACATCAATTTCATATCGATTTGATAGTTGATATCGATTCGAATTTCGGATCACTAAATAAAACCCTGATTGATCAAATTTGTCTTTTATGATGAAACAGTATAACTAATTAAATTTGTTAGATACCGTTTTGAATTCGGATTAAATCGATTCGTTATTTCGTAAGTACTTCCGAAATACGAATTAACGAAATTCATTACGAATTTCAATTCATTACGAAACAAATGCACACCTCTAGTTCAGAAGCATCAGGTGGGCGGAGATTGACAGCCCTGGTCTAGGGTAAAATCCAACCTCCTTATTCTCATAAGAATTTTATCAGATCTGCATAACTTTTATTGGTTTAAATTGTAATCCACACTATAATAACAACAAATACAATGTAAATCCATAAAAATGGAATTTAAAAAAAATGTATAAATACTGTATGTGAAATGCCACCCATGTGATACGGAGAAGCTACGATTTAATACAGTTCCTTTATTGCGTTCTTACTAAATGTATCTCTATAAATAAGGTATTTGAATGGGTTAAGCGATCGTTGTCTGAGTAAGTGAATCCTTCCCGTACGACGGAGATGGACGAGGAGGAACAGCTCGATGACTAATGCGCATAATGACCAAAATACGGGGAACCACACCGAGAATCAAAGGGAATTAGCGACGCGGGAGCCGCATTAGCATGTGTCGAGCCGGATCTTATTATGTCTCCGGGTATTCATTTCATTTTCCAATATTGAAAAAGTTTGAAAGCAGAACTTACCGAGGTAACGTGAGAGGTAATGATATGATTAGAGAGCTCGGGACGCAGCCTGATTTACATTCGAGCGCGGCGACGCCGGGAAGACCAATCGTTAAAGTGACACTCACTGTCGCGACAAAACATCTCACGTTCATTTTATTTTATTTGGCATTTTATTTTCTATGTTTACATACAGAGCTTTTTTTCTGGCAATACCGGCACCTTACCAGCAAGCAGGACCACCATTAAACCAACGTTGGCACTGTCCTCCCCTGTTCACAAAGCTCCGGTATTGGACTCTCAGAGTCTGGTTCCGGAGCTCCTATAGGGCTCGCGCCACATTCTAGGGCCCGGCTAGCTACCTCCTATAAGGACAACTATCGGCCGCCAACTACTACTCCGCATGCCTTCCATCCCTGGTGATCCAGTGGACATGGGAACCCAATGCGTCCATGGAGCACAGACCGCATTGCAGAACTCATCTGTAAGAGTCTGGAGCTCGGTCAGTGTCTGAGTGCGAGAGCGCCATTGATTTGCTGACACGTCATCAGACTGCGTTACTCTCACTCGCTGAGCATCAGAGAACTGCGAAGGAGGTCTATGCTTTGGGATGTTGGGCATGGACACACCTGCCCAGCTAAAAGGGGCTGTATATCAGAACTAGGGATGGGCTGCCGGTTCGAATCGGTTCGATGTTCGATTCGAACATCGGCTGTTCGAAAATTCGTGAACTTCGAACTTTTCAGGACATTCGAGGAAAGTTCGAAACAAAATTTCAAAACAATTCCAAAAAATGCTTAAAAGATCCTAAAAAATCTAAACATAAAGAGACTCTTTACTGTAGAATATAATAATAAACGGTTTATTAGATATTGGATTAAAACCGGAATATTTTTAACATTAACCCCTTAAGGGCCGCTGACGTACCCTGTACGTCCTGTCCACAGGTCTCCCTTAGACCCGCGGAAGTACAGGGTACGTCAGCGGCGCCTAATCCGCCTCCCGCCCGATACTCACCTCCCTCGTTGGATCCCACGGCGATCTGGCAGGGAGGAAGCCTGCCCATGTGATTTACATGGGCAGGCGAGGCTGATGACGTCGTCACGCTGCGTGGTGACGTCATCAGCAGGCGTCCCCATGCAAAGCAATGGAGGGGAGGGGGGCTCCTTCGGACCCCTCTATCTCCCCAACCATTGCAGCTAGGGAGATGCTTTTTACACCGCTGAAAAGGGGAGAGTCTCCCCTTTTCAGCGGTGTATAGCATTAACCGTTTCCAATTGGCGCCAACACAGGATTCGAAAATGGAGGGGGGCTGACATATTGGATGTCAGCCAAGCCTCCAGGTCCCCCCCCACCCACTGACAACCTCACCATATGTGTGAGGATGTCAGTGGGCCAGTTAACCATCTAGCTGCCATGTAGAGATAAGGGGATCCTAAGGATCCCTTTATCTCCCGATCCATGGCAGCTAGATGGTCATATTTGACATCATTTGAAAGGCCTGATTATGGCCTTTTGAATTGATACCAAACATAACCGGGTTTGGTTTTAAAAAAATAAATAAATAAATTTAAAAAAAATAATAAAAAAATTAAATAAAATAAAAAAATGTTTTTTTTAAAAAAGCTTTTTTGTCTGGGGGGGTTTAATTAAATAGGACCTAGGCTGTCATCTAAAAATAATTGGCACAAAATGGTCAGAATGAGCGCAGCGCACATAGGTGAACTGTCTCAGCAGTGAAGGGGTTAAAAAGCAAACGCATGAAAAAATTGGGTATTTCTAGTCTCAGGACAAAATTTTGAACCTATTTAGCCGGGGTCTTTTTGGGTGGTTGTAGATTTTGGGGATTAAATTACGAAAAAGTGTGTTTTTACCATTTTTTCCTCATATTTCATATTTTTTTTTATAGTAAATTATTCGATATGATGGAAATAATGGTATTTCTAGAAAGTCCATTTAATGGCGGGAAAAAGGGTGTATAATATGTGTGGGTTGAATAAACGAGTAAGAGGAAAATTTGACCTAAACACTAACAGCGCAGAAACGTAAAAACAGCAGCGGTCACTAAAAGACGGATTTGTGTAAAACCGCCCGGTCACTAAGGGGTTAAAGCCTATGGGATTCATAAACATTTCCCACACCTTGTTGCTCAAATATTTCCCACTCCTTGTTGGTCAAACATTTCCCATACCTTGTTGCTCAAACATTTCCCACTCCTTGTTGGTCAAACATTTCCTACTCCTTGTTGGTCAAACATTTCCCCCTCCTTGGGCCCTATTACATTCTTTACGCAAAAATGCACGGTAAACGCGTAAATTTTTGCGCGAAGCGTCAAACATTAACGTGCGCAAATCAACGCTGGTACTACAATTCTCGCGCATTTTTTCACCCATCAAAAAATAACACGCGTAAAACGGACGTGCAAAAACACACGCGCAGTAGCGTCGTGCGCAGAAATCAGTGTGCGGACTATTTTTTTCACGAGATTCAGCCAATCAGAATTAAGAACCTTAATTGTCTCAGGTTAAGTTTTTGCACCTGTCAAAGTCAATCTGCGCATGTATTCTGTATCAAAAAAAAAAAACACGCTCAACGTCTCCATTATATTGGTTGGGTATGTGTAGAATGTGTAACTATACTTTGCTGTATTTTTTTTTTTATCGGGCTGGTGTATTTGGTTTCGGCCAGGACGTTCAGATTTGCCATTAACACCAGCTTTTAGGAGTTGCTAAATTTATGCACGCAAAGGCTGTGCGTTACAAACTGCGCATAGATTGTAATGCCACCCGCGTAGCAGCGCACAAACGCATTTCAGCTCACAATGTTAAGTATAGGACGCACGAAGTACAGTAAGCTCACGCAGGGTTCGTACATTGTAATACGACGATCAGCGCAAAGGGTTTTGCCCCTCGCGCTATTGCGTTTTTGCGCACGCTTTAACGTTTGAGTGAAGAATGTAATAGGGCCCCTTGTTGGTCAAACATTTCCCACCCATTGTTGGTCAAACATTTCCCTCTCGTTGGTGATAAAACATTTAACATGGCTTTAAATCGCGTTTAAACATGAGCAAAAGCGGTAAAAATTACCGTATTTTTCGCTCCATAAGACGCACCTGACCATAAGACGCACCTAGTTTTTAGAGGAGGAAAACCGGAAAATAAATATTCTGAATGAAATAGTGTAATAATGGATATACTGCCCCAGCTCGTGGATATGCCTTAGCTCACACGTGGATATGCCTTAGCTCACACATGGATTTGCCCCAGCCAGCTCACACATGGATTTGCCCCAGCTCACACATGGATCTGCCCCATCAGCTCATGGATTTGCCCATCAGCTCACACATGGATTTGCCCCAGCCAGCTCACACATGGATTTGCCCCAGCCAGCTCACACATGGATTTGCCCCAGCCAGCTCTCACATGGATTTGCCCCAGCCAGCTCTCACATGGATTTGCCCCAGCCAGCTCTCACATGGATTTGCCCCAGCCAGCTCTCACATGGATTTGCCCCATCAGCTCACACATGGATTTGCCCCAGCCAGCTCTCACATGGATTTGCCCCAGCCAGCTCTCACATGGATTTGCCCCAGCCAGCTCTCACATGGATTTGCCCCATCAGCTCACACATGGATTTGCCCCATCAGCTCACACATGGATTTGCCCCATCAGCTCACACATGGATTTGCCCCAGCCAGCTCACATGGATTTGCCCCATCAGCTCACACATGGATTTGCCCCATCAGCTCACACATGGATTTGCCCCATCAGCTCACACATGGATTTGCCCCATCAGCTCACACATGGATTTGCCCCATCAGCTCACACATGGATTTGCCCCATCAGCTCACACATGGATTTGCCCCAGCCAGCTCTCACATGGATTTGCCCCAGCCAGCTCACACATTGATAATTCCCCAGCTCACATATGGATATGGCCCAGCAGCTCGTGGATGTGCCTCCGCTCACCTGCCGCCGCCGCCACCGCGTTTGTCTCCCTCTGAGCATGCGTCCGGCGGCAGGAAGCTTGGGCACTCGCCTGGGGAGCCACGTGACCGCGATCTCGGGAGATCGCGGTCACGTGGCTCCCCCAGGCGAGTGCCCAAGCTTCCTGCCGCCAGACGCATGCTCAGAGGGAGACGAACGCGGCGGCGGCAGGTGAGCGGAGGCACATCCACGAGCTGCTGGGCCATATTCGCTCCATAAGACGCACCCACTTTTCCCCCCACTTTTTGGGGGGAAAAAAGTGCGTCTTATGGAGCGAAAAATACGGTAGCTCAGCGCATAGCAATGAAATGGCTCAGCACTCGGCATGTGAAATGGTTAAAAACTTTTTTCTTTTTTCATTGTTTCCTGTACCCTAGGGCAGTACCCAGACCCCCATACACCTTTTATGGCCAATATCTTGCATATATGCCCTCTGGAGGGGGCCTTCATTTTCAAACTTTCGAGCCCCATTGACTAGCATGGTGTTCGAATTGTGTTGGAGTTCGCGGTCAAAATTTTTCGGGTGTTCGAGTTCGAATGCGAACCGAACACGGGGGTGTTCGGCCCATCACTAATCAGAACCACCCTCTACCACTGGACCACCAGGGAGTGAGTCCCCTTCCTGCAATAAGGTAAGCAGGAGAGGGGCAATTCAAGAATTGCATATTTAAACGTAGTTAGAATATTTATTGTAATAGATTCATTTTAGTTTTTATTATATTTATTAAATAAAATATTTTAATATATTTAATATTTAAACTTTAATATTTATTAAAAAATACATGTTAAAATAACGTATTAGTTAAATATGATTGTTTCTCCATTTTAAAGCTGTGTATTACTGTGAGTTTTATTGCTGTGGAGCTCTGTGATACGCTCATACACACTGCACATTACTGTGAGTTTTATTGCTGTGGAGCTCTGTGATATGCTCATACACACTGCACATTACTGTGAGTTTTGTTGCTGTGGAGCTCTGTGATACGCTCATACACACCGCACATTACTGTGAGTTTTGTTGCTGTGGAGCTCTGTGATACGCTCATAAACACTGCACATTGCTGTGAGTTGTATTGTGGTGGAGCTCTGTGATACGCTCATACACACTGCACATTACTGTGAGTTTTATTGCTGTGGAGCTCTGAGATACACTCATACACACTGCACATTACTGTGAGTTTTATAGCTGTGGAGCTCTGTGATACGCTCATACACACTGCACATTACTGTGAATTGTATTGCTGTGGAGCATTGTGATACGCTCATACACACTGCACATTGCTGTGAGTTTTATTGCTGCGGAGCTCTGTGATACGCTCATACACACTGCACATTACTGTGAGTTTTATAGCTGTGGAGCTCTGTGATACGCTCATACACACTGCACATTACTGTCAATTGTATTGCTGTGGAGCTCTGTGATACGCTCATACACACTGCACATTGCTGTGAGTTATATTGCTGTGGAGCTCTGTGATATACTCATACACACTGCACATTGCTTTGAGTTTTATAGCTGTGGAGCTCTGTGATACGCTCATACACACTGCACATTACTGTGAATTGTATAGCTGTGGAGCTCTGTGATATACTCATACACACTGCACATTACCGTGCGTTTTATTGCTGTGGAGCTCTGTGATACGCTCATACACACTGCACATTGCTTTGAGTTTTATAGCTGTGGAGCTCTGTGATACGCTCATACACACTGCACATTACTGTGAATTGTATAGCTGTGGAGCTCTGTGATATACTCATACACACTGCACATTGCTGTGAGTTGTATTGTGGTGGAGCTCTGTGATACGCTCATACACACTGCACATTGCTTTGAGTTTTATAGCTGTGGAGCTCTGTGATACGCTCATACACACTGCACATTACTGTAAACTGTATAGCTGTGGAGCTCTGTGATATACTCATACACACTGCACATTACCGTGCGTTTTATTGCTGTGGAGCTCTATGATACGCTCATACACACTGCACATTGCTTTGAGTTTTATAGCTGTGGAGCTCTGTGATACGCTCATACACACTGCACATTACTGTGAATTGTATAGCTGTGGAGCTCTGTGATATACTCATACACACTGCACATTGCTGTGAGTTGTATTGTGGTGGAGCTCTGCGATACGCTCCTACACACTGCACATTACTGTGAGTTTTATTGCTGTGGAGCTCTGTGATGCGCTCATACACACTGCACATTACTGTGAGTTTTATAGCTGTGGAGCTCTGTGATACGCTCATACACATTGCACATTACTGTGAGTTTTATTTCATCCCTGGAGTCAGGCAACACAATATCGTGACACTTTTTATTGGCTGCTCACTGCCGGGCACTTTATGACGCTTCATGGTGAGTATCCTCACTGTTTTTCCTAGAAAAAAGCACTGCTTACATATATGATTAAAAAAGGGAGTTAAAGGGTTAGTTTATTAAAAATGAGAGTTCCTTCTTTTGCCCTTAGATCCTACTGACTCTGACCTATTATTTCTTTTTTTGTTTTACATTTTTTTCGGTGACTTTCCTTTTCTCTCTTGCCGCGCGCTGCTCCTCCTCTTTGGTTCTGGTTCCTATACAACTTGTGTAGTGTAGGAACCGCAAATTGCGCAGCGCTACGGGGCTCCCACAATTTACATTCATAAGTTCCGCAGCGCCTGTGCAGAGCGATGGGTCGGAGCTGCACGCGCATGCACAAATCTGATCCACCGTTGAGTCTCTGGGAACGCTCGCTACAGCGATTGGTCTCAGAGGGTGACGTCGACCGATCTGTGTGTGACATCACTAGTGACCGATCTGGTGACCGGCAGCCGGGAAAATCAAAATCCCGGCTCCCGCCTGATTGGGGAAGCTGGAGGAGAGAGAAGAGGAGCAGATCCTGGCACTTTATAAATATAGCTATAAAGTGGTCATGATGAGTACGAGCGTCCCTTTAACTACAAGTACATATCTGAAATAAAGGCTTCTGTGTTCATTTTGGGGTTAAATCTTTTGTTTTGGTTGTCTGTAGACATTCAGTGATAGTGCATGAAATAGACCGCACTCCCTATCCCTGAGAAAACCGCATTTTGTCTTCCAGACTCAGACGCCGAGCCGTTGCGTCCGCTCCTGTGCGGAGAAGCTGATATCACACTTTGATAAACCTCTGGAATTTGATGATAATGTGATCGCTGTTGGTGACTCAGCGTTGGTGAATCACGCTTTGTGAGCCAGCTGTGCGCTGAATGAGACACTCGCTTTATTTGCAATTCAAAGGAATATGTAGAGTTTCGGTTTTCGATCGCTCAATGCACGTTACGTCTCTCCCTGGAGCAAGAACGAGAAATAAGAACGAGGGGAAACGGCCAGAACGAGGGAAGTGTCGTTGTATCTCCTCCAATGCGACAGATCGATGAGCCTTGAGAACCAGCATGGGGCATTTAGGCCAACGTGGCCGAGGTAGAGGTACTCCAAAAGGGTTAATCAGAGAGAGCTGATCTGGCCTCGAAACGTTACCGAACAGGGAATTTCCCCGCATGGTGCAATTTCGGGGCCATTCGGGTATTCTGAGAGCAGGCAGTTTGCCAAATTTTGGCTAATTGCCTGCAGGTACGGTGCCTGTTCGACAGCAGTAAAATCCCCCATAGAGAAGAAATGGTTAATCTATTCACAGACACTGAACAGCAGAGAAATGTCAGTCAAATGCCCTGATGTTCGGTGGTTTCATTCGACAGGTTTATTCAGTCGAATCCCATAGGTTTCAATGATAAAAATATTCCCGTTTTTATTCAATATCTAATAAACCGTTTATTCTTTTAATCTGCAGCAAAAAGTCTCTTTATTTATAGATTTTTTAGGATCTTTTAGGCATTTTTCAGGATTTATTTTCCTTCTTTTTTAAAAAGAAAGCGTTTTTTCTGTAATAGACCTTTTTATTATCAATCATTGGATCTTATATGTAAATTCCAGGTATTTTCGTTCAGTAGTTTTTTTGCAAACAATGTTTACATTTTGACACTTTCAATGCTTGTTTTTTTCTTTTTACCCGCCCGTTGGCTTGTCGGCTGCGTTTGGCGGCCCTCCTTGCAGCAGATGTTTGCGGATTTGCAGCGGATGTTCGGCGGGTTGGCGGCAGCGGGCGACGGGTTTGTGACGTGTCTGCGGCAGGTTTGTGGTAGCAATCGGCAGCTGATTCCCTGCACTTCGGGGACCCTGTGCTGAATGCTGAATTCACTGCAGAGTGGGGAAATTTTGTTCCCCAAAGTGCAGGGAAGTGCAGGTAACGGGAGAGCACCGAAATGTCGCCGTGCTCTCTGAATAACCCCCTTAGTTTTCCATTGAGTTATGGGATAATAGGTTTGGGTTCTTCAATAAAAAATCAAAAAGGAAGAGGTTCACAGCCTGTGGTGAGATTCATTAAATATTACTGACATCAGATCAATCGTCCGAAATCAGAAGAACCCAAAGATGTTGGACAATCCTCAAAAAAAAAGGTATGGTGTCTCACCGAACCTGGAAGTCCCTGAAGCTTTTCTGAGCAATTTGTGCTCCTATACAACTTGTGCTACGCTACGTAGGAACCACAAAATGTTCAACACTACGGGACACGCACACTGAACATACGCAAGTTCCATGGTGCCTGCGCAGAGTGATGGATCGGAGCTGCACGCGCATGCACAGATCTGATCCATCGCCACCTCTCTGAGAACGCTCGCTACAGCGATTGGTCTCAGAGGGTGACGTCGACTGCTCTCTGTGTGTGACAATCTGGTGACCGGCAGCCGGGAAATTCAAAATCCTGGCTGCTGGTGACGCTAGGTGCAGGAAGAAACTCCTCCACTTCACCCAGATTCTCCAGATCGGGAGTGCTGGTGGGGGGGCACTCCTCACATCCTGACCACCTTAAATCAATAAAGTGGTCAGGATGAGAAGAGAGTCCCTTTAAATCTCCGCAGAGCGTTACACGGACCCAGAATACTGCAACGCCGGCATGTTAATACGTTTGTACGCAAAGGATGTGACGCTTGAAGTTACATCCACTACTTGATTGTTCAAACAGGTTTATTTGCCAATCGTCACCTTAAAACTAGAAGTCATGCGTCTGTGAAATAATATTTTTATCAATGGTCGAAAAGCTATATTGTAAAGTAAATTCAATTAAATGTGTTGAATTAAATCTCAATTTGAAGAAGAATAACAATGAATACAACGCGTTTCACAGGGAACAGCCGGAATAATGAAATGTAACTTTTCAGCCTTGCGTTTGGTAAACGGGAAATTAGCATAACGCAGTGAGTGCGTGAGAGTCTGGCAACAAAGTGCACAGGTCAATCAAATAAATAAAAAGCAGCAATATGGTGGAATATAGGCCGTATGTTTATTACCAGGGGTTAAGGCACCGGGTTAGGGTCCCTCGATTTCACCGGTAGCCCTGGCAGTGAGTTACCGGAATTACATTTCAGCTTGAAAAACACAACAGTCACAGATTAGAGTTAAAGGTTACGAGAAGTTATTTACACAACCTTCAAAGAGCAGCCTTCAAAACAGAGAGTTAAACATGTGGCTTACAGCTGATCACGACATATTTACACATAAATAAACCCGAGAGCATTAAAATAATTATTAGAAACACAAAATAGCTAAAGGTTAAGCGGAAAGTATCGGATCGGTTCAGACTAATAGAGCAATTCATAGTCTGAAAATAGTAGCAGGGTTAGTAATTGAGCTTGTTTTGGAGTTAGGGTTAAGTTTAGGGTTACTGTTTCTGCTTGTTTTATGGTTAGGGATAGAGGTTTTTTTTACTGTAAGGATTACTGTTTCTGCTTATCTTTAGGTTTATTGTTTCTGGCCAATCATGGTTAGGGTTATAATGTCTGCTTGTTTTATGGTTAGGTACTCTGTTACCATTTCAGCTTGTTTTATCGTTCAGGGATAGGGTTACCGTTATGGTTAGGGTTCTTGTTTCTTGGTTTTTCTATGGCTATGGTGTTTTTTTTGGGTTAGAGTTGCTATTTCAGTTTATTCTATATTGGGATTAGAGGTTATTTTAGGGTTAGGTTTAGGGTTACTGTTTCTGCTTGTTTTATTGTTAGGGTTATTGCTTCTGGTGGTTTATAGTTAGGGTTACAAGGTCTGTTTGTTTTATGGTTAGGGTTAGGTTTACTGTTTCAGCTTGTTTTATTGTTTAGGCTTTGGGCTACGCTTATGGTTAGAGTTTTTGTTTCTTTTATGGTTAGGGTTATGATGTCTGCTTGCTTTAGGGTTAGGTTTACTGTTTCTGCTTGTTTTATGGGTAGGGTTACTGTTTCAGCTTGTTTTATTGTTTAGGGTCAGAGTTACCTATAGAGATAGGGTTCTTGCTTCTGGCGGTTTATTGTTAGGGTTCCAATGTCTGCTTCTTTTATGGTTAGGGGCAGGGTTACTGTTTTTGTTTTAGTGTTTAGAGATAGGGTTACCTTTATTGGTTAGGGTTACTGTTTCAGCTTGTTTTATTGTTTAGGGATAGGGTTACCTTTATTTGTTAGGGTTACTGGTTCAGCTTGTTTTATTGTTTAGGGATAGGGTTACCTTTATTTGTTAGGGTTACTGGTTCAGCTTGTTTTGTTGTTTAGGGATAGGGTTACCTTTATTGGTTAGGGTTACTGGTTCAGCAGTTTAGGGATAGGGTTACCTTTATTGGTATGGGTTACTGGTTCAGCTTGTTTTATTGTTTAGGGATAGGGTTACCTTTATTTGTTAGGGTTACTGGTTCAGCTTGTTTTATTGTTTAGGGATAGGGTTACCTTTATTGGTTAGGGTTACTGGTTCAGCTTGTTTTATTGTTTAGGGATAGGGTTACCTTTATTGGTTAGGGTTACTGGTTCAGCTTGTTTTGTTGTTTAGGGATAGGGTTACCTTTATTGGTTAGGGTTACTGGTTCAGCAGTTTAGGGATAGGGTTACCTTTATTGGTTAGGGTTACTGGTTCAGCTTGTTTTATTGTTTAGGGATAGGGTTACCTTTATTGGTTAGAGTTACTGGTTCAGCTTCTTTTATTGTTTAGGGATAGGGTTACCTTTATTGGTTAGGGTTACTGGTTCAGCTTGTTTTATTGTTTAGGGATAGGGTTACCTTTATTGGTTAGGGTTACTGGTTCACCTTGTTTTATTGTTTAGGGATAGGGTTACCTTTATTGGTTAGGGTTACTGGTTCAGCTTGTTTTATTGTTTAGGATAGGGTTACCTTTATTGGTTAGGGTTACTGGTTCAGCTTGTTTTATTGTTTAGGGATAGGGTTACCTTTATTGGTTAGGGTTACTGGTTCAGCTTGTTTTATTGTTTAGGGATAGGGTTACCTTTATTGGTTAGGGTTACTGGTTCAGCTTGTTTTATTGTTTAGGGATAGGGTTACCTTTATGGTTAGGGTTACTGTTTCCGGCTTTTTTATGGTTAGGGTTTTTTGGGTTAGAGTTACTATTTCAGTTTATTTTATAATAGGGTTAGATGTAATTTTAGGGTTAGGATTATGGTTACTGTTTCTGCTTTTTCCATGACTAGGGTTAGGGTATTTGCACAGTAAGTGGAACTGTTTTCAGCAACCTGAATCACTGCTGTTATTTTGGGGTAATTTCAGATTGATTCCGAAAATTTATTTCAGATGCGGCTCGGTTCTGCAGGTCAGAGATAAAGAATTTGCATGTTTCTGTCTGATCACTGATATTTGATCAAGACCAAAACAAACATCATGTAACTTATCTTCATATCCCATACAACATGCACCTGTGGAAGCATTTGCCACACAACTCTTATGCTTCTTACAACTTTGTGGGATGTTGTATTTTGAGCTGCATCGTGGACCTGATGAGGCTGAAGATGGAAGAAACCACTAACAGCATCATGTTGGGTGGGTAATGGTCCATGAGTGTGGTACGCATGCCCAACCCTGCAAGTCTTGTCTGGACTTGAACTCACAGCTCCAGCACTCCCAGTAGTTTCTCCGTTGACTCTGCCAGGGATCTTCACAGGTTCCAGCAATTCCACTCTGTCATCCACCATTCATGGACTCCTAAACCTGAACTTCTACACACCAGTAGTGTAGTAGATGATCACACCTGGTGGTGTGTTATCTGCCCAATTAAACCCCTTGCTCCAGGAGGCAGGTTTTCTGTCATTTTGTGCTCAAGATCTCCTGAGTGTGCTGTTTATTGACTGGGCTGTGAACGTACATAGCATTCCTCCATGTAGTGGCTGACGCGTACTGGTGTTACTGGAACCCACCTGGCTCTTTCGGGAGAAGACCGGGCCGGCACGGACAAAGACTGACTGGACACGAGTCTCTTCAGGAAAGGCAAACTTTATTGTGACATCACCACTCAGCCAGGATTGAATCGCTAAGACCGAGCCCGGATTACATTCAGACATGGGGTTTTATACCCCGAATAGATAATTAGGTACATCCCAATTAGCCCACCCCACGGTGACACTATCCCACCCCACGTGGGTCTGTACCTCCCTTGACTGAATACAAAGACACATTGGTCATAAATTGGCAGCTTTCACGGTATTTTGACAATTGAGAATTTAACACTCTTCTGGATCCTGCTCATGCCCACCTCCCTAGTACTTGTTTATTGTGTATTCTAGATAAGGCCTCGTCTGGTTTTCACATCTCTCTTTGTTCAGGCCCTAGCTCTCTGACCTTGGTGTAACCACTTTCTCATCCTGTCACCCCGTGCCAGCATCTGCCCGGATCTTGTTAATTTAATTGCTCTGCCTGTTAGTTTAAAACATTCCAAAGAATCTATGCAAGCTAAAACCTAATTGAGCTAATATTTGCTATCTACATTCACATGAACCAATGTTCTGAACAAGATGGCCGCCTGGCTCAAGATGGCGTCCATCCTCTGGCCTGAGTCCCTCACACTGGCACAAGTCTCTGCATTCCATGTTCTGTGACCCTGTGACGCATTGTAATCAATATTTGGAAGGTTTAATCAGATGAAGCTGAACCTTCTTTTGCAACCTATTTATATTGATGACTATATGTAAGCCATTGGTAGTTGTTGAGGTATGAGAAGAAGATGTAAAGAGCAGTCAGGCTGGTACCATGTCAGACAGGTGGCTTAGGATCCTGGTCAATAATCCAAGGCAAGGAGCTACAAACTAGAAAGAATGATGGACATCACTCTTGAACTACAGGTGACTTACCCAATATTGGGCTTCAGTTGATTTGTACAGTTTGGCAGTTGAACGCATATCAGGCCTGGTCCCATCCTGGCCATTATGCTGCACATCTCGAGCACTGGGCTTAATGGTCAAGTGCTTTGCGCATTTTTTATTCATCCTATTCCATTGGAGACGCAAGCTGAGCTGTTGCACCAAGTTACTGTACATTAGCGTCTTCTATGCTTTTTATGGGAGACACTAATGTGTCCCCGGAAGATGGAGAACAAGCTAATTCCAACCAGCTCGTTTCCCTTCTGTGTCTGACGTTATTATGAAAAGAATAATGTTTCTCAGACCCTTCTGTGAATCACATAAGACACGAAACTAAACCCACCCAAAAGTCCCATTCTCACCTCAGATATCTGGGTGGAGAGAGTGTCGCGATCCACCACTTCCTTGCTTCACGGGCAGAGTAAGACTATGAGACAAATAGATCCAAGTGTTCCTCTGTTTATCCCTCCACTGCCCCAGCTTGATCTCATTTGCGCAAGCTCTTGCAGAGGATGCGTGAGTTCTCCTCCGTCTCCATGCCGTTGTGTAGACTACTAGAGGAGAAAACACTAGCGGTACTCAATGTGGCTTGAGTTATCTCCCTGTGGCTTGGTGGTATTATGGCTCGAGCTGCTGGCAAAGAGACTCGGTCGTAATACGGATGTTAATGGCGAGTCGCAAATTGAAAACGGCAGATGCAATGGTTTTCCATTTGCGTCTTACCTTTAACATCCAAGTTGCGATCTGGCCCATAGATTTAGAGCTTGATCTCCACAAAAACTGTATAGATTACTCAACATCACCGCAATAATCATATATATATAAAATAACCAAGCGGCAATGTGAGTGACCACCACCCACTCGCTCACATTCAGCTCGGATGTTGCTACTCAACAAGCAATGCCTCGTGCTGGAAAGGGGAGCACTCATGGGACCTCTACCAAATATATATGTGTTTGTTGATTTATTTATCACAAAATTGATCTTCCTCTACAATCCACTTGGACTTCAATATTTTTTATTCTCCACTGAATAAAAGAGATGCTATTCCACCGGGAGACGATTCATTTAAGGTTATCATTAGAGAACAGAATCATTTCCTCTGCGGTGGGGGCAGCCCGGCTCCGGAACGCTTCAAAGAGAGCTTTCAATTGAAAGGTGGATTGTGTAGGTTTACACTATGAACTTTCCCACTATGCAACTCGGTGTTGCTGTTGTTTTTTTCCCTACGATTGAGCTATTCTTTAACCGTTTCAGCTCTGGTTATCTTAGGTAAGACCAAGACTCTCAAATGATATCCCTTTGCCTGGAAGTCTGTGTCAGCGTGTAACGTGTCGGGTAAGGTTGGATGATATCGTCACATCCATAGCAATTCAATTCTTAAACTGCCAAGACACGGCCGTGGACATGCCTATCAGGACATATTGTCAGCACCAATGGTTCCCGTTAGTAGAGTTGGACGGAATACAACCTCTCTTGTTTTTACTGTAGTCTTCACCGTAGTATCCAGCAGAGTTCAGGGGGGGTCACCACTTTAAATATTCCCCGGTTTATGGACAACGATGGAACAACAATAAATGGAGGATGTTCTGGCCAGCCTTTATGGGTGATAGCAGACTGAGCTGCATATGGTCCAGCCGCCATCAAGCTAAAACGTTGTGAGACCTGAGCAGGGACTCACCATAGAGCAGGACACTAGTGCTCTTTCCTTTTCTCAGGACCCTCACAAACCTTGTGATGTTGCCCAGTTTCAGGGCCTGCACTATCTTTGCTCACTCTTAGTGGACAAGGTAATCCAGACATGGACCCCTTGCTCGAGATGCTTAGAGAGGTATCCACTATACTTTCCTGATGAGGCCTAACAAGGCCAAAATGATCATGGGTGGCTGAGGTTCCTCTCCTGCAGTAGAGATTTCTTTGGCATTTCAGTTCTGGCCACTCTTTTTGGGCGATAGCAGACTGATCTGCATATGGGACAGTTGTCTCTGTAATGGTGCCATCGAGCTAAAACCTTGTGAGAGTAGGAACCCACCGTAGAACAGGACACTTATGCTGTTGCCTGTTCGTTGGACCATTTCAAAACCTTGTGACGTTTCCCATTCTCCTGACCCTCCAACACTTCGATCAGGTGTGGACCTTTTGCTCGAGGTGCCTAGGGTGGTATCTGCTATGCCCACCTGAGGAGGCCTAACAAGGCCAAAACGATCATCGGAGGCTGCCTTAGCATTTCAGCTCCAGCTTTCAGGGTGCTAGTGTCTGATTTTCTTCATAGGGTTCACGCTGCCTCTGTAACGGCACTAATGAGCTATAACTTTGTGGGACCTGAGCAGGGACCCACAGTAGAGCAGGACAATTATGATGTTGCCTGTTCCCAGGGCCCTCACAAACATTGTGACGCTGCCCATCCTCAGGACCCTCACAAACCTTGTGATGTCACCCGTTCTCAGAGTCCTCACATACTTTGCTCACTCTAAATGGAAAAATAGGCACAGTGTAGACATTTTATAGAAGATTACCAGTGGAGCCATTGTTCTACATTGTTCATGATTGTTGCACCAACATCCCCTGCCAGGGGTTGAATTTTCTCCTTCATTGTTGAACTTCGGTACCACAATGGCGCTTAGTGAGTTTAATCCCAATGGTACCATGCTTCTCTTATAACCAATGTGTTTGAAAGGTACTTTTCCGGTGTGTAGACAAATGCCAGTTCATTTACAGAGTTTACTGTTTCCGACTCACTATGAGATGGACATTGATGTCATACTAATTTCTACCTAGTTAAATTCCTTTGTTTTCCTAAATTTGTCTGATGAAGGTAGAAAAAAAATACTCTTCACCGTGGTAATATTATTCCTCTCTTCTGCAGGACATTCTGGAAGGCAGGAGCACAAAATGAGGGGAAATAAGCTGAATGAGGCTGATTGTGGTCCACCATGATGCCTGACTGACCAGTCACCATGATCTCACCAAGCTGGGGACACTTCTATCGGCAGCAGTGGGTTTAGATTCATTTGATGCAATTTAAGGATTATGCAAATCCCTGTAAATTACAGCACGTTCTGAAAAAAAACCCACAAGTACGGCTTATGACTAATTATCTGGATTGACTCGTGGTCATTAATTCCAGATTAACATTATTATTTGATGTTCTTGGACGTGTGTCAGAAAAAACAAATCTCAAATCGTAACAATCAGGTCAGGTAGCCGCACTATACGACTCGGCAAATGGGCCAAGAGCTTCCACTTTTGGTGCCAAACATGAAGATTCCAGACAAGAATCACACCTGACCATCTGGATGTATTGAACACTGGAGACCAAGAACGGCAGAAAAAAGCTCCAACATCGTCATTGCACGATGTGAAAACTAGACCAGAAATGCTTCACCAGGAAAGTCATGGACATTAATTCGGAAACTCAACATGAATGTGGATCAGTAGATCAATCTCAGCGGCAAAAAGCACCAAACGTTGCCGTATGAGTACAGCTGCAGAAGACCACAGCGGGATCCACTCCTGTCATCTTAGAAAAGGCAGGTGTGGATGCATATGCCTACACACATACACACACACACACACACACACACATACACATACACACATAAACATCGTGTACGGTTTGTTTCAGAACGAGTCGCAGTTTGTGTGAATTTTCACCGATTCGTATTTTTGAATTATTTCCAAAAACACAAATTGCATATTAGCTACATCTGAAATGAAACAAATCGGTTTATAATGAATCGATTCAGATCGGTTCGTTATTGAATGAATTGACATTGTTATGACATTCCCAGAGGTGGAATGATTGACAGCAGCTCGGGCCAATCACTACATTCCTTGATTTGAAAAAGTCAGTTGAAAAATATCATTTTAAAAGTTAAGTGAAAAATGCTACAACGTTATAGAGGATTGATTATTGATTATTAATTTGTTGCAATAAAAACATTCTAATTTACATAAAAAATGAAAACAACACACAATATTAAAGTTTAATTTTACTAGTATATTATATATAATTATTAACCCCTTCATGAAGGGCGGGCGGTGCCACCGCGGGCCTCTAGTTTGGCCCGCCCAGGCAGCCGATGCATGACACTTGTCATTGGCTGCAGGGGGACGGCTTGAGTACAGGCTGTCCCACTGATGCACGTGCAGCTCCGATCCATCGCTCTGTGCAGGCGCTACAGAACTTGTGTACATGAAGTGTGTGTGTCTCTTAGTGCTGCACTAGTTGCAGTTCCTGTCTTGTATAGGAACGCAAATTGCACAGAAAAGCAGGAACTTTAGGGCTCGGCAGTCCCTAAGCAGAAGAGGAGGTGTAGCGCGTGGTGAGGGGGTAAAGGGGAGTAAAATCACCACAAATAATAAAAAAATATTTAAAAAATAATAGGTCAGCGGGATCTGCCCAATTATTTAAGGGCAAAAATGGAAATTCTCATTTTAATAGAGCATTACTTTAAATAATTGGCCGGATCCTGCTGACATCGTCTGCCCAGTCATTAGTTTTAGATTCGTTTGATTTAAAGTGTAAACACTCCCCTTTTCCTCCTCGATGCGTGCTGATCCCCCGCTTTGGGGGTTATTCAGAGAGTCGCCGACATTTCGGTGCTCTCTCGTTCCCTGCACTTCAGGGAATCAAAGTTCCCCACCTTGCGGTGAATTCAGCATTCACCGCGGGGTCCCAGTGCAGGGAAAACCCGCCGCAAGCCTGCCGCACACCTGCCGAAAACCCCACCAAACCTGCCGTAAAAAACACGCCAAACACACTGGAAAAAGCCAACAAGCCGCCAATTACAGCGCAGACCAGACGCCGGATAAAGCCGACAAGCTGACGAATGGGGTAAAAAAAAAAATCAATACGCTTGAAAGTGTCAAAATTGAAACGCTGTTTACAAAAAAGTCCTGAACGAAATGTCTGGAATTTATATATAAGATCCAATGAATGATAATAAAAAGGGCTGTTACAGGAAACAGAAAAAACACTTTTAAAAAAGAACGGAAAAAAAATTTGCAGAAAAAATCCTGAAAAATGCCTAAAAGATCCTAAAAAATCAATAACTAAGAGACTTTTTGCTGCAGATTAAAATAGACGTTTATTAGAAATTTAGTAAAAACGGGAATATTATTAACATTGAAGCCTATGGGATTTGCCTGGTTAAACCTGACGAATGAAAACACCGAACATCAAGTCATTTCACTGACATTTCTCTGCTGTCCGGTGTCTGTGAATAGGTTAACCATTGTTTCTCTATGGGGATTTCACTGCCGCCCAACAGGCACCATACTTGCTGGCAGTTCGCCAGAATTTGGCGAACTGCCTGCTCTCTGAATAGCCGAATGGCCCCGAAATGTCACTGTTTGGGGAAACTCACTGTTCGGTGACAGTTTGGTTCTCTCCGAATAACCCCTAAAGTGACCTGTCAACACGAGGATCAGCCGAGGATCACATTGCGCAACGTCTCGCAGAGGTCATCTCATGAGCAGCAATTAACCTACTCAAGGACAAGGTGAGACAAAGACCAAAACGCGTGATTTCTCTAAGGAAGGAAGTCAGAAGTCATCCCAGCAGGCCGGGGACCGGCTGCTTATTTAAGCATTCGATTTTATTTTCTCCCCATGCTGCGTCAAGGATAAATAGATGACAAAGACAGACAGCGAGACAAGCGGGGATTTGAGCGGCAGGATGAAATGACATGCCACGTTCTATTTTTCATTCTTTGTCATGTAGAGATTGCAATTACAGCCTGATTATAGGATGTTGGGCTGTGATTGACATTGTTTATACATAGACAGAAAATAAGATAAATGTGTTTTCGGTCTGAAGATTGATCGACACTAACAGAGGGAAAACAGTAGGTCCGCGCTGCAAAGATTTCCTGTGTTATATTGTAACCAAATGATTTCATAACATCCAGCAGCGAGGAGCCTGATTGGAGGAGAGATCCCGCTAAGACTTTATCATTTTTATGGCGTTATGTTGAGGGAATGCAAAGAAAGATGTAAATCTTTCATGTTTTGTAAATAAAAGCAGGGGTCGAGCCGAGGGGGAACGCATGGGTAACGCAGTTCCCCCACTATTTTTGCAGAAGGAACTGAGTTCCCATTGGTTGCCTAAACAATAATGATTGCTTGCAGCTGTAAATCATATCTTTCCCTGTTATGTCACAATAAATATAGGATTTATCATATATTTTTTTGCTGAAATCTGTCTATACATAAATATATCAGATTCGAGTGAGTGTTTGTGTTAAGTGCAAGCTCAGAATTCCTAATAGATTGATAGAAATCTTGGTGAGTTCCCTCTCTTCTTTTTTTAGGACCTGGGTGTAACATCTTCCTGATGAAGGTCGGGGCTGTCCCACACCACAAAGTGTATGATGAAGACCATGTGACTGGACAACCTCCAAAGGACAGCAACGTTTCGGCATCTCGCCTCTATGAACCACTGCCACTTTCTTCATCCGTATTTGTAAAACCATTCATTGCTGTCGTCATTTTAAAAAAATATCAGGGTTATTAAGAGAGCACCGACATGTCGCCGACATTCCGGTGCTCTCTCGCTCCCTGCACTTCAGAGAATCAAATTCCCCGACCCTGCCGTGAGTTCAGCATTCATCGCAGGGTCCACAGATTGCAAGGAACGGACCCAAAAATCCACTGATACGATCTGAAATTTCAGATCGATCCGATAACCGCCGATAAAATCCCGAACGCACCCGACGATCTGCCGCAAACCTGCTGAACACATCCGAAAAGAACAGACGATCGGCCGAACACAGCGCCGACCAGCTGCCGGAAAAAGCCGACAAGCCGACGAACAGGATAAATAAAAAGCAAAACGATCGAAAATGTCAAAATAGAAACGTTGTTTGCAAAAACAACTACTGAATGAAAATGTCTGGAATTTACATATAAGATCCTATCAATAATGATAAAGATGGCTGTTACAAAAAAAAACACTATTAAAAGAAAAAAAAAAAAAAAAAATTGCTGAAAAAATCCTGAAAAATGCCTAAAAGATCCTACAAAATAAATAAATAAAGAGATTTTTTGCTGCAGATTAAAATAATAAATGGTTTATTAGATATTGAATTAAAACGGGAATATTTTTAACATTGAAACCTATGGGATTCGCCTGAATAAACCTGTCGAATGAAACCACTGAACATTTCAATGATATTTCTCTGCTGTTCGGTGTCTGTGAATAGACAAACCATTGCTTCTCTATGGGGGATTTCACTACTGTCGAACAGGCACCATATTTGCTGGCAATTCCCCAAAATTTGACAAACTGACAGGTTTTCTGAATAGCCGAATGGCCACGAAATGTCACGTACAAAGGAATCCACTGGTCGGTGCAATTTCGGGGCCAGATCGTCTCTTTGAATAACCCTGCAACAGTTCTCAGAGCAATAATAGGAACTATGGGCAGAGAAAAGGTACCATGGCCAACCCTTGAAGAAGGCACATGGTGGCACATTAGCCAAAACATTGACCTGGGAACTGGACCGACTGATTCCTCTTTTACTTTATTATAATAATAAAGTATATTTATTTTTGCTCCTAGCTGCACATAAGCAAACCAAGACCATTGCACGGTGAAAACCAAAACCATTCAACAGTGAAAACCAAGACCATTGCACAGTGAAAACCAAGACCATTGCACAGTGCAAACCAAGACCATTGCACAGTGAAAACCAAGACCATTGCACGGTGAAAACCAAGACCATTGCACGGTGAAAACCAAGACCATTGCACGGTGAAAACCAAGACCATTCAACAGTGAAAACCAAGACCATTGCACAGTGAAAACCAAGACCATTGCACGGTGAAAACCAAGACCATTGCACCGTGAAAACCAAGACCATTGCACAGTGAAAACCAAGACCATTGCACAGTGCAAACCAAGACCATTGCACAGTGAAAACCAAGACCATTGCACGGTGCAAACCAAGACCATTGCACGGTGCAAACCAAGACCATTGCACAGTGCAAACCAAGACCATTGCACAGTGCAAACCAAGACCATTGCACGGTGCAAACCAAGACCATTGCACGGTGAAAACCAAGACCATTGCACGGTGAAAACCAAGACCATTCAACAGTGAAAGCACAGGATTCGGAGACAGACTGGAGCAAAACGGAGAGTGTGTGGTGGCCAATCCATGTGTGAAAATGATGTCTCGTGCTCCCTGAATCACTCTTGGCCAATTTGAGCCCGATGAATCCTGGCATTGCCATCTTGGAATATGCCCGCTGTGCCATCAGGGAAGAAAAAAGGCTAAAGTCAAAAATAACAAGATATCGGAGGGTTGGAGGAAGGATTAGAAGGTCAGTCTTTTAAGGAAAAGATCCCAATATAATTAAATACATAAAATAAAACAAAAAGACGTGTATATCAGTCTCAAAGTCCGCGATCTAACCTCACATGTCAAATATATATATATGGGGTTACCCACCACTGGAGCACCCAAGGTCAATGTAGATGTAAACGTCACTGCTTTGGTGATACTGGTGGAAACCCCAGGAGCTTGACCATAAAAAAATATTTATTGTGAAGCGACCACAGGGGTAGTGGCCGCTCCACAATAAATACTTTTATCTGGTCAGGCTTCTGGTGTGGCCTGCTGATTTTTGGTATATACTATTGGTGGACTGCAGGTCCCAGATGGTGGAGCACCCCGGCGCGGACCCGGCATTTGGTGAGTCCCCCTGTGCTAGCCATGCTGTGTTTGACTTTCACTGGTGGAAACCCAACTGAAAATGATATTGAGAACCACTGTGAGCAACCCGTCTGAAGCTAACCATGAATAAATGGTGGAGCAAGACAGCGGTTTCCTAAAAACAAAATTCCTCGTAGTTTCCCAGATTAAATCCCCTCTAAAAAACGGTGCTTAGTGAATATCCTATCCTGGGCAAAGAGGGGACGTTTCCATTGTTCCTGCAGAGGTAACAATAAACTGACGATAAGTTTAATAATGATCTGATACGATCTAACAACTGCCAGCAAGGAGCCCCCCCCCGTCCGCCCTGAAATCGATGGAGCACAATATAATGTCATATTGCATCTTCTCGTATTACACAGGTTGAGGGATCCAGAGGTCAGAAGGTCAAACAATTCTTTCTATAATTTTATCCAGTCCATTAGAAGCTTAGGTGGACGGTCACATGGAATAATGGCGGTTTCTCTTCCATCTTCATCAATCAATAATTTTCTGTTCAGTGTCTCTATCGACACAACGACTGTCACTGTTACAGGGACAGAGAAAAAAGCTGGAACGGAACAGGCTGGAACGGCCAATGACCATGAGACAACATGATTAAAACCAAGCTTGTGACTGGAGAAGACACCGGAGCCGTGTTACAGCGATCAGAAATATGGGGAAATTAAATGTTAATGACCTCTTCCCTGCCAGAATGAATATGGGGCAGAACAGGTTGAAATGATCAATTCCAAAGAAACCACAACGACCAAATCCAGCCGAACTATATCGGTGGCCAAAAAAGTCACACTCTGTAAAATGTGGTTGTGCTGTCTTTTGCTGTGATCGCGTCTCGCATTCGCCGCAGCATCGTTTGGATAAGCTCATGCAACGTCACAGCATTTATTGGCGTCCAGAGTGGCATTAATTTGTGGCCAAGATCTTGTGTTGATGATGGGAGAGTCACGGCGCTGCGTAAAGTCTTCTCCAGCACATTATCCCAAAGATTAACCTCAATGGGGTTAAGGTCTGGACTGTGCGGTGGCCAATCCATGTGTGATAATGATGTCTCATGCTCCCTCAATCACTCTTGCACAATTTGAGCCCCGATGAATCCTGGCATTGCCATCTTGGAACATGCCCGCTGTGCCATCAGGGGAGAAAAAACCCATTGATGGAAAAACCTGCTCATTCAGTATATTCAGGGAGTCACATGACCTCATTTTATGCTGAAACATATTAATCACTGCAATAATTATCCAATGGAAGCCAAGCTTCTATTGGACAAGATCAGTGTACAAGGGGTTAATACATTAGAATACCACACATGGATGGTGGCCTGATTCAGGGGATCCTGTTCCCAAGGGAATTTACAATCTATGAGATGTACAAGTATTTTGTGAGGTCGGCGCATCCATATCGTTGGGTGTTTTGCCCAAGGACACTCGCTGGTGGCGTCTTCTGAGTGGGATCGAGTCGTCTTTCCATGATTGTAGATCAGTGACCTGGTGGTTGGGTTGAAGCCTCTTCTCGTAAAGTCGAGACTTGCTTCTCCACAGTTGTATTTGGAGGGATGTGCTGAACGGGATTTGACTTGCTTCTCCACGGTCAAAGGGTAGAGACGTCACCACTGGACTCCACAGCCGATATTGTGTGACTTTTTGCTGAAAAATAAAAGAATAAATGTTTTAATAAATATTAATAAAAACAGGAATATTTTTTACATTGAAACCTATGGGATTCGCCTGATTAAACCTGTCAATTGAAACCACCAAACATCAGGGCATTTCACTGACATTTCTCTGCTGTTCGGTGTTTGTGAATAGATTAACCATTGCTTCTCTATGGGGGATTTCACTGCCGCCGAACAGGCACCGTACTTCGATGGCAATTCACCAATATTTGGCGAACCGCCTGCTTACTGAATAGCCGAACGGCCCCAAAATGTCACCGTACGGAGAAACTCACTGTCCGTTGCAATATCGGAGCCAGATCGTCTCTCTCTGAATAACCCCTTTAGTGTGAAGGAGACAATAACACATTATGTGTTAAATACACACATCACTATCAGTTTCTCCAGCCTCACAATATCACGTCTAACAGATAATCAATTAATTAGGAAAGTCACAGAGAGTCCATAACAATCACTGCAGATACAGAAACGGCTAATTATCTGGAGTCACATCGAGCTCTCATCTTATGTAAAGTAACAGTGGAGAAAAGAAACCCTGCAACCTGCATCAGAAAATATACAGAGCGATAGAGAGAAACAGAGAGAGGGATAGAGAGAGAAACAGAGAGGGATAGAGAGAGAAACAGAGAGGGATAGAGGGAGAGAAACAGAGAGAGGGATAGAGGGATAGAGAAACAGAGAGAGGGATAGAGAGAGAGAAACAGAGAGAGGGATAGAGAGAGAGAAACAGAGAGAGGGATAGAGAAACAGAGAGAGAGGGATAGAGAGAAAGAGAAACAGAGAGGGATAGAGCAATAGAGAGAAACAGAGAGAGGGATAGAGAGAGAAACAGAGAGAGAGAAACAGAGAGAGGGATAGAGGGAGGGAGAAAGACAGAGAGAGGGATAGAGAGAGAGAAACAGAGGGATAGAGAGAGAAACAGAGAGAGGGATAGAGAGAGAAACAGAGAGGGATAGAGAGAGAAACAGAGGGATAGAGAGAGAGAAACAGAGAGAGGGATAGAGGGATAGAGAGAGAAACAGAGAGAGGGATAGAGGGATAGAGAGAGCGAAACAGAGAGAGGGATAGAGAGAGAGAAACATAGAGAGGGATAGAGAGAGAAACAGAGAGAGGGATAGAGAGAGGGAGACAGACAGAGAGAGGGATAGAGAGAGAGAAACAGAGAGAGGGATAGAGAGAAACAGAGCGAGGGATAGAGAGAGAAACAGAGAGGGATAGAGAGAGAGAAAAAGAGAGGGATAGAGGGAGAGAAAGAGAGAGGGATAGAGAAACAGAGAGAGGGATAGAGAGAGAAACAGAGAGAGGGATAGAGAGAGAAACAGAGAGGGATAGAGGGAGAGAAACAGAGAGAGGGATAGAGGGATAGAGAAACAGAGAGGGATAGAGAAACAGAGAGAGGGATAGAGAGAGAGAAACAGAGAGAGGGATAGAGAGAGAGAAACAGAGAGAGGGATAGAGAAACAGAGAGAGAGGGATAGCGAGAAAGAGAAACAGAGAGAGGGATAGAGCAATAGAGAGAAACAGAGAGAGGGATAGAGAGAGAAACAGAGAGAGAGAAACAGAGAGAGGGATAGAGGGATAGAGAGAGAGAAACAGAGAGAGGGATAGAGAGAGGGAGAAAGACAGAGAGAGGGATAGAGAGAGGAAGAAACAGAGAGAGGGATAGAGAGAGAAACAGAGAGAGGGATAGAGAGAGAAACAGAGGGATAGAGAGAGAGAAACAGAGAGAGGGATAGAGATAGAGAAACAGAGAGAGGGATAGAGGATAGAGAAGAACAGAGAGAGGGATAGAGGGATAGAGAGAGAGAAACAGAGAGAGGGATAGAGAGAGAGAAGAAACAGAGAGAGGGATAGAGGGTAGAGAGAGAAGAAACAAAGAGAGGGATAGAGGGATAGAGAGAGAGAAAACAGAGAGAGGGATAAGAGAGAGAGAAACATAGAGAGGGATAGAGAGAAGAAACAGAGAGGGATAGAGAGAGGGAGACAACAGAGAGAGGGATATAGAGAGAGAACAGAGAGAGGGATAGAGAGAGAAACAGAGAGAGGGATAGAGAGAAACAGAGCGAGGGATAGAGAGAGAAACAGAGAGGGATAGAGAGAAGAGAAAAAGAGAGGGATAGAGGGAGATAGAGAGAAAGAGAGAGGGATAGAGAAACAGAGAGAGGGATAGAGAGAGAAACAGAGAGAGGGATAGAGAGAGAAACAGAGAAGGGATAGAGGGAGAGAAAACAGAGAGAGGGATAGAGAGAAACAGAGAGGGATAGAGAAACAGAGAGAGGGATAGAGAGAGAGAAACAGAGAGAGGGATAGAGAGAGAGAAAGAGAGAGGGATAGAGAGAAACAGAGAGAGGGATAGAGAGAAAGAGAAACAGAGAGAGGGATAGAGCAATAGAGAGAAACAGAGAGAGGGATAGAGAGAGAAACAGAGAGAGAGAAACAGAGAGAGGGATAGAGGGATAGAGAGAGGGAGACAGACAGAGAGAGGGATAGAGAGAGAGAAACAGAGAGAGGGATAGAGAGAGAAACAGAGAGAGGGATAGAGAGAGAAACAGAGAGGGATAGAGAGAGAGAAACAGAGAGAGGGATAGAGAGAGAGAAACAGAGAGAGGGATAGAGGGATAGAGAGAGAAACAGAGAGAGGGATAGAGGGATGGAGAGAGAGAAACAGAGAGAGGGATAGAGGGATAGAGAGAGAGAAACATAGAGAGGGATAGAGAGAGAAACAGAGAGAGGGATAGAGAGAGGGAGACAGACAGAGAGAGGGATAGAGAGAGAGAGAAACAGAGAGAGGGATAGAGAGAGAAACAGAGAGAGGGATAGAGAGAAACAGAGAGAGGGATAGAGAGAGAGAAACAGAGAGGGATAGAGAGAGAAACAGAGAGAGGGAGGGAGAGAGAGAGAGAAACAGAGAGAGGGATAGAGGGAGAGAGAAACAGAGAGGGAGGGATAGAGAGAGAGGAGAGAAATAGACAGAGGGATAAGAGATAGAGGGATAGAGAGAGAGAGGGATAGAGAGAGAGAAATGAGAGAGGGATAGAGAGAGAAACAGAGAGAGGGATAGAGAGAGAAACAGAGAGAGGGATAGAGAGAGAGAATTCAGAGAGAGGGATAGAGAGAGAGAAACAGAGAGGGATAGAGAGAGAAACAGAGAGAGGGATAGAGGGATAGAGAGAGAGAAACAGAGAGAGGGATAGAGGGATAGAGAGAGAGAGAGAAACAGAGAGAGGGATAGAGAGAAACAGAGAGAGGGATAGAGAGAGAGAAACAGAGAGAGGGATAGAGAGAGAGAAACAGAGAGAGGGATAGAGAGAGAGGGAGAGACATAGACAGAGGGATAGAGAGATATATAGAGAGAGAGAGGGATAGATAGAGAGAGAGGGGGATAGAGAGAGACACAGAGGGATAGAGAGAGAGGGAGAGAAAGAGACAGTGGGATAGAGAGAGAGAGAGGGATAGAGAGAGGGATAGAGAGAGAGAGAGAGACAGAAGGATAGAGAGATAGAGGGATAGAGAGAGAGGGGGAGAGAGAGAGAGGGAGATAGAGAGAGGGATAGAGAGAGAGAGGGGGATAGAGAGAGGGAGATAGAGAGATAGAGATAGAGAAACAGAGAGAGGGATAGAGAGAGAGAAACAGAGAGGGATAGAGGGATAGAGAAACAGAGAGAGGGATAGAGAGAGAAACATTCAGAGGGATAGAGGGAGAGAGAGAGAAACAGAGAGAGGGATAGAGAGGGATAGAGAGAGAGAGAAACAGAGAGAGAGGGAGAGAAACAGAGAGAGGGATAGAGAGAGAGAAACAGAGAGAGGGATAGAGAGAGAAACAGAGAGAGGGATAGAGAGAGAGAGGGAGAGGGAGAGGGATAGAGAGAGAGAAACAGAGAAATAGACAGAGGGATAGAGAGATAGAGGGATAGAGAGAGAGAGAGGGATAGAGAGAGAGAGGGGGGATAGAGAGAGAGGGGATAGAGAGATAGAGGGATAGAGATATAGAGGGAAAGAGAGAGAGGGATAGAAAGAGAGACAGGAGGATAGAGAGATAGAGGGATGAGAGAAGAGAGGAGGATAGAGAGATAGGGGGATAGAGATATAGAGGGAAAGAGAGAGAGGGATAGAAAGAGAGAGACAGAGGGATAGAGAGATAGAGGGATAGAGAGAGAGAGGGGGGATAGAGAGAGAGAGGGATAGAGATATAGAGGGATAGAGAGAGAGGGATAGAGAGAGAGAGGAGGATAGAGAGAGAGGGATAGAGAGAGAGACGGATAGAAAGATAGAGGGATAGAGAGAGAGGGATAGAGAGAGAGAGACAGAGGGATAGAGAGATATAGGGATAGAGAGAGGGGGATAGAGATAGAGGGATAGAGAGAGAGACAGAAGGATAGAGATAGAAAGACAGAGGGACAGAGATAATGAGCAATAGATAGGTAGAGAGAGAGAGGTTAGAGAGAGAGAGCAGTAGAAAGACACAGGGAAAGACAGAGAGGGAGAGAGAGACAGAGATATAGAGAGGGAGGGATGGAGAGAGAGAGAGACACAGGGATAGAGAGAGAGAGGGACAGAGAGAGAGACAGAGAGATAGAGAGAGAGGGATAGAGAGAGAGGGATAAAGAGAGAGAGAGAGGGATAGAGAGAGAGAGAGACCGAGAGATAGAGAGGGATAGAGAGAGAGAGATAGAGAGAGAGGGATAAAGAGAGAGACAGAGAGATAGCGAGGGAGAGAGAGATAGAGAGAGGGATAGAGAGAGGGATAGAGAGAGAGACAGATAGAGAGAGAGACAGAGAGAGACAGAGAGATAGAGAGGGATAGAGAGAGAGAGATAGAGAAAGAGGGATAGAGAGAGATAGAGATAGAGGGATAGAGAGAGAGACAGAGAGATGGAGAGAGAGGGATAGAGAGAGGGATAAAGAGAGATAGAGAGAGAGGGATAAAGAGAGACAGAGAGATAGAGAGTGGGATAGAGAGGGATAGAGAGATACGGAGAGATAGAGAGTGGGATAGAGAGGGATAGAGAGATACGGAGAGATAGAGAGAGGGGGATAGAGAGAGAGGATAGAGAGAGAGGGATAAGAGAGACGACAGAGAGAGAGAGAGAGGAGAGATAGAGAGAGAGAGATAGGAGAGGGATAGAGAGGGGATAAGAGAGGAGATAGAGAGAGGGATAGAGGAGAGAGCAGAGAGATAGAGACAGAGAGGGAGAGAGAGATTAGAGAGACAGAGGAGAT